>BSQZ01000001.1:15996499-16563999 GCA_033239005.1 Lamellibrachia satsuma | reverse complement strand
ACAGTTGACAAGAGGATGTAAACAGTATGAAACACAAAACACACATTCAGTATGTTTACACCAGGTCATTGTGTACATAAAGGGACTCTACCTATTATCTTCTAATCCTGGATCTTCACCTGATGTCAGTACCCAGTACCGCAACTATCAATGTGTATTTTATTTATCTAAACGTGTCATAAATTTATATACAAGGTTGCGTGTGACTGCTGTACAGTCTGGAGTGATTCTCTCTGTGATGCTCTTTCATATGTAGATACATGTGATGATGTTTCAGGTGTACATGCCTGTAATGCTGTTTCATGTGTACGTGCCTGTGATGCTGTTTCATGTGTACATTCCTGTGATGCTGTTTCATGTGTACTTGCCTGTGATGCTGTTTCTTGTGTACGTGCCTGTGTACGTGCCTGTGATGCTTTTTCATGTGTAGATGCCTGTGATTATGTTTCATGGGTACATGGCTGTGATGATGTTTCAGGTGTACATGCATGTGATGATGTTTCAGGTGTACATGCCTATGGTGCTGTTGATTGTGTTTACTGTCGTACACTTGGTGTGCACCCTTCTACTCAGCATACAGATCTACTACATGGGTCGATGGAAACTTGGTCAGTACTTCTATTTTATATCTGTGTGACATGTCTTATATCATTTGAACACATGCACGCATGCACACATGCACGCATGTATGCACACACACGTTGAAAACATGATTGGAATATTTGTGTTTGTTTTTCTTTACCTTGTTTTGTAAAGTACTCTGTAAATATAAATATAAAGTACTCTGTAAATATAAATATAAAGTACTCTGTAAATATAAATATTGATAAAATTATGTTGGTGCTTGCAGATCTTGGTATATTTGTGCGAGTCTATCAGCTACTGAAAGTCGACAGACATCGCTGTGCCATACCCATGTATATGGTGAGTCCATGACTTCTATTTCATTTGGCTGATTAGCAGCATATGCAAACATCAGTGGTAGGGAGTGAGTATATAATTTAGTAATTGTTCACAACATTGCCCAAGGATATTAAGAGACAACATACCCTCAGACATTCTAATTAGAATGTGCCATTCTTGAGCCCAAACCAAGAGATTGGTGAAATCCAAGATGGAATATGTCTAATCTGTTTGGATGACAGCCTCTGAAAACATCCCTAGGTGGACTTGATGTCATCTAAAGTAGATATATCTCAATCATAGCTATGCTAGAGGCTTCTCTGTGCAGGAATTCCATTGAACCACTAGCTCAAAGAAGACAGAATTGTGCCTCAGGTCACAGGTAAGAGACACTGTAGCCTCAAGTCACCAAATAAGAGTGGCCTCAGGTGACAATGTAAAATGATGTGTAAATTTAGATAGTTAGTCGAAGTGCTGTTTTCATTGAAGCTACAGTTGATGTCATTCTAATATTAAATAACATGAACATGTTTTAAAATGTTACATGTTTGCATTTCAGGATCGTATCTGTTTGCTGCTAATTGGAATCATTGTCAACATGTCTGTGTGAGTAGAAATCAGTTGGGCCCTCATGAGGCAACTCTCTCAAGTGTGTGTGTGTTTGTGTCTGTGTGAGTAGCAACAAGTTGGGCCCTCATGAGGCAACTCTCTCAAGTGTGTGTTTGTGTCTGTGTGAGTAGCAACCAGTTGGGCCCTCATGAGGCAACTCTTAAGTGTGTGTGTGTGTGTGTGCGTGCGTGCGTGTGTGCGTGCGTGCGTGTAAGGTGTCAACCGAGGACATTGGCCAGAATACACACCTTCTAACCGAGGTCGTACCGCCAACCGAGGACGTCCTTTTGGAAATAGTATTCAATCCTAGTCCAGGCACGTTTTTAAACGCCTACTAGAGGTTTCCTGTGTTAATTTGATGTAGACCTCGGTTAGCCGTTCAGAGCCTGTTTTTGTGTGAACTGGGTGTATAACTCTCGAGTCGTTGAAATATGTCTTCACACACTCAATTTGACGCGCGTCCTCGGTTCTACGGTGAATATTCTGGTCCAAACCGTTGCTGGGCAACGTCGTCATTTCACTGTCTGCGCGACACCCACGTCCCGTAATTGTTTTTTTATACTGCCATGACAAATTTACGAATATCAGATAACGCTATATCAGATAGTTATTCGACGCTATTTGGTATTACGTACTTACGATCTTCCACGAAATACTATATTCACGTCACCGATGTAATATTCGGCTAGCGTCGGTGTGTAAATATGAATTCGGAGAGAGACAGTACTTAACATGAAATCCCACAAGATACTTCATTGGCATGCCCGATATTAAGATGGCATTGTTTAGACTCGTTGTTCTCACTATCTATGTATTTTTTCCATTAAAATAACACTGTTTATTAATGTATTGAAAAATATGTACGCATCATTTGTTTAACGAACGTTTAATACATTATTTATTAATTCACAACAAATAAAAATCTTCAACAACACTGAGCAAAAAAATATGTGCTTCAGATCTGACCGATTCAATATTTCTTACTTCACTGTGCATTCGTATATACGCAAAACGTAAAAGGTGTCAACCAAGGACATTGGCCAGAATACACACCTTCTAACCTATCGCCTATTTGATGTAAACCACGGTTGGCCGTTCAGAGCCTGGTTTTGTGTGAATTGTGTAGGTATATATGACTCTCGATTCGGCAAAATCTCTCTTCAAACAATCGCTTTCACGCATGTCACGAAGCAGTTGCATCTGCCCGATTTCTTTTAGATCTGAATAATTTATTCGACAAGACAAGTAACATCCAAAGAAATTCAGAGTACTACGAATTAATATAAAATGTAGGAATTTATAACTCACGTCCCGCAATTTTTATCAGGAGCGTCTCTGATACTGCCATGGCACATTTACGAATATTGGATGGAGCTTTTTGGTATTGCGCATCCGTTTTTTTAATGAAGTGTCAGCAAAGATCTTCCACAAAATACTATATTCACGTAACCAACGTAATATTCGGCTGACGTCGGTATGCAAATATGAATTCGGAGAGAGGCAATAATCAACATGAAATCCGATAAGATACTTCATTGACATGCCCAATATTAAGATGGCATCCGCTACGCATTGTTTGGACTCGAAGCTGTTGGCATGTTCTTAATATCAATGTACTTTTTCCATTAACATAACACTATTTATCAATATATAAATTGTGTACTTAAAGTTCAATATGTACGCATCATTTGTTTGATGAAATTTTAATAAATTATTTATTAATGAATTACAAATTAACATCTTCAACGGTGCAGCAAATGGCAAAATATATGCCTCAGATCTGACCGATTCAATATTTCTTGTTACACTGTGCTTTCATGTATACGCAAAACGTAAAAGGTGTCAACCGAGGACATTGGCCAGAATACACATCTGCTAACCGAGGTCCTACCGCCTATTTGATATAGACCACGGTTAGCCGTTCCGAGCCTGGTTTTGTGTGAATTGTGTAGGTATATTTGACTCTCGAGTTGGCAAAATCTCTCTTCAAACACTCGCTTTGACGCAAGATCTGACCGATATAGTTGCATATGCACTGCAGTTGTATCTGAATAACTAATTCGACAAGAAAAGTAACATATAAGGAAATTCAGTGTACTACGTATTAATACAAAATGTGTGAATTTATAACATAAGTCCTAAAATTTTTATCAGGAGCGACTCTGATACTGCCATGACATATTTACGCATCTTGGATAGCGACGTTTTTTGGTATTATGTATTCGTCTTGTGAATGAAGTGTCGGCAAAGATATTCCTCAAAATACCATATTCACCTCACGGAAGTAATTTTCGGCTGGCATAGGTGTGCAAATATGAATTCGGAGAGTAATACTTAACATGAATACTTAACATGAAATCCCACAAGGTGCTTCATTGATATGCCAAATACAAAGATGGCGCTCGCTACGCATTGTTTAGACTCGAAGCTTTTGGCATGTTCTCAGTATCATTGTATTTTTGTCATTAACATAACAATTTAAATGTATGTATACATTGTGTACTGAAATTCCAATATGTGCGTATCATTTGTTTAATGAATGTTTAGTACGTTATTTATTAATTCATTACAAATTAACATCTTCAACAGTGCACCACAGGGCAAAATATATGCCTCACATCTGACAGATTCAATATTTCTTATTACACTGTGCTTTCATACATACGCAAAACGTAAAATGTGTCAACCGAGGACATTGTCCAGAATACACACCTGTTAACCGAGGTCGTACGACCTATTTAATGTAGACCACGGTTAGCCGTTCCGAGCCTGGTTTTGTGTGAACTTTGTAGGTATATATGACTCTCTAGTCGGCAAAATCTCTCTTCGAACACTTGCTTTGACGCGCGTCACAATGCAGTTGCATCTGACCGATTCCTTTAGATCTGACCGATGCAGGTGCTTCTGAACTGAAGTTGTATCTGAACTGCAGTTGTATCTGAACTGCAGTTGTATCTGAACTGCAGTTGTATCTGAATAGTTTATTCGACAAGACAAGTAACATATAAGAAAAGTCAGTGTACTACGAATTGATACAAAATGTGTGTATTTATAACCCACGTCCGGTAATCTTATCAGGAGCGATTCTGATACTGCCATGACACATTTACGAATCTTGGATACAGCGCTGTTATTCGACGCTTTTTGGTATTACGTATTTGTCTTATGAATGAAGTGTCAGCAAACATCTTCTACAAAATAATATATTTATGTCACCGACGTAATTTTCGGCTGGCGTCGGTATGCAGATATGAATTCGGAGAGAGGCAGTATTTAACATGAAATCCCACAAGGTGATTCATTGACATGCCAAATATTAAGATGGCGTCAGGTACGCATTGTTTATACTCGAAGCTTTTGGCATGTTCTCAGTATCAATGTATGTTTGCCATTAATAAAACAATACTAATGTACTGAAAGTTATATTATATACGTATCATTTGTTTAATACATTATTTATTATTTCGTTACAAATTAACATCTTCAACGGTCCAGCACAGTGCAAAATTTATGCCTCAGACAGATTCAATATTTCTTATTACAATGTGCTTTCATATATACGCAAACGTAAAATGTGTCAACCGAGGACATTGGCCAGAATACAGGCCTGCTAGCCGAGATCCTACAGCCTATTTGATGTAGACCACGGTTAGCCGTTCAGAGCCTGGTTTTTTTTTACTGTGTAGGTATATGTGACTCTCGAGTCGGCAAAATCTGTCTTCAAACATTCGCTTTGATGCACGTCCCGAAGCAGTTGTATCTGACCGATTCATTTTAGATCTGGCCGATGGATTTGCATCTGAACTGCAGTTTTATCTGATTAGTTTATTCGATAAGACAAGCAACATATAAGGAAATTCAATGTATGAATTTATAAAAAAATTCTGGTCCGAACCGTTGTTCAGCAGCATCACCATTTCAGTGTTGCACGACAAGGAAGAATGCGCAACACTCACGTCTCGTAATTTTCTATCTAAGAATTATACACAAAGCGACACGTCACGATGCAGTTGCATATGACCGATGCCTTTTGGATCTGACCGATGCAGTTGCATCTGCACTGCATCTTTCTGGATCGGGAGTCAGGTATTGTTTATTCGAAAAATCAAGTAACAAGGAAATTCAGCGTACGACGAATTAACACAAAACGTGTGAATTTATAACCCATATCCCATAATTTTTATCAGGAGCGACTCTGGTACTGCCATGACACATTTACGACGGAGTAAGAACTGTGAACTACATGAAATGCAGTCAATTAAAGCGATAATCAAGTGTTGTCAGATCTTATCTGGCTGCTAATGGCATCCCTGGTGTGCAATGTAGGCTGAATACCATCAGCTGGTAACTGGAAGGTGCAATAAAATTAACCAGGCTAGTTGATAGATTCTAGGGATTTGATGCTGATGGGAGTATTTAAATGTACAATAGTACTAAGTTTACTCTCTAAGGGGAAGGAGGCAGGGGTCTCAACCTTCCTCTTTCCTATGAAGGGAAGGAGGCAATGATCTCAACCTTCAACTTTCCTCTGAGGGGAGGGAGGCAAGCGTCTCAACCTTCCTCTTTCCTCTGAAGGGAAGGAGGCAAGGATCTCAACCTTCAACTTTCCTCTGAGGGGAGGGAGGCAAGCGTCTCAACCTTCCTCTTTCCTCTGAAGGGAAGGAGGCAAGGATCTCAACCTTCAACTTTCCTCTGAGGGGAGGGAGGCAAGGGTCTCAACCTTCCTCTTTCCTCTGAAGGGAAGGAGGCAAGGATCTCAACCTTCAACTTTCCTCTGAGGGGAGGGAGGCAAGGGTCTCAACCTCCCACTTTCCTCTGAGGGGAGGGAGGCAAAGTTCTCAACCTCCCACTCTCCTCTGAGGGAGGGAGGCAAAGTTCTCAACCTCCCACTCTCCTCTGAGGGGAGAGAGGCAAGGGTCTCAACCTACCACTCTCCTCTGAGGGGAGGGAGGCAAGGGTCTCAACATACCACTCTCCTCTGAGGGGAGGGAGGCAAGGGTCTCAACCTCCCATTCTCCTCTGAGAGGAGGGAGGCAAGGGTCTCGATCTTCCACTTCTCCTGAGTGGATGGAGGCAAGGGTCCCAACATCCCACTTTCCTCTGAGGGGAGTGAGGCAAGGGTCTCAGCCTGCCAGTCTCATCTGAGTGGAGGGAGGCAAGGGTATCAACCTCCCACTCTCCTCTGAGGGGAGGGAGGCAAGGGTCTCAACCTCCCACTCTCCTCTGAGGGAGGGAGGCAAGGGTCTCAACCTACCACTCTCCTCTGAGGGGAGGGAGGCAAGGGTCTCAACCTGCCACTCTCCTCTGAGGGAGGGAGGTAAGGGTATCAACCTCCCACTCCCCTCTGAGGGGAAGGAGGCAAGGGTCTCAACCTCCCACTTCCCTCTAAGCGGAGGGAGTCAAGGGTCTCAACCTTCAACTTTCCTCTGAGAAGAGGGAGGCAAGGGTCTCAACTTTTCGTGACTAAGACTAAGATATGCCATGTATTATATTGCCCGATATTATATAAAATTAAATTTACGTTCTTGTTTTGTAAAATCATGAAGTTTTTCTTACGAAATTTGATGCCCGTTGGTGAAATCTCCCGGATGCAATGTTCAAAAGGTTGGGATGCATGCCACATTGCTATGATACTCCAGGCTGCAGTTACGTGGAAAATAAATAAAGACCGAAGACAGAAGCTGCGTGTTTGCTCTTTTTTAAGACGTCTAGAGTCTTAGGGCAACAGAACACACCAAATCCGCATGTTGGAGGGGAAACCCAGCTCCCGAACCCTCCACCGCGCGGCGTTGTCACATATTTCCTGCTACTTTTGCTTTTACAAATGGTTGCATGCATGCAATTACACAAAATAATAAGTTAATTAGTAATAGTTAGTTACTCCTTACAGACATTGGATGGGAAAAGCCCGCTAACAAGAACAGTCAGAAGATTCTGCATATTATATAAGATGGGACACACCTTGATAGATATGTAGATATATTAATACACCAAACACACTACTAGATGTTCGCGAAAGCATAGCAATAAGTTTCTCCAAATTAGACACCAACACAATTGGAAATAGTTTCTTTTTCCATACGAGTGAAATACCCATTTCCTCTTCTCCATGCTGAATCTTTATATACCTAAGCGAATTGCTTGTTTAGCAATTTGGGCAGAATGTAAGGGGTAGGGTTTGGTTTTGGTTGACGCCTGGTCGTGCAATAAGGCTGTTGAGTAACATGTGGGTAGGGGTATCTTATTTGAATTTGGGCGGTGTTTAACTTGAGGTTTTTCGATTTAGGTTATATGATTACCTATGTGATAATCAATGAATTTAATTTCGAATCTCTTGAAGTATTACTCTCGTTCGATGGTATATTTTGCTATCAACATATTCTCCTACAATGACAATGTATGTTACAATGCTGCCAGTGACATTGACACTAAACATGTGCATTAATACGGTTAACAAAGGCAAGTATATAACTCAACTGTGTCATATTCAGTTAACCAATTTTAACATACATGTTTTAAATGTTTTTGTTTTAAATTGCGGCTAAGAATGTTTCCTTATACTTCCTGTGATCCTTATGATAAGAAGATTGTCTTAGCAAATTACGCATTTAATGGCACGCCTAACGCCCTCCTAAGTGTTACAACAACCCCCATGGAGTAACTCAGTTGCGTCTGACCGATTCATTTGTAATCTGATATGCGTGCGCGTTCCGGCAAAGCGCTTATTATACTCACGTGCCTGACCGACGACAGTTCGAGATCACATTCCACTCTCTCGTCCGGCGATTAAAACAGACCTGTCACATTTGTTTGGTTAAAGTCGGTATTTTATCTTCAAATTGTGTATAAATCCGTACAGCATTTTCATTGCTTTACCGCCCTTATGAAAATATACCATCGTATTCCATGTTAAAATACCATATTATTTTGTAAAAGGTAAACCATGGTATACCATGCAATTACAATACACAACATATAAAAAACATGGTCTACCACAGTTTACCACGTAATGTCATGGTATACCACGGTATTACATGCAATACCATGTAATATCATGGTATACCATGCATTCCTACTCCGACTGAGTGTCAACATTTATGAAGCTACAAAATATACCTACATAAGAAAACTCCGCTAGGTTTTGTCCGAAATCTGCCTAGGGTCAAACGTATTTGCTCTTTCACCGCTACTGTAAGTTTGTCATTGCATGTTAAAATAAATGTAAGTTCGCTATATACTAAAGAGTAGTGTCTTCCTCTTAGATTAGAATAACTTCTTAAATCCTTGAATGGATAGATGATCCGGTTTCTTGGTTATTAATATTAATCATACTTACCTCTCAAGAAACTTGCAGTTTGTTTTGGATATTTTGACTGCATCTCGCCGTCTTCTTCAGCAGACTGAAGTTACGGATCTAATCACCACCTAGAACACAAACGCTCAGTAGTCAGGACACTCCTCCAAAGGGCAGAAAACCTGATAACGGAAGGAGAAGACAAGAACACAGAGGTGGACCACATCAAGAAAGTGCTGAAAGCAAACGGTTACAAAACTTGGATGTTTAACACCACGCAACCAACAAGAAGGAAGGAGAACACAGAAACCAGCAGAAGACAACATGCCATAGGTCTGCCCTATATTAATAAACTATCAGAACAAGTAGCAAGGATTTTCAAGTCCTATAACATCCCGGTTTACCACAAACCTATCAACACCCTGAGGTCACTGTTGGTACACCCAAAAGACAGAACAGCAAAGGCAGCAAAGTGTGGGGTAGTATATGACATACAATGCCCAGAATGTGACCAACACTATATAGGAGAAACAGCCAGAACACTTGGCACAAGAATCAAAGAACATCTATCTTGTCGCCAACCCCTATCAGCTATAAGTGAACACAAACTGAACACAGGTCATCAGTGCTCTATGAAGGACGTCAATATTCTAGACCACGAGGAGAACTGGCACAGGAGAAAAATAAAGGAGGCGATTAACATCCACAGAAACAAACCTACGCTGAACCGAGACGTCGGCCAGGAGCTCCCACCAGTCCTACTCCAGCTTGTGTCACATGACATTGGTCATGTGACACATCCGTAACTTCAGTCTGCTGAAGAAGACTGCGAGATGCAGTCGAAATATCCAAAACAAACTGCAAGTTTCTTGAGAGGTAATTATGATTAAAACTTCTTAAATATAAGGCAAAAACAGAAATTATTCATCGTGAGCAATCACGCAAATGTTGATAGCCTATACGTTCAATTGTATTTACACAATGTGATCCTGTACAATATATATCTCAACTGGCAATATGTATGACAGGTTCATACAAAGGTTCATATAAATTGGGAATACCCATACTTCTTGATTGCTGCTGGTTTGCACAGATGCTAAACTACACAGCCTTTACGTCTTTATGCCTACATTTCGTAGCCATAGCAACTAACTGGTTGGCACATATTGTTTTTAATACATACCATTAATCATGGTCCACAAAACGTAGCCAAATTATTGTAGGCCCTACTTGACCTTTCAGCCAACTCTCTGTGTTCCCCCGGAAAAACTCTCGCTTATCCGGGGCTACGCGTACGCCAGGTTGGGAACCGCTGGTTCACAACATAAAGCCAAAACGTTACCAGTTTGTTATTTCTACTCAAGATTACTGTGCACTACCAACGAACTTCCGAGTCTAAACTGCGTCTGACTGACGCCATCTTATTATAGGGAGTGTCTCTGAAATTATGCATTGTGGGATTGAAATTAAGTATCCCCTCTCCCCGAGTTCATATTTGCATACCGACAACAACTGAATGTAACGTCAGTCGCGCGTCAGACTTTATTCATAAGATGATGACGCAACATCAAGTAGGTGTCGCATTATAAATACTCGCATATGAAAAAAAAACGGCGCTATACAGGATTTCTAAACTTGTCTCGGCAGTATCAGGACCACTCCACTGTGTACGGCATTGAAGAAAATCATGGGACACAGGTGTTGCTCAGTCTTTAGTGTTACGCGACAAAAGTAAACGCAAGTGTATCGCGAAATCGCGTCCTGCATGGCTCAAACCCTGTTATCAATCTAATTTAAGCAACGTCATGACCATTTCCCCGATAAAGCTACTGGACTGAATATTCCAACAATTGGCGCAAGTCCGCATATGGATAGTAACCAACACAGACTGTGTGTATGGTGTGCGTCCTCGTTCTGAATGTACAGAGTCCGGTGATTAAAAATCATGATTTATTAAAAAATTACACTGTTTTTCAAATCACTAACATGAGTTCTTACATATGATAACCCTATAACTACGTCGGTCTGTTATTAACGAAGTCCCCGGTTGGCGGGATCTACTCCGGTGTCCTCGGTTGGCACCATAAACGTGCGTGTGTGTGTGTGTGTGCGTGCGTGCGTGCGTGCGTGCGTGCGTGCGTGCGTGCGTGTGTGTGTAGCAATCAGTTGGACCCTCATGAAGCAAATCTCTCAAGTGTGTGTGTGTGTTTGTGTCTGTGTAAGTAGCAATCAGTTGGGCCCTCATGAAGCAACTCTCTCAAGTGTGTGTGTGTGTTTGTGTCTGTGTGAGTAGCATTCAGTTGGGCCCTCCTGAAGCAACTCTCTCTCAACTGTGTATTTTTGTTGCGTAACAATGGCTTAGCCTGTTCATTTCCATAAGTGGGTTCAATATTGCATAAGCCAAGAGAATCCACAATCTATTATTTAATATCCTAAATAAAGTTCCTCCAAGATTTTGAGCTGCCGCCCAACATGCCTGATGGATCTTATCTTTATCATTTCCAAGAATGCTCTAGTTACCACATGATTTAAATTGTTGCAAATAGTGAGAGACAGCCACGTATAATGGAAGCTCCAGCAAATTCTCAGAATTCCTGTTTAAGGAAAGTAATTTTTCTTTTAAGTTTATAAATTTCTTTGTATCCTCCTTGTTGTATAAGCTGTGTCTTTTGACATTAAGTTTATACTCTCACTTAATTTTTTTCACATCTTAATTGCCAATTATGGTTTCGACCTCAAGCCATGCCTGTTTTCACACCCCTTTCTGTTGTCACACCCATTTCTGTTGTCACACCCGTTTCTGTGGGTAGTTGTCTGGTTTACTTTGGTTGTTCTCTTGACTTCCAAAAAGTGTCCTGTCTGCTCCACATAGACAGACACTTGTTGGAAAACTGTACAGTGTACAAGCAAAGGCTAAGATTTCTTTTTTCCAAATCTTTTTCCAAACGTTCATTATCTGAACCAATTAAACCATCGAGTAGTAAACAACGACATACCGAGTCTGGTTAGGGAGAACTTTTTTTATGGGTTTTTTCCTCCCCAGATAATAGTTACTAAATCTATATTCCATTCTCCAACTAAGGCTTCCTATAGTGAATGTTGTTTTGTTGACAGCCCACTCTGACTCTGAACACAACTCACAACAGAGCTAAAGTTCAAAGAGTTAAACCAACCAGTGACTCAGGGGCCTCCACTGCTATGGCAGATTCACAGTATGCCCACCACAGGCTGTTACCTAGACTACCCGACATTCTCTGACAGCGGCGGTGATGATCGGTCATTAGTCTGTGCTTTCTCTGGGCCCTTTCGTGATGGAATCGGAGAAGAAATGCTTGCTGATGAGGTTCGATCATTTTCGGACCAACTCAGACTTGCCAGCTCTTTCCTCACAGACAAATTACCACAAATTCGTACACAGTTGCCTTCATGCAACTTGAGGCGTACTTTGCTGGTACAGGCAAAAGTGATGCCTCCATCGACCACCACATCTCACGCGAATGAGAACTTTGGTTCCTTCCCTTATCTTCACGCACCTAGGCATTTTCAAATTTACCAACCCTTGCCAGACACAAAGGGTGTTGCTCTTTGTTACATAGGTTCCTCTCAGCTGGATGTGGGCTTTCATAAAATTTTGAAGCAAAACTCCACTTCCAACAATCATGCTCTTAACACGTATATTTTACCACCACAAGGAATGAAAGACTTCATTCAGTGGTAATGGTTACGACTGTGCATTTCTTCTTTCCAAGACTGGATCATAGCTGCAACACACTGCTCCTTACAATGCCTGTTTTCGGAGGTCGACCCCAATGCTGAGCTTTCAACACTTGTGTAGGACTCAGTCCAGTCAGTGGAGACCCTTTCCAGTGCTTGGACCCATGGCATAGAATTAAACTGCCATGGCAGTTAATCTTCAGTAAGAGCAGAGCGACACCTATCTCTCCATTACCTTGCCTTTTGTCTGCAGAAGTCAGACATTGTCTGCGCACTACTCCTGTCACTGGCCCTATCATGTTTAATGACCAGGTCCAGCCTGCATATACCCGAGAAAGTTTTGCATGGTAGGAAGGATGACGTGTTCTTTTGCAATTCAATTTATCCCCGGGTTCCACAACGTGCTACCTAATTTTCCAAACATCTACCTATACTAGAAGGAACCCTTACTCTGGACATACTCACCCACAATGGCAATTATCCACTTGTGGTCATAGTTCTCTTTCTACATGGGGTTGGGTTGCCAAGTCATCTTCTTGATGCTTATCTCCTGGGTATGTATGAGGCCAAATCTCCTACACCCGACCAAGTAAGTGCTCGTCTTTTCGAAGTCACCAAGATTTGGCAACAGAAACGTTGCAATCCTTTTACAAACAGGGTCTCCTCACCTTACGCGATGCCCGACTTATTTTATTTTTTCCAATCTTCACTTCTAGACCAGAAGGTTGGTCTGGCAGACGTGGGTCAAGGAGAAGCTGGGGAAGGACGCTGTCGAGATCATATGGGACCTATCAAACACATGGGTTTTACAGTCAACTTTTCGTGGTACCCAAGCCTTCAGGGAAATGGAGATCAGTTATCGACCTCTCCTACCTGAATCAATTCCTAATTCCCGTTTTCGCATGGACACAGCAAAGCGTATCAGATCCTTACTTCCCAGAGGGACCTGGGTTATATCCATCAAACTTATTTCCACATTCCCATCCATCAGATAGACTAGAAGTATCTGTGTTTCCAAGATCACAGACAAACTTATCAGTTCCGTGCTCTCCCATTCAACATCACTTCTGCCCCTTGGATCTTTACCAAGGTCACGATGCAGATAAAGATTATCGTGCACAAAATTGGCATTCAGCTTTTCCAGTACTTAGACGATTGGCTGATACTAGCACCATCATACAACCAATGTATGACTTGCACACAACAAGTCTTACACCTGTGTAGTCTATCTAGTTCATTGTGCTAAACCAGCGTTCTTGGCTAGAACTGTTTTTGTGGATGTCGAGAAACGATGTGTTTCAGGAATCCCCAATACTTCCTCCCCAAACTGAGGCCCACATTTTCATGGATGCATCCAACATAGGTTGGGGGCTCACTAGAATTCAGAGACAATATCTGCCTTGATCAGGCCCAGAGTCCCTTTTACATATCAGTGTTCTGGAATTACAGGTGATGTAATGGGAGGTACTTGTTCGATCAACCTGTTTCAACATGTCCAAGAATTTATCTTGGTGTGTCACCGTCAGGGTTCAGGGCATCAACCTGTAAGGTCGGCACATTCTGGGCCAGTTGAATGTCCTGGCAGATGGGTTATCCCAATGCTCTCTTTTAATATATTTCTATTTACTCCAATCATTTCAATTGGGCATTATATTTCATCAAATGATTTATATAATAATAACATTAGGTGGTCATATGCTTCATTTGCATCAGAGGAATAATCACCCCTTGACAATAGATTTCTAATTTTTAAAATGTTGAATATATTTAACTGGTGTATTTGTTTGTATACTAATTTTGTGTAGGAGGTGTACCATATATATTAAATTAAATATTCCAAAATGGTCAGATATGTCTGTGACAATAATCCCAGATTCATAGTTAGGGTGAATATGATTAGAATATAAATGGTCTATAATAGTTGCTGAAACAGATGTTATCCTTATTGGTTTAGTTGTATGTGGAATGTACTCTTGTGTTATTATGCTATCTATAAAATCATTGGTTTTTTATGAGTAGCAAAGTTTAGTAAATTAATGTTATAATCCCCCATCAAGTAAGCTATTTTATTTTTTTGTCATGGATAGTTAATATTGTACTCATAAATAAATTAAAATCTGCATGCGGATGAGAGTTGGGACGATAGATTACACCCAAAATTATAGGTTTACATTTATTAGCTTGAACTTTAAAAATATAGACTCAAATACATGAGGGATAAATATTGACAAATCTTCACACTTGGAATAGGTAAATTTGTCATTGATATATAGCCCAACTGCACCATGCCCATCATCTGTATCTAGTCTTGTATTGTATTGAAGAGTAAATTGTGATACCCATTTATTTGATAACGTAGGACATCTTAAAATTTAAAAACTTCTGTTATGCCAGTGAAATCGAGTTTGAGACCATTTGATGACATTTTAAAAAGTAATTCTTGTAAAGAATCCCAATGCAATGGGCCTCTAAACTGCAACAATTGATGCAGAATATTGAAAAAAGATATATTTCTAGGTTTAAATGCTTTAGAAAAGTCAACTGAAGTAAGATATTTACAATCATTTGTATTTAGTAGAAAGCGATATATTAGATCTAAAAGGTGCTAAGAGCAGTATATTATTATTATTACCTGACTAAAGTACTTAATATGATAGTAACGTCTGTTCAAGTCATATGACAATGTTTAATTATTTGTACCTGAAAAACGATATTAAAGAAAATGTCAGATGTGGGACAGCATTAATATACTCTAACATATGACTGCCATAATGCAAGGAACAGAAATATAACATAAAAAGTGGACTTATTTGGTTTAGACAGTTAATGCAGCATTTAGTGATGACTTACTATGACAACCAATGTCTATCCAAAATAACAGTGTTCAATTATTTGTGCAAAGGAAACGATTTTAAAGAAGATGTCAGTAGTTTGGCATTAATTAGTATAAACTAATACACGATTGCCATGTTGCTGTGTGCAAATGTAACCTAAAGTTGGTTTGGAATCGCCGAAAGAAGGTGCATATTGTACAATATCAAGTACTTAGTATGACATCAGAGTCTCTTACAAGTAACAGTATTCCATTACATGTACAAAGAAATACAATATTAAGAAAGATGTCAGGTTTTTAACATCATTAATATAATCAAAAATACTACTGCCATAATACAGTGAAAGAAACTAAAACACAAAGTAGCCTTTTTTGGTTTGGATGGCTAATTTCAAACTATGGTTCAGATAGTGTATCAAGTTTGAAAACGTAATATGATTTCAAAGTATATTCAAAGTAATGTAACAATGTTTAATTAATTGTTTTCGAAAGATGATGATCACAGACATATATATCTGCCTGAGTTCTAACATGTCATACCTGGTTTGTGCGGTCTTTTATCATTACGTTGCCACCGTTAGTACAGCAGTCACCTTATGATCTTTCTTCAGGTTCCTCGTCAAACGTGCTAGGGTAGCTTGGCGGGTGGTCAGATCTCCATTGATAAATATGCTGTCCTGGTGTTGCGCGTTGAACGTTTTCAAGTTGAAGTGTGACTTGTACACCACGTCGTGTAAACTTTCAATATGAAAGTGAATGATAATTGCTCACTGTCACAGTAAATGCTCTGTCAATCAATTGGAACCACCTGTGGGGATATGCACATCCAACACAGGCAATTATTCCATTCATTCTATCAAAACTTTCTCAGGAGGCATACAAATTAATACTAATCACCCCTCTATGGCTGGAAGCTCGTTTGCTTCCCACACTACTATAATTGACAGTGGACCTACCACTACTATAATTGACAGTGGACCTACCACTCATTCCCTTGCTACTCACACAAGCAAACACATCTTTCACAGCAATCCAGCAAATCTCCACCTTTATACGTGGAGATTATCTGGGAATCTCTCCAAAAAAGGTTTTTCTCTAGCAGTTGCCCAATGTGCTGCGAATCAAAGTGAAAATGTTTTGTTCATTGGTGTTTCGAACGGGAAGTGTCACCAATCACAGCTTATGAGCCTATGATTTTTTACTTTACTTACATTCTCACAAGAAGTTCTACTATTTTCTATGGCTATAGCTAGCACATTGAGAGCTACCACAGGTACAGAAGTTAGTAGGAATGCTTCTATTAAAGCTCTTCTTCAAAATACACAACTCAAAGAAGCGTGTTACCAGATCTTTTCTAGTATGGGATTCCTCCTTCATTCTACATGCTTTGAGATTGTCAACAGTTGAACCAAAGCTTCTGATAAGTTTCTTACTTGGACGACAGTTTTTTTATTGCTTTTGCTTCTGGTAAGGTAACTCTGGTAATTCCAGATTGGTCTGAAGTCACATTGAGGGTTGGTCTTCCTTTCAAAGACACAACTCATCAAGTCTCGTCCTAAAGCTATTTTGTTATGCAATATTCCAGCACTTAAAAAACACTTGGAACGCAGGCATGGCCTCTGACTGGTTGTTATGCCCAATACAGGTACGATGTTTCTACTTAGACTATACTATGTGTAGGAGACAGGATAAATGTCTTCATGGCTATGTAAGCTTATTATTACTTGATATGAATTATTGTTATGAAAGAAGCTTTAGTAGAACATGATGTTAAAGTGCATCAAGTAAGATCACTGGTAGCATTGATAGCGTTCCATTGCCAAGCCTCCATGGAAGAAATCTTACAAGCTTACACATGGAGATTACACAATACTTTTACAGATTTCTACCTAGTCAGCTGGTCTGTTACAATTGGAACCAATAGTAGCAGCAGAAACCCTTCTGATACCACAGCAACATTAAAGTAAGCACATTAACCCACCCAAGACCTAACTTCGATTCTATGCACTTATGGAAATGGACATGTCATTCACGTACATCTTCATCCCTTGACTGGGACGGTCCTAGGGGTGCCATTCACACACAGTGCTCGCCAGCATTGTCTGTCCTCTGCTGTGCATAGCAGGGTCAGTACGTCTTGATGTGTCCATTCTTGTGTGTTGTCTAGCCAGTTTTTTCTCTGGTGGCCTTGTTGTCTCTTGCCCTCCAGGGTGCCTTGCAGGATGATTGTTGCAATGGTGTTGTGTTGAGTGATGTGGCTAAACCAGGATAGCTTACGTCGTTTCAAATTGCCAACAAAGGCTCTTGCTTTCCAGCAAGGGAGTCCACTTATTGTCTCACATATTCGTAAGTTTTGTGCTCGGAATGCGGAGTAGTTTTTTTGAAACAGTGTGTTTAAAATGTTTGCATGCGTCTCTCTCTTTCTCTGCTGTCAGAGTCTAGTTCTTGCATCCATACAGGAGAATAGATAGAATGCTCTGTAGATTGTAAGTTTGGTTTGGAAGCTGATGTCTCTGCTCTTCCAGAAGATGTTAAGTTTTGACATAGCAGACATAGCCACATAGCGATTCATATTTTGATTTTCTCTGTTGAGGTGCCAACTTTGTTTAAGGTGGATCCAAGATATTTGAAAGTGTTGACTTCCTCAAGGTTCTGACCGTTCATCATGATGTAGATGGGGGTGTTCTGGTTGATACTGCGTGAAGATCTGCTCAGTGGTGCTTCTCCCGGTCTAAAAAACTTCTTTAGCCAGTATTTCTTCTGCTTTTCCTTTGAATCTGTTCAAGATGACTCATAGCATGATCTTGACTGATGAGGCTGATGCTTCTGTAATTTTGTATAATCTTAGATTTCCTTTTTTTGGGAATGGAATGATCATAGATTGAGCCCATTCTTTGGGCCGTTCCTTTGTTTTCCTGATCCCCTGGTGCAGTGTAGTAAGGACCTTTATTATTTCAGAGCCACTGTGTTTGAACTGCTCTGCTGGAACGTTGTCGACACCGGGTGATTTCCCTCCTTTCGGTGTGCATAATGCCTCCTCTACTTCTTTCATCACTTGCAAGTCACCTGTTTCATCAACACTGCTGGTTTTACTTTCCGGTATGCTGGTTTATGGTTTCAGTTCGTAATTGTAGAGCTCTTGGCAATACTCAATACATCGTGTAAGAACAGCCACATTATTAGTTAGCAGGGAGCCGTTCTTATCTTCAATAACTATAGCCTTGTGTTGTTGTTTTCTTGTTAGCTTCTTCAGTGTATCAAAGGATTTCTTGCTGTTGTGGTGTTACTACTGACATAGCATAACACGTAAAAAGACACGAATACAAGATAAAGAAAGAAGACGTGTAGCTATAAAATGGCTGTATTCGAAGAAGCCCCAGGTGTACAGGAATCTCGCATGACTAAGCAGCCAGCGGTAGAGGTAGGAGCCCGATAGCATTACACTACATCTCCCTTTAGATTCCTTTAAGGATACGAAGACAACTCTAATCTAACTAATGATAGATGGTAGACGACCACCTATCACAAACACATCTCAAGGGATTATTCTGCCCTTTTTGTGAGACGTGCCCCTGACTGATCTAAAGTTCATACATCGAGTCTCTGTGGTGGAACAGATGTCCGTCCCGATCGTATCATGGTCATCACAGGTGGAGCTGCAGGAGTGCGCACCACTCTTGGTGAAGCCTGTCTTGGCTGCTATGCAGAATGTTGCTGTCTCTCATGTGAAGATGAACATGGCCGCGTTTCGTCATTCGTGTTCGATTCAGCGGTTACCGTAGTCGCTCACTCGGCACAAACGGCATCTGAACCAGGTACGAGCGAGGTGAGCCTGCCTGGCCTACCACTGTACCCCCAGTTCTCGCGTCCTGCACCCACACTGGATCGCCAACGTATGGGGAGCCAGAGGTCGCGCACAGTGATGATAATCATACGCCTTGGTCTGTCGTCGTCTTAGACTCACTCGTCATTCCTGTAACTGTCTCGATTCCTGCCAGCGAGGTTGCAGTGTTGATGCTAACACTGGGATCGAAGTACGTAGCTGCCTACCCATCAGCAGCTCTGATGGCGAATAGCCACATTCAAGTGCTGTTGTACGATACGCCAACAAGGCGCCGTACAGATCCTTTGACTTTCATAGTAAGTTCTTTACCATCTGGACCGCGCATTCTGACTTTCCATTACTCTGCGGGAACCGAGGGCTGCTGGTAATGTGTGCAAACCCTGCTCTCTCCGCGAAACACGCAAACTCGTGTGCCGCATACTGCAGGCCGTTATCAGACACAACCGTCTCCAGGACGCCATGCCGCACGAAGATTGACCGCAGGTGGAGAATCGTCTAGCCGTCGTCTAGCCTCACTATCTCGACAAAACTTGAGTAAAAATCAACCACAAGTAGATACTTCGCCTTCTTGAAATAAAACATGTCAGTGCCGACTTTCTGCCAAGGTCGCAGATTCAGTTCTGACGTAGTCATCGGCTCGACTGTTGCTACGCTCCATCGCACATGTAGTACAGTTTTTGACAAGCTACTCAAGCTGTCTGCTGAGTCTGGGCCACAAGACACTTGACCACACCTTGATGGCCCTCGTGTAGCTTGTCTAACATTAGTCAACTGCCTCGACGCCGGTATGACGAGCCGTACCCCTTTTAGTAGCAGACCGTGCTGAATTGTCACTTCACTCTGGACTTGCCAATATGGTCTCAAAGACGATGGCAACAATGAATGGCTTTGGCCAACCCTCTAGACAATATCGCATCACTTGGCGACACACCTCGTCATCTTGCTGTCTAGCCCTAATCTCAGCCAGATGCGTCTCTGTTGCCGGTATCTCACTAACCACCAGGCTCGCCTGCGCTAATACCTCATCCATGAATCGCGACTCCGCCACCGTCAGTGGTCGCACTAGTGGAGCGCACGACAACGCATCTGCAGTGAAGAGGTTACCACATCAGTCGCATACGAAATCGCTGTATGCGTGGTGAAAGTTCATCTAAATTCTTCTTGGTGCTAAGAAGTGACACCAGAGGTCGGTGGTTGGTCTCAACATGGAACTGCATTCCTCTCAAGAGCCCACGTAGTTGCCAAAGCCTCCTCAATCTGTGAGTAGCGCTGTTCCTTTAGCATCATCGCCCTTGATGCGTACACCACAGGTCGTATCGCGCCATCATCACTCTGTAGTAGCACCGCCCCCAGACCAAATGATGACGTATCAGCGGATATGGTCATCGTTCTGTACGGGTCGTACAGAGCCAGCACTGAGCACTGCTCAGGTCTGTCTTTACGGCATCAAACGCTCGCTGCTGCCTCTCACCCCATGTCCACAGATTCTCTTTCATAAGGAGATCACGTAGTGGCTGTATTATAGTCGACAAGTTGGCAGGACACTTGCCTAGCTGGTTAGCCATACCCAGAAACGTGGCTCACGTTGCTGGGCTGCTGCATCTCTGTGATGACTGGCACCTTCGTAGGATCCGCGATACTCAACTTGGCAAAGTCGCACTTATCAAAGTCAAAGTCCTCAAGACGACAGAAGACAGCCCTCACCCTCGCATCATGCTCTTCTACTGAACTGCTGAAGATGATGACATCATCCATCAAACAGCGAACAACAGGTAAATCATCGAGAATGCCACTCATACATTTCTGGTAGTACTCGGGAGCCGAAGTAATTCCAAAAGGCAGCCTCTTGCAGCAATACCTTCCAAAAGGAGTAATGAATGTTGTAAATTCTTGCGAAGACTGGGCTAGAGGAATCTGCCAGAAGCCAGAGTTTGCATCTAACTTTGTAAAGACCTTTGCGCCCACTAGCCTACCAAGTGTCTGGTCGACATAAGGCAAGTCGTGTTTCTCTCGCCTTACGCTCTCATTCACAAATGCGAACTTTGTGTGTCTCCTTCTGCCCCTCAACGTCCGAAGAAAGGACAGCCTTTGGCTTCACTACCACAACCATGCCAGCACACCAGTCTGTCGGGCTTTCGACCCTGCAGATGATGTCAGGATCTTCCATTCACTGAAATTCCTTCCTGACGACCCCGAGCAGTGGTATCGAAACTCGTCTAGGCATAGTCAACGCGAATGGCTTCGCGTCAGACTGTAGCTTCCCTAAGCCACCAAATAGCTGCATCGACTGAGTCAATAACCACACGTCTGACAAGGTCAAGAGACTCGCGAACTACCTGCATTCTTGTAGTCGTTGGCAGATATCACAGTAACATCGGCCCCAGTGTCCAACTTGAAGCAAACGTTCATGCGAAGGCGAGTGTCCATTGCCTCCAAAACAATGGTGGATGTCCATGGTTGTTCGTCGCCCTTCGTAACTGACTTCTGATGAGCCGGAGATCTCCCACAACTGTCACGACTTCCTCATTTGTACAAAGTCAACATTGCCGCCTGTCTTCGCCACAAAGTTGTTCCTCAACAAGGCCTGCTCTTTCTTAGCAGCCTCGTTCTGACGTGCCATATCGATTGCCTTCTTCAATGTCAAGGTCGAGTTCATCTGTAGTTTCAGCGACACCTCCGCATCAGTGATGTCAACGACAATACAATCCCGGATCATCTCATCGTTAAGCGCACCATACTTGCAATGCTCTGCCAGGCAGAACAATGCATTGATGAAACTATCAACCGTTTCACCCTCCTCTTGTGAACATCGGTTGAACTTAGCCCGCTGAAATATCGCGTTGCGTCACACCACGAAGTGCTCATCACACTTGCTTTTGACGACCGCATACGCATTCTGTTCCTCGTCTGTCTAGCCGAAGCCTGCCATAATATCGTCTGCCTCGTCACCAATCGCGTAGATAAGTGTGTTGACTTGCACTGAATCGGCTTTCTCGTCCAGGGCTGACGCTGAACGAAAGCGCTCAAACCGTCGAATCCATTTAGGCGTTTCATTAGGTTTGGAGAAGCAGAAAGCATCGGGTGTGGCGATTTGGAATGTTTGGGCCATGCTGGGCAGATGTATGCAAAATTACTTACCGTATTACATCACCGTATTCGTCTTAATATCTGACATCATGTGGTGTTACTACTGACTTAGAATAATACGTAAAAAGACACAAATACTAGATAAAGAAAGAAGACGTGTAGCTATAAAATGGCTGCATTCGAAGAAGCCCCGGGTGTACAGGAATCTCGCATGACTAAGCAGCCAGCGGTAGAGGTAGGAGCGCGATAGCATTACACTACAACTGTTGCCCTCTTTCATGCCTTTCTCAATGTTGTCACATTGCTCTGAGATCCATTCTTCTTTTGCTTTTATCATCTCCATGCAATTGATAGTGCGATATTATTCCACTTTTTATATGTGGAGTTCTTTGTCTTCTTCGTGTTTCTCTTTGTATCGCAGAGATCAAGGATGTCATAGGTAATCCACGGTTGAATCTTTTTTTTTCTTTACCAAGTACTTCTATGGCTGTTTCCTGTACAACTCCTTTGATGTTGTAGGTGAGGATGTTTACGTCTTCTTTGAGAAGATTTAGAGCTGCAAATTTGCCACTTTATTTTGCATTTTCTGGGTCCTTCATATGTCAAATCGAATACTTGGGCTTTTCTGGTGATGTATCTTCTTCAACTTGAGTTTCAATGTTGTCAGAACCATGTCGTGGTCGCTGCCTATGTCAGCCCCGGGAATGTTCTGGTGTTTGCCTTTTTGCATTTCAGTCTCCTGGCACGATGAGGAAGTCTTTCCTCGGAGCTTTTTTGATGGTGTTCTGCACTCTTCGTAGAAGGCTTTGAGGCTTAGCAGCTGTTTCTAGTAGCTGTTTTGTGGTTTAGCAGAGATTCGTATGGAAATTAGCCTGCTGGAGATTGGTGTACAGTTGATCACAGCATTTGTTATTTTCTTGTTCACAAGGAATACAACCCCATTTTGGTGTTTGGATTCTTCTGCGCTGTACAACAGTCTGTCCTTGCTCTGTTATTGTATCTCCAAAACATGTCTATCTGACTTCAACCAGTCCTAGAATATCCCACCGATATCTGGTTAGTTCAAGAGTTAGTTCTTTTACTTTTCCACAAGCATATAGGGTGCGGACATTCAATGTCCCTATGATAGTTTTCTGTGCATGTAGTCTGATGCCTGCTCTTGATCTTGATCTAACTCCAGTAGTACATTTATCACCTCCACCCTGGAGCATACTAGTGGAGGGTGCGGTCATTGTTGATCCAGGCCCTGACTGTTCCGCATGTTCAGTTGTTGTGTGATCATGGCATTTCTGCGGGTTAAGTTAATGCTATGCAATAAAATAAAATTTTAAGTATTAAAATCAGGTTTTTTTTTATAACATACTTAGCTGTCCATTTCCATCAAAGCTCCCACACACCTTCCCTGGTCACATGTACTTTGTGCATTAGATTAATAGCATCTGGTAACTAGAGTATTCTGGGAAGTGATAACGATAGGACCCACCAGGGGAGTTTGGGGTCAACTAAAAATCTGGGAAGAACCTTATTTAGGATGCTAAATAATAGATTGCGGATTCTCTCGGATTATGCAATGTATAATCCACTTATAGAAATAGACAGGTAGGTGTGTTATTAACAAAAACATGTTTTAATATTGAATTTAAAAAAATTTATGTCTAAATAGCATTCAGTTGGACCCTCATGAAGCAACTTTCTCAAGTGTGTTTGTTTGTGTCTGTCTGTGTAAGTAGTGTTCAGTGGCCCTCTCGTGATGCAACTCTTTTCTTGTGTGTTTGTTTCTGCACATATTTTTGGTCGGTCTCATAATGTGTTTAGTCTTGGCTGAGACATGCCATCCTCCACCATCAGGCTGGGACATGTCATCCTCCACCATCAGGCTGAGACATGCCATCCTCCACCATCAGGCCAAGACATGCCATCCTCCACCATCAGGCTGAGACATGCCATCCTCCACAATCAGGCTGAGAATGCCATCCTCCACCATCAGGCTGGGACATGCCATCCTTCACCATCAGGCTGGGACATGCCATCCTCCACCATCAGGCTGGGACATGTCATCCTCCACCATCAGGCTGAGACATGCCATCCTCCACCATCAGGCCAAGACATGCCATCCTCCACCATCAGGCTGAGACATGCCATCCTCCACAATCAGGCTGAGAATGCCATCCTCCACCATCAGGCTGGGACATGCCATCCTTCACCATCAGGCTGGGACATGTCATCCTCCACCATCAGGTTGAGACATGCCATTCTCCACCATCAGGCTGAGACATGCCATCCTCCACAATCCGGCTGAGACATGTCATCCTCCACCATCAGGCTGGGACATGCCATCCTCCACCATCAGGTTGAGACATGCCATTCTCCACCATCAGGCTGAGACATGCCATCCTCCACAGTCCGGCTGAGACATGTCATCCTCCACCATCAGGCTGGGACATGCCATCCTCCACCATCAGGTTGAGACATGCCATTCTCCACCATCAGGCTGAGACATGCCATCCTCCACAATCCGGCTGAGACATGCCATCCTCCACCATCAGGCTGGGACATGCCATCCTCCACCATCAGGTTGAGACATGGCATTCTCCACCATCAGGTTGAGACATGCCATCCTCCACCATCAGGCTGAGAATGCCATCCTCCACCATCAGGCTGAGACATGCCATCCTCCACAATCCGGCTGAGACATGCCATCCTCCACCATCAGGCTGAGACATGCCATCCTCCACAATCAGGCTGAGAATGCCATCCTCCACCATCAGGCTGGGACATGCCATCCTTCACCATCAGGCTGGGACATGTCATCCTCCACCATCAGGTTGAGACATGCCATTCTCCACCATCAGGCTGAGACATGCCATCCTCCACAATCCGGCTGAGACATGTCATCCTCCACCATCAGGCTGGGACATGCCATCCTCCACCATCAGGTTGAGACATGCCATTCTCCACCATCAGGCTGAGACATGCCATCCTCCACAGTCCGGCTGAGACATGTCATCCTCCACCATCAGGCTGGGACATGCCATCCTCCACCATCAGGTTGAGACATGCCATTCTCCACCATCAGGCTGAGACATGCCATCCTCCACAATCCGGCTGAGACATGCCATCCTCCACCATCAGGCTGGGACATGCCATCCTCCACCATCAGGTTGAGACATGGCATTCTCCACCATCAGGTTGAGACATGCCATCCTCCACCATCAGGCTGAGAATGCCATCCTCCACCATCAGGCTGAGACATGCCATCCTCCACAATCCGGCTGAGACATGCCATCCTCCACCATCAGGCTGAGACATGCCATCCTCCACAATCCGGCTGGGACATGCCACCCTCCACTATCAGGTTGAGACATGGCATTCTCCACCATCAGGTTGAGACATGGCATCCTCCACCATCAGGCTGAGAATGCCATCCTCCACCATCAGGCTGAAACATGCCATCCTCCGCCATCAGGCTGGGACATGCCATCCTCCACCATCAGGCTGAGAATGCCATCCTCCACTACCAGGCTGAGACATGCCATCCTCCACCATCAGGCTGAGAATGCCATCCTCCACCATCAGGCTGAGAATGCCATCCTCCACTACCAGGCTGAGACATGCCATCCTCCACCATCGGCTGAGAATGCCATCCTCCACCATCAGGCTGAAACATGCCATCCTCCACCATCAGGCTGAGACATGCCATCCTCCACCATCAGGCTGAGAATGCCATCCTCCACTACCAGGCTGAGACATGCCATCCTCCACCATCAGGCTGAGAATGCCATCCTCCACCATCAGGCTGAAACATGCCATCCTCCACCGTCAGGCTCGGTCATGCCATCCTCTGCCATCCGGCTGGGACGTGCCATCCTCCACCATCAAGCTGGGACATGCCATCCTTCACCATCAGGCTGAGAGATGCCATCCTCCACCATCAGGCTGAGAATGCCATCCTCCACCACCAGGCTGAGAATGCCATCCTCTACCATTAGGCTGAGACATGCCATCCTCCACCATCAGGCTGGGACATGCCATCCTCCACCATCAGGTTGAGACATGGCATTCTCCACTATCAGGTTGAGACATGCCATCCTCCACCATCAGGCTGAGAATGCCATCATCCACCATCAGGCTGAAACATGCCATTCTCCTCCATCAGGCTCGGTGATGCCATCCTCTGCCGTCAGGCTGGGATGTGCCATCCTCCACCATCAAGCTGGGACATGCCATCCTTCACCATCAGGCTGAGAGATGCCACCCTCCACCATCAGGCAGAGATATGCCATCATCCACCATCAGGCTAAGACATGCCATCCTCCACCATCAGGCTGAAACATGCCATCCTCCGCCATCAGGCTGGGACATGCCATCCTCCACCATCAGGCTGAGAATGCCATCCTCCACTACCAGGCTGAGACATGCCATCCTCCACCATCAGGCTGAGAATACCATCCTCCACCATCAGGCTGAGAATGCCATCCTCCACTACCAGGCTGAGACATGCCATCCTCCACCATCGGCTGAGAATGCCATCCTCCACCATCAGGCTGAAACATGCCATCCTCCACCATCAGGCTGAGACATGCCATCCTCCACCATCAGGCTGAGAATGCCATCCTCCACTACCAGGCTGAGACATGCCATCCTCCACCATCAGGCTGAGATTGCCATCCTCCACCATCAGGCTGAAACATGCCATCCTCCACCGTCAGGCTCGGTCATGCCATCCTCTGCCATCCGGCTGGGACGTGCCATCCTCCACCATCAAGCTGGGACATGCCATCCTTCACCATCAGGCTGAGAGATGCCATCCTCCACCATCAGGCTGAGAATGCCATCCTCCACCACCAGGCTGAGAATGCCATCCTCTACCATTAGGCTGAGACATGCCATCCTCCACCATCAGGCTGGGACATGCCATCCTCCACCATCAGGTTGAGACATGGCATTCTCCACTATCAGGTTGAGACATGCCATCCTCCACCATCAGGCTGAGAATGCCATCATCCACCATCAGGCTGAAACATGCCATTCTCCTCCATCAGGCTCGGTGATGCCATCCTCTGCCGTCAGGCTGGGATGTGCCATCCTCCACCATCAAGCTGGGACATGCCATCCTTCACCATCAGGCTGAGAGATGCCACCCTCCACCATCAGGCAGAGATATGCCATCATCCACCATCAGGCTAAGACATGCCATCCTCCACCATCAGGCTGAGACATACCATCCTCCACCATCAGGCTGGGACATGCCATCCTTCACCATCGGCCTGAGACATGCGATCCTCACTTGACATTTCATGGAATTAGCTATGCAAATTTGAGGTTTTACATCTAGGTTTCAAAATAGGTGCACCTAGATCTTTTCACAAAACCCCAGTGACATACCTCTAGCTATTAAAATATGGTTGTTATGTCATAATTAACTTGTCTGTCTTGTCTGTTTGTCTGTCTCTCATTGTGTGTTTTGTCTCTCGTACCATGTGCCTGTCTCTCCCATTAAGTTTTTTTTGCCCTGTCTTGTTTCTTGTACCTCTCGTAGTGTTTTTTTCTGATAACCGGTCTCTTGTGATGTGCCTCATCAGTCAAGTCAACAACCCATTTGAATCTGGTTTATTGAAGCAGCCTCTGCACCTTTTTTGCTTGTCTTGTTTTAGGCTCTGTTTGCAACCAAACCTATCTAGCATTGACTATTGTATGCTAGGTCATTTGTGCAAATATGTTATTTGGTTTTGATAAAATCATCATAAAAGTTACTCATTCTAATGATCAAAATATATTGTAGATTTCAACTAAAGTATGCACCTTATTAAATCACCTGGGCATATTACGTAACCTTTTCAAACAGATATGAACATGAATGAATCTTATTTGGGACTAAATGAAGTGCAAAAGCAGCTTTAAAATTAATATAAAATAATCTAAAATGTTGAAAGTAAACAGAAGACAAACATGTTCAGGATGTTCCCTTTTCAAAGTGTAATTTTTCTTAATCCACTACTCTGCCACAATATTGTTTTTTCACAGTCTGTTTCATCTGATTGTCACTTCATTAGGATATTATTGTTTGTTTTTCAGGGATGCCTACAGCCTTTGGGTACATCCACCATTTGCGAATTACCTACTGTTAATATTCATGGTCAATTTGACTTTGTACTTTGCTTTCTACATCACCATGAAGGTATTGTATGCAGTTCCTTGTTTCATAGTAATCTCGTTGTCTTGGGTGTACATTAAATACATTTAATAGACCCTTCCCATTATAATTATAATGGAACTTATAGATTTGGATAAATGTGGGATCTTGACCTGCTTAATGTGTTTCTGTTACACAAATCTTTACATTCCATTGTAATCCACCAGGTAGCATGGTGATATAACAGGAAAGGTCTATTTAACCTACATATTCCCATTGAATGCATGATTAATAAATCACTTCGTGAGCATTATTGCATCAACCAGTTTTATCAGTTCCAAATGCTAAATTTCAGGAGGCTAAATCTGACTATTTAGGGCAGTTAATTGTAACTCCAGAAATGGTAGCTAAGAAAATAAAATGAAATAAAAATAAAAGCAACAAAGGATAATAAATAACCTGGAGTGGATGGAATTCCTCCAAAACTACTAATGGAAACAGCAGAACAAATCAGTATACCACTTGCAAGAGTCATTAAAAGACAGAGTTGTTCCTTTTGAATGGAAAGAAGCAAACATTATACCATTGTTTAAAAAGGGTTTGAGAAATAAGTCAGAGAATTACAGACCAGTGAGTTTAACGTCAGTGATTTGTAAATTATTAGAAAGGTTAATTAAAGACCATATGGTGGACTTCGTTGTTAGGCATAAATTATTAAATTCATCTCAACATGGATTCCTAAAAGCGAGGTCATGCTTAACCAGGGGTGAGATTTAGCAAGTCATGGAAGGTAGCCAGTTGGGCTACCAACCTTGCAAAGTGAAATAGTCTGACAGCTTCTTAGGTAGCCCACTTGCTAATCAATACTTTGATGATAGAAAGTAAATACTTTGAAGATAGAATGTATGAACGACATCAAAACGAAATAAAAATATTAAAAATAAACAGTTTTGATACATTTATTTTCAAGGCAGGATTAATACAATGTAATACATAATACTGAATAAAATACAGTATACAATTGTACACATGGGACAGATTGTTTTGTTTTCGTAATATGGTACACCAACAGTCTACATGAAAAGTCTCCAAGCATCACAGGACATCACGTCCTGTGAACTGAACAGTTTACAGGACCTGCTGATTTTTCACAGGACCTGATTTTACTTCCAAATATTACTGAAATGGTGTCACATCTACCACGTGGATATGTCCTTGTCCACTTGCCATCTGGGCCTTTGGCTTGGATGGCAAATCTTGTTAAATCTATCATAATAAACTGTATCTTGGACCTTACTAGGTAACTTATAGCTTTGCCCATGACAACACCAGCTCCCAGTTCTGTGATATGTTGACCCAGTACTGTCTCCTGTGATTGCAATGAACTAACTGTGACATCTGTGTAATTTGAGACTGTATGATTGTAGCAAGTTTTGTTGACCTGTCTACAGTTGAGATCACACGAGAGGATCCTTTGGGTGCCAGCCTGCTACATCAGCATGGCCACTGTTCTCTGGGCAGTGGCCTTCTACTTCTACGTGTGGCGTGCGACATCCTGGCATGTATGTTACATTGCTCCATCTTAATTGCCAAGTCTTCATACATTACTGTTCTTTTATTTAAAGCTCTACTAGCATCAGGCAGGACTAAGAGTTTTACCATGTTAGGTTTTAGGTTCAACACTGTTGTATATCGCTATATAGTCACAAGTCCAGAAAACATTGACTCTATAACATTGTTTACTCACCTTAGACAAAGAAAATTTGCAATACCAGCTATTAGTTTCAAATCTGTTATACTATATGCCTCTGTAAAAACAAGGGTTAGTATTTGGATTAATTACTTCAGTAGGAAAAATAGGAAAAGTGGTAGAAATGTCGCCATATTTTTTTACATTTGAATGACTTGTAGAAGACGCCATTTTATAACCTGGATTTGTATATTATTATTTGTATGACTAGTTAGGCAATATGTGATGACATATGTAACTTTGCATACATAACACTACCTTGTGTGCAAAGCCGATGTTGAATAATTAGTTTCCTTCTATATGTAAATGCCAGTATGCGACAGCAAGATACAGGAATTCATGTAGATGTTGTCAATACTTTTGGGAAGTGGTGTAGTTTTCTGAATTAATGTCATGTTTTTTGTGTGACGATAGATACTGGAATGCAGACATTGCCTCACTATCCAAAACACCTCTATGGGGTACAAACTGTAATTACTTGAAAACTATTCATTCATTTTGTAGGCGTCATTGTTATCTTAACAATGACATAGAAAACAATTTTATTTTACCATTGCAATTTCTGCTACAGCCTGTGAAATTTTTACCTCAATGTCCTGGGGACATTTTAAATATTTAAAAAACCTAGAGCATACTTTAAAAATGTCAGCCCCATACATGCAAAACTGATGGAGGTATGACATAACAAACAAACAGACAAACAAACAAACACAGCCACAAAATTCTTTATAATACAGATGACAATTTTACTCAACCATACATGTTAAGTTTCAGAAATGCAAATGAGGGAGATTTATATCTAAATTGGGGCTCAGGATATCTGAGAATTGTATGTAAATCGGAGGGGCTCGGGATATCGAAGAGTTGTGCGTACTTTGGAGGGTTTCAAGGTATAAGAGAATTGTGCATAAATCAGAGTATTTCTTAAAAATTACCACCATATCAGCTTTCGTTCCAACTACTCTGCATATGCACTATTAAATGGTACACTTGCATGTTAATGAACATCTTTGTGGTTTAGTAAAATATATAACGTGGTTACAATACTCTGATGGTATACAAAATTTGTTTCAGCTCCTGTAATATATCGTGGTATGAAACAAATTCCATACCTAGCAGGCAGTAGCCTACATATTTGATTACACTGAAGCAATTAACATAATATTTATTGGTAGGGCTAGAACTGAAGAATTTTCTTTTCTTCAAAGTCTGTGATCCTAGGTGATGGAGGCAGTTTTTGATGAAAACCTTTTTTATTATATACTCGCATATAATGTGGTCCGATTGTGAAAATTATCAACCCTTGCTGTTGTTGTGGGCGTGAGTAAAGGGAAGGATTAAGACCTTTTGTTAGGCCACACAAAAATATTTTTGGTTCCATCAGAAATCCGGGAGATTTATTCTCCTGTCCAGGAGAACAGGATATTTGATATATTTCCAAGAATCTCCCGGCGAATCCGAGACTTAGTATGCTTGCTCAACAAATATTTTGTTCATGTGTGGTTTCGTAGAACTGTATACGATATCATTTGTGGCTATGGAAGTGAACTTCAACCATTAAGCGACCTCTAAATATAATTTTATTGCATTGAAATTTGGCCAGGATCATATTTTTAAGGGTGTAACAAAATGGGTGCCCCAGTGGAAATTCTAAACTTCAAAAATAAACACTGCTCTAATATGTATTATTATACTTTAAAATACTTTTTAAGCCTAAGTATTTTGAAACTCATTTTATTTATCACAACAATCTAGATGCAGGCATTAGTGCACGCATGCATGCATGCTAAATTCATAGTTCTGTGTTACACAGTACCTGGCTGTAGTATAGTCAGCTAGCTAAAACGTCTTTCAATGGACAGTCTATACTCCATCCTAGATGTGTAGGTACATGTACATGTTTGTAAGTCTACATGACGTTTTTTCTATTGTGCATAGTTAAGCGATAGATTGTGTTTTTAACAGTCTGGAGTCAATACACGTGTCACTGCATGTACGGACAAATAAAATAAAATCTGCAGTGAATCAAAAATAAAATAAATCCATTTTGCAGGAAAACGTGTTATATCTCTGTGTATAGCTTTGATAATTACTTTTCCATAATTCAATCAGCATTATAGTTTTGGAATAAATTGCAAAACAAACTATTAGTTAGAATAAAATACAATGGTGAGTCAACAGAGTGCCCACAAGATATCCATGGAACCACAGCTGGAGTGCCGATTCCTTTTAACAGTCTGCTTCTGATCAGTGCCTCTTCTCCATTTCCTCTCGATTGATGAATCCACACCAGCCTCCGATATTCTGTCAACAGAATTCATGTTATTGCTAAACAGATTGTAGAATTCACGTTATTGCTAAACAGATTGTAGTTTGATTGATTGGACTGAACTTGATTATGTTATGTCTGTTCTAATTTATTGCAAACACATGATTACACATGCGACGGTGTCAGTTCACAACGATGCAATGGCTTTATTCCAAACCTAGCTGACAGACATGAAACTAATAACAGCTAACTACAATGTATTTTTACAACAAACATCACAGTCCTCCACAATAGATTTAAAGTTCCTCAATCAGCATCAGTACATCTTACAGTGTCTCATTAACATATCTTATTGTGTTCCTTCCAGTGACTACAAATCTAGTCGTTTTGCTGGCACTCTAGTATGAGTGAGTCTCCTAATTACAGGAGTTTTAGCCACCGTAGGTTCGACAACCTCACTTGGAGGTGGCGTCGTTGGTATCACTCTTGTCGGTTGATTCACTATCTCTGGAACCTGTTCAGTTTCCGGGAACATCTCCACAATTGGTTGAGGATTCACGCTATGCCAACGGTGCACGTGATCCAGGTGTCGTCTAATCATGCAACCATCACTTTTTCTGCCACAGTGACGTCACCATTCCGATCGCATAATGTTGATGTAATCCACATGGGTGTGTTTCCGGCATGATTCTATACAAAGACTGCATCGCTGATGTCGACAGGCAGTGTCTTTGCACTGCGATCGTAGTATTCCTTCATATGCTGCTGACGTCTGTTTACCTTCGAATTGAGGTCTGGCAGTACTGCATTAAATCCTGTTCGAAGCTTGGTGTTCATCAGCAGTTCTGAAGGTGCCACACCAGTGGTACTGTGCGGTGTCACACGATATGTTAGCAAGTATCGAGCTAGTCATGTCTCCATCGAGCCATCATGTATTTTCTTCAAACCAGCCTTTTCAACTTCTAGTGCTCTTTCTGCCAATCTGTTTGAGGATGGATGGTATGCTGGTGTCTTTATGTGTGTCACATTATTTCGTTTCAGGAAACACTGAAATTCACTGCTGGTAAAACATGCACTGTTGTCAGTGATGACCAAGTCCAACAGACCATGATCTGCGAATAGTTTTCCCAACTCTAGTCTACTTCCGGAATTTTGGACTTGGTGCAGCGACTTGAATTTGGTGCAGATAATTTACAGAAAAATGCGGTATATCAAACAGAATAAGTATTACTATTGCATATATAATATACATAAATGTATTGTAGACATATATTAGGAAACAGGTTTTGTTAATTATTAGTCAGAGGTAGTAGTTTATAGTAAGTTAGTTCCGGACTAAATAGCATGCGCACCCAACCTTGACCGTTTGACTCCATAGGAATGTTGGCCAGTATTACTACAAGACAAGACAAGACGGACTCCGACAGGGAAGACAGTGAGCGTTAATAGGGTTGTTTACCATTTGAAAATTGGAATAGCATAGTGAATAATCAGAAACAGTGGAACATTGGTTAGAATAAGTATTACCATTACACATATATTATATACAGACTTCTTATAGACATATATTAAGGAACTATTTTTGTTAACACATGCAGGATTTTTCCGGGACCCAAACTCAACGAGCGATAAAAGGGAGTTTGTTTGCAGGTTGTGAATTAAACTGGTGTACCAAACTATCGTTTACATATAAGATAAGATAAGATAAGATACGTTTTATTACCAAGTAGCAAGTACAAGGAATTTGTACTGTTGTGGCGTTAGCACAAACATACACTCATGCACCCAATCACACACGGAACTAAACATTACATACCACAATCGTAATACTAAAATCAGTTGAAAACAAACGAGAGTAATATAATAGGTTGCAAGATTAAAAAATGAAAAATTTAAAAGATTAAAAAAAAATAAATAAATAAAAAACGCGACATTGCAACTACCTACCAGAGGCAAGACATTTATGATGGCTCTCCATAAAAAAATCTCAGCGCTTGAGTATAGAAACTGTTATTGAATCGCGTCGTTTTAGTTTTTATGCTACGGTAGCGCTTACCAGATGGAAGGAGTTCAAAGAGATGGTTGGCTGGATGATATTCGTCTTGTACAATGCACTTGGATTTGCGCAAACTGCGAGATAGATAAAGAGATCTGATGGACGGCATATTTAACCCAATTAGTTTAGAGGCGTTCTTGACGACTGATTCAATTTGATTAATTTCATCTTGGCTGGCGCGACCAAACCAGACAGTAATAGAAAATGACAAGACACTTTCAATAACTGCATGGTAGAAAGTGTTAATATTGCTTGAGATAAGCCGAATCGTTTGAGTTGTCTATATATTAGATAAAGTGATACATTTACATAAATTACATACATAAGGTAATATCTGACAAAATTGTAGTAAACGTTTTCGGTAAAAAGGAATTAACAGCAGAATTTAACGTAAGTTGCTATACACTGACTTCGTTGTTTTGTTTACAGTGTTCTCCGTATTCGGTAGGTGGCAGGCTTTTTCTTTGCTCGTGCGAGCTTAGTAGAAAAAATATAGTTAGCAAGTATATTAGCCTAAAGTGTACTTTTGAACACAAAAACAGCCTTATTCAAGGCTAACATAGCAATCAAATTAAGACTAAATTTTGTGATGGCGCCGTGCAAACGGCAGATAAAGGCCACCAGGCATTTAATATGCAGCAGTTGTAGCAACTGGGTGGACTTTGTCAAGGGTGAGAAGTCCTGGGGTGAGGTTCAGATGGATAGTTTTAGTTTTGAGTGTAGAGGATGTACGAAGATGAAGGAACTTGAGGTGGAGTTGGAACAGCTGAGGCTGCTCGTTGTGGCAATGGTGGGAAGAGAGCAGGTGGATTGTGCCAGTGGTTCTGGTGGGGGGACAGTAGATGACAAAGTGGGGGAAGACGACGATAGAAATGCTAAGGAGAGCTCACCTCAGCCTGGGAGGAGGCTGAGAGGAGGTAAGGTGACAGGTCGTAGGGAGACGGGACATAAGGAGACTGATTTATTATCTTTCATCTTCTTAATTTTGTTTGCTATCATTTCAGGAGTTACAAATAACTGCCCTAAAAGTTCTGATTTACTGTCCTCAAATTTAGTAAATGGAACTGGAATTGAGCTGATGTCTTCTGTGGTAAAAACTGAGCTGAAATACTCATTCAGGACCTCTGCCATTTGAAACCCGTCTGAAATTATGTTTCCACTGTTGTTTTTGAGTGGTCCGACTTTATCTCGAAATTTCTGTTTACTCCTTACAAAAGCATAGAAAATCTTGCTGTCATTTTTTATATTACCTGCCAATTTTTGTTCAAAGGTTCTTTTAGATTTTCTAATTTCAGTTGTAGCTAGGTTAAGTGCCTCTTTGTAATTTGCATAGTCTTCATCCTTTCTGGTGCGCCTATAAACCCTCCACATAGTTAGCTTAAACACTATTCTTCTAATAGCTTCTTTTGACAAGTGTTTCTTTCTAGACCGCTTTCCTTGTTTTTTCAGTGGAACAAATTTATCGATGATACTCTCAATTTCATATTTTAGAATATTCCAACATTCAAGTGTGGTCTTATTCATCAGCATGTTATTCCAATCTAGCTTTGCTAAGTATTTTGTCATCATTTTTATAGTTACCTTTGTGGAAGTATCTCCGATAGGTTTTTTATTTTTACTTTCTGATTTTACATTGCTGTCAAAATGTATTTGATTGTGGTCACTGTTACCCAATTGTTCATGTATTTTTACATTGTCCACTAATTCTTTTTTTGATTACAAAACTATAATTAATACATTATCTCACCTGGTTGGTTCTAGCACATGCTGAATAAGGAAACTATCCTGAATTAAAAATAGAAATTGTTGGTCCTCACCCCCTGTACTCTCTAGAGATTTCCATTGTATGTGTCCATGGTTAAAATCTCCCATTATGATACATTCCCCTTTACTAACTTCCTTTATAGCATTTTGTATTTTTATGTTATCCTCTTCGTTTATGCTTGGACTTCGGTAAACTAATCCAATAGTTAATTTTGAATTTCCTGAAACTATTTTGCACTAAACAGCTTCATCGTAATCTGCTTCCCTTTCTAATGTTATTTCATAAGCCTGAATAGATTCTTTATCATATAAAATAACTCTCCCCTCCCCTTCTTCCTATTCGATCTCTCCTAAACATTACATATCCTGTAAATTCTAATTCAGCATCTGTTACGTCTGTGTTGGCCCATGATTCGGTAATACCAATTATGTGAGGGTCAATATCTTCTACCATAATGTTTAATTCGGTTTTCTTATTTACTATACTCCTAGCATTTAAACACACGCATTTATAACCTGCTTCAGACCTGTTTTTAGGACATTTTGTTATTGGTTTGCCTGTACTAGTGGCCTCTTGTCCTGCTTGAGGCATCTCTAACTAACCCCCATGTGCTTCTAGGTTAAACAATGATTACTACCAAAAATATTTGTTATGTTACCCATGCCACTGTCTACTGCTGCTGTGAGTCCATCCACAAATAGTGCTGCCCCCTTTCCACTTAGATGAAGCCCATCCCCTATGTACATATCAGCCCTTCCAACAAAACTTCCCCACAAATCATACTTCCTCTTCCCTACATAGCTTCTGTACTAACATGTTAATTGCCATCCCCTGAAATTTCGATATCTGTGATCCCTCCTTCCTACTACTGGTAAAATCCCTGATGGTATTACCTGTTCAACCCGCATCTGCTTTAGTCTTCTGACCAACTTCCTGTATTTCCTAACTATGGCAGTTGTACCCTCCCTCTCTACGTTATTTGTCCCTACATGTACTAAAACAGATCCACTCTTGCCCGAACACACAATGTTTTCTACCCTCTCGGTTATCGCCTCTATTTTTGCCCCAGGCAAACAAACCACCACATCATCGCCCATGTTTAAGACTCTGTCGGTCCTACTGACTATTGAGTCCCCCACAAACACCCTCGCTCTCTTTCTCACCCCCTCTATCACTGCCTCAGAATAGCTCTTCCGATGGATCCCTTCTATCACATTCTGTCCTGCAGCCTTGTCACTTGGCAGCCTGTTATCAGTCTCTCTCTCACCCGTCAACATGTTACCTTTCCCTCCAGTCTCCTGGCTAACTTGCACTCCCATCGCCTTCCCTCCTGACAACTTCCCTCTCGTCTCCCCTCCTGTCTCCTTTCGTCCTGACTGAGTAATAGTAGATGGTGAGATTTCAAACTGGAAATCTGTTCTGAGTGTGGTACCACAGGGATCAGTATTAGGCCCTATACTGTTTTTAATATAATATAAATGATTTGGAAGATGACATATCTAGCAAAGTACTGAAATTTGCAGATGACACAAAAGTATTCAGAAAGGTTACTAATGTTACAGATAAACAAAGTTTACAGGATGATCTAGATAAATTAGTTAAATGATCAGAAATATGGCAAATCAAGTTCTAGGGCTAATTAGGAGAATTATCACATTTATGGTTTAAGGAGAAACAGCTAATTGTACCCCTGTACAAAGCAATAGTTAGACCACATTTGGAATATTGTATTTAAGCATGGAGACCGTATCGTAAAAAGGCCATAGACAAGCTAGAAAGAATACAACGAAGAGCAACTAAAAATGATTCCAGAATTGAGAGACCTTAGTTACGAAAGCCGCTTATTACAATGTGGTTTGACAACACTAGAGACCAGGACACTAAGAGGAGACCAAATAGAAATGTTTAAAATAGTGAACGGTTATGAGGATGTTGATAGGAATATGTTCTTCAAACTTAAAGAAGGCAATAGAACAAGAGGACACAAAGCAGCATTAGTTAAGGAGCAGTGTAGGTTGGACATGAGAAAGTACTCTTTCTCACAGAGGGTGATAAATGAATGGAACAAACTGCCAAATGATTGTGTTAATGCTAGTAGTGTGAATATGTTTAAAAATAGAATTGATAGATATCTGATAAGGGCGGGCTACACATAGATGTGAAAATTGTTGGACTCTCGATAAGCCAATGGCTTCCTTGTCCACTTGCCATCTGGAACTTGTTGTTCGAGATGGCAATCTTGTTTAAACTCTTTGATTGTTGTGTGCGTTGTCGCTGACTTTACGACTGATGTTGCTATCCATTTAGAATAAGCATCTACCACAACCAGGATCATTTTGCCTTCAGTAGGTCCAGCATAATCAAGATGTATATGAGACCATGGTCTCTGGAAATAACCATGGCGTCATTGGCACGTGAGTCGGTTCCCTCGCATTTTGTTCGCATTGGAAACACTGTTTCATGACTTGTTCTATTTCAGCATCTATGCCTGGCCATAAGATGTACTATCGCGCCAGTGCCTTCATCTTAACCACTCTTAACCACTCCACTGTGACAACAGTGGAGCAGTTTAGCATGATTGTTTGTCCTTTCTTTGGAATGACAACCTTGGCCCCTCTCATAATGCACCCATCATGCATGCTCAGTTCATCGCGGAATCTACTGTATTCCTGAGTAACTGGGTCATTTGCGGGCCAACCGGTGAGTACGTATCTCTGTACTCTGGACAGTGTTTTTTCGTGTAACGTCCACTCATGGATGTGTGCTGCTGTCACTGGTGACTCATTCAGCTGCTCGATCAGGTCAACATACTCAGCAGGCGAAGGTGTTACAATTAGCTTTGTTGACAAAGGTAACCGTGACAGTGCATCACAGTTCTGGTGTGTAACACCACTGGGATACCTAATTGTATAGTTGTATCCTGCTAGTACAAGTGCCCATCTTTGAATACAACCAGACACCTTGTGTGGCACCGGTCGGTTTTCGTCAAACAGCCCCAGTAATAGGCAGTGATCCGTGATGTGAACTGGGTTCCATACAGATATTGGTTAAACTTATTCACTCCAAATATCAGGCTCAGTCCCTCTTTGTCTAGCTGTGAATAGTTCTTTTCCACTGCTGATAAGCTTTGTGACGCATATGCTATCGGTCATTCTGAACCATCGGGCATCAAATGAGACAGTACTGCGCTGCAGCCATGGTGAAGCGTCACATGTAAGTAGGATCGGCTTACTCGGGTCGAAATAAACAAGGAGGGCATCCGACTGAAACAGCCTATTCACTCTGATGAATGTGTCTTCTTGAGGTTTTTTCCACACCAACTTCACACCTTTCTTTAGCAACCCATACAACGGTGCCAGTTTCAAAGAAAGGTTCTGCTTGAATCGACCATAGTGGTTCACGATTCCGAGCTATGCTCTCAACTCTTTCACATTTGGGGGCTTTGATGCATTGCTGATGGCTTCTACCTTATCCACCGTCAGGTGTAGACCGTTTCGATCCATTCGAAGTCCCAGATACGTCACTGAAGACCGAAAGAATTCGCGCTTCTGTTGGTTTAGTCTCGAATCTCTCGAGACGCTGTAGTACCGTTCTCAGGTTTTCAGCGGGCTCTAGTTCCGTCTTGCCAGTAACCAAAATGTCATCCAGGAATATACACGTCTGGAATGTCTGCCAGCAAACTCTCAAGTGTCCGTTGAAACACAGATGGCACCACCGACACGCGAAATGGTAAACGTGTGTATCTGAATAACCCTTTGTGTGTTGATTGTCCTGTATTCCCAGGACTCCTCATCCAATATGAGTTGCTTGTTGGCACGGCTGAGATCAATTTTCGAAAATGTTGATCCACACGCAAAGCGGGCTTTGTGGAATCACTGACTTACCTCTTAACGTTCCCAATTCTTCACTGAAAACATGAAGAAATTCATCCATCAACTGGGATGATGTCACAGAATTACCCACCGAGAACATATTCGCCCAGTCCATTCTGATAACTTCCAAGATGTTCCTGCCCAACAAATTTGGCCGGTCACCCTGCACAACCAGAATAGGCCTCACTGTTGTTTGCCCATTGTATGTAATCTCAGGCTCCATCTTGCCCATGACCACGATGGATTGTCCAGTGTAGCTCTTTAGCTCTACGTTCGTTGACGTCAGTGTCCCCCTTTTTCGGCATGCCCTCGCAATGTGGCCTGTGCATTTACAGGCGTGATGCACTGCATCACGAAAACGACATTCATGGGATGCGTGATTACTACTGTTGCAACAAAAATACAGCTGTGACTTTGGTGAACTTGCCTGTTTGCCGTGTGCTCCTCGTTTGTTGTTATCGAATCGTCCACGGCTTATCCTTCACAGAGTTTACCATCTTTGCCATCGGTCAGGCATTGTAATTTTTCTGATTGTGGATGGCTTTCGCTTCACTTTCGACAATTTCGTCTGTATTTGCTGTTTGCAGAGCTTGCTCAGAGTTTCTTACTTGGCTAAGCAATTTTCGCTGCATGCTTTCATTTCTTATCCCGCACGCTAACTGGTCTCGGAGTGCTTGTCCGAAAAATTCGCCAAACTCGCAGGTGGACACCAGACATCTTAGCTCCGCCTCGAGCTGTGACACCGTCTCACCATCTCTCTATTGACATTTGTGGAACCGGAATCATTCCGCTACCACAAGTTTTCTGGGTTTCAAGTGGTTTCTTAATGTGTCAGTAAGTTGTTGAAATGTTCTAGTTGACAATACGTCTGGACTCAACAGACTTTTCAGTAGCTTGTATGTCTCTGCTCCGACTAGCGTTAGAAATGTGGCCACTCATTTCCGCTCTGCTACCTGACATGTCTCTTCATTGTCTACGGCCCCCGCTGGCAACGCCCCAATTTTGTTTGCTACGAAATATTGTTCTATACGTTCCAGGTATTCTTCTAGGTCGCCGCCGCTGTCATATTCATTCATGCGACCATTTGCGAACATTCTCGTCGCCAATTTGTTATGTCTGTTCTAATTTATAGCAAACACATGATTACACATGCGACGACGTCGGTTCACAACGATGTAATGGCTTTATTCCAAACCTAGCTGACAGGCGTGAAACTAATAACAGCTAACTACACTGTATGTTTACTACCAACATCACAGATTCTTTAATCTCAGTTATGGATATGACGCATTCTATGGGAAGAGTAGCATGTCGTTTATGCAGTTTGTGACAAACTGTTTTATGCAATAACCAACACAAGTCCGATGTAGGAGAGAATTGAAACAGGCCAAATAAATGACGTTTTTTATTGCAAAGTGGACTGCTTATCACGCAGCCACTTTGGGAAGAACATTAACAGGAATGTGAGCTCCTCTAAGCAAACCCGACAGGAACTGAACACATGTACAGCCCCGTCCGGCAAGTTTCTCAGAGCCCACATTCCTACAAGCATGACGATAACATATATACATGAAGAAGTCGTCATGAACATGTAATGCAAAGAATACAGACATTCCACCACCAATACACAAATTTAATTACAAACAGGTGGGGCCATTTCGCCACAAGGTCACCCACAAACCTGTGACCACCCCACCACGACCTAATTTGTGACAAACTGTTTTACCCACACCATTATCAACTAGATGTCAGCATGAAAATAGTCTTAACTCGATTTACGTGATTTAGGAGTATAACCTGTTTTGCAGATAAGCGCTTCATGTGATGAATGACTGGTAGTGGCGTATCTAGGGCCTGGCAAAGGGGGAGGTCGGGGGGGGGCAAGCTTAGTCACCCATTTGTTTGTCATGCTACCATGTAGTGGCGCAACAAGTTATATATGAAAAACATGCACACACACAAAGCTGTTAAGTCAATTTATACATGAAACATATCCAAGATATAACTATTTTAATGAGGGTTGGTTGAATCAGGCAACAAAGTTAGGTGAAATATGAAATGCTTGTATTATATAACTGAGATAGTCTAGTTGTTTCAATCTTAACATTTATATTATCAATATGATTTTTGTAATATCAGCATATTTTTTTTATATGTCCTAAATATGTGATTCATGATCAAAGCAGAAATAGTAACAAATACCAATATAAAAATTTTACTAACAACAGACAATCTAATTAATTAAAAACTAAAGCACTTAATAAACTAAATGAAATAAAAAATAATTGAAATAATTAGTAATATAATATATAGTTGTATTACTCCAAAACATTAACCATATCATAATATTTTGTGTCTACATTTTAGATGATAAATCAGGGCAAATTATCTCAAATGTAGAGAAATCACGATGATAAAATATTAATCATAATTACCTCTCAAGAAACTTGCAGTTTGTTTTGAATATTTCGACTGCATCTCGCAGTCTTGTTCAGCAGACTGAAGTTACTGATGTGTCACATGACCAATGTCATGTGACACAAGCTGGAGTAGGACTGGTGGGAGCTCCTGGCCGACGTCTCGGTTCAGCGTAGGTTTGTTTCTGTGGATGTTAATCGCCTCCTTTATTTTCCTCCTGTGCCAGTTCTCCTCGTGGTCTAGAATATTGATGTCCTTCATAGAGCACTGATGACCTGTGTTCAGTTTGTGTTCACTTATAGCTGATAGGGGTTGGCGACAAGATAGATGTTCTTTGATTCTTGTGCCAAGTGTTCTGGCTGTTTCTCTTATATAGTGTTGGTCACATTCTGGGCATTGTATGTCATATACTACCCCACACTTTGCTGCCTTTGCTGTTCTGTCTTTTGGGTGTACCAACAGTGACCTCAGGGTGTTGATAGGTTTGTGGTAAACCGGGATGTTATAGGACTTGAAAATCCTTGCTACTTGTTCTGATAGTTTACTAATGTAGGGCAGACCTATGGCATGTTGTCTTCTGCTGGTTTCTGTGGTAGTGTTCTCCTTCCTTCTCGTTGGTTGTGTGGTGTTAAACATCCAAGTTTTGTAACCGTTTGCTTTCAGCACTTTCTTGATGTGGTCAACCTCTGTGTTCTTGTCTTCTCCTTCCGTTATCAGGTTTTCTGCCCTTTTGAGGAGTGTCCTGACTACTGAGCGTTTGTGTTCTAGGTGATTAGAATCCCAGTTCAAATATTGGTCCGTGTGGGTTGCTTTGCGATATATCTTGACTTTGGTTGATCCTTCCTACTCCAGCTTGTGTCACATGACATTGGTCATGTGACACATCCGTAACTTCAGTCTGCTGAAGAAGATTGCGAGATGCAGTCGAAATATTCAAAACAAACTGCAAGTTTCTTGAGAGGTAATTATGATTAATATGAATAACCAAGAAACCGGATCATCTATCCATTCAAGGATAAAATATTGTTTTTTAACTAAGTGTAGATACAGAGTATAAAAAATAGAGCAACAATGGAAATGGAGACATGTGCCTTTCCAATGTTTTTTTACACAATGATTATTTATTTTGTCAGTCATTATACTATAAGTAATAATTTTATTTGTTTTGACTCGTAGTAATATGAAAGAATTTACGTCACGTTTATACACGAAAGTGACAATGTTTAATTTTTTCGCCATTATGGATGTGTCACCGTTTTAGTTGTTGCTGTTTTGACCAATACAGATCGCCATTTTGAGACATGTCGCCTTTTGACCAAAGTCGTCGCAGTTTTGGTTTGTTGCTGTTTTGGTTTGTCGCCATTGTTGATATGTCGCTGGTTTGATCTGTCACTGTTTTGCTGGCCTGTGTCCTGACATCACTAAGCTGCTCCGAATTAGTCAAACTCACAAATATGATATCAAGTCTTTATTTCAACAACAACAACACAACACAAAAATAGCCAAACATAAAACATAAACCACAGTCTTAATGGTGAAAAGGGCAAGAAGAATCACTTATGACACTTGCCCAATTATCATAAATATATCAAGAAGCAAATAATTACTGTATGCAACATGCACGATTACAACTTAACTATTTATATTTCAATATGAATGATGAAATATTAGTGTTTAGACTAGATAGTCACCGTAGCGTAGTTCAAGAATAACAACATCTAAAGACCAGACAAAACAATTATTTTTTGTAGCTACAATAAATCAATATTTATACAGCCAAGCTGTTGTATTTATACTACATAGCTAACCAGAATGTTGGCAATGTATTTTAATTTTAAACGAACATATTAAAGAGCTGTCAAGTGAGTTCCATAGTATTTCACCTTTAATTGAAATACACATTCTCTTTAAATTGGTAATTTTAAGTGGGACTTTGTCTGGTTACATAGACTGACTTGTACAATGTAAACAACTTTTGTATATTCACTGGTAGCAAATTGTTATTTGCTTTGTACATAATGAGCGCAGTTCGTATTTCCACAATATCTGGTACTTTCAGGATACGTAACTCGGAGAATAGACAAGAAGTGTGGTCTATCCTCCATGCTCTACAAGTAATTAAATGCACAACCTTTTTTGTAACAATACTAAACAATTTAGATTAGTAGCATATGTATTGCCCCATACTTCGATGCAGTGCATGATGTATGGCAGAACAAGAGAATGGTATAAAATAAGCATTCCACATTTGTCAATTGCAAAGCTGGTTCTATACATTATGACACAACTCTTAGAGAGTTGAGATTTTATCATAGAAATGTGTTTTTTCCACGTTAATCAATCAAAACACCTAAAAAATGTTGTGAATTCAACCTTACTAATTTCTTCCTTACTTATATGTAAAGAAACGTGTGTCTTTAAAATGCGATTACCAAAAACCATATAATTTTTCTTTGATATATTGAGAGAAAGCCTGTTTACTGCAAACCATACACCAAACTTTTCTAATTCAATATTTTTCAACCGGACAAGATCATCTATATATATTAAAACATTTTGAAACATTACAAATATCATTTATGTACAGAATAAATGACTTCAGACCTAAAACAGATCCTTGTGGCACACCACAACATATTATGAGTACTTTTGGGTAACAATTTTTATAGTGAACAAATTGACTTCTGGTTTCCAAGTAACTCGTAATCCATTTATGTGCAACACCATGTATGCCATAAAAGTAAAAAAAAATTTCCAATATTGACGGTATCAAATGCTTTCTTAAAGGTCAACAAATATGCCAATGGCATATTTATTATTATCAACAGAAGTAGTAATTTCTTCAACCAATTCTATTAAGGCATATGATGTTGACATGTTTGATCTAAATCCATATTGACTAGGGCTGAATATATTATATTTATATAGAAAACTATCTAACCTATCACTGTATAATGTCTCCAGGATTTTTGAGAATTGGGGCAACAAAGAAATAGGTCTCACCATCTGTAATTTGTAAACACACTCTCACCAAACTTAAGATAGGAATAACTTTAGCTATTTTCATTTGATTTGGAAATATTCCAGTGTTAAAAAAACATTACATATGTGCTTCAAAGGTTTTATAATATGAGCGATAATGTTCAACCATGCTCATGTTTAAATCATTACAATCTGTTGACATTTTGCTCTTAAAATTTTGAGCAGTTCTAATAATGTCTTGGTCATCAACAGGACTTAGAAACATACTTTTATCACGTACGTTTTCTTTTTTCGAAATAATAAAAAATATATACATCCTTTTTAGGTAGAGTAATTTGTTTTGCAAGATTGGGTCAAACATTTGTAAAAAAAGTATTAAATCCATTTGCAATGTCCTGCTTTTCGTGTATCTCTTTATCATTGCCCATGAAATAGGCAGGATATGTTGGAGGATTGAATTGTTTATTGATTACTTGTGTTTAAAATTTTCCAGATTCCCTTTACATTGTTTTTTTTTTGTTTCTCCAACATTGTGCTGTAGTATGCTTTTTCGGCGAGCCTTAATATAGATGTCAATTTGTTTTAATAGGATTTGTACTGTATTTGTCTGTAATTCTGGTTGGCTGATCAATTAGAGGGTAAAGACCTAGGCTATACATCAAATCAAGAAAGTTTTTGGTATTGCTATGGTGTTCATGCTTTAGCAAATCAAATATTGTTTTGAGTGCATTTACATCGCATAAAATGTGTTCTATTTTTTTACAAAATGTATCTAAATTTTAACCATAGCACATTCAAAAATGTTTTTCAACTTTTATGGTTTTTGTTTCAAATAGTCTGCATGTTAGTTCTTGCGTATATATAATGCAACACCACCACCCTTATGGGTTTCTCTAATTATATGATAAGCACTGTAGTCAATTAGATTAAAATCATCTATGACATCCAGTTCAGCCCATGTTTCGGATATAGTGATGATATAAAATTTCAGATGTAATTCTTGTAGAATAGTAATTAATTTTCTGTAAGTTTGTTTTAACACTTCTGGCATTGAAGTGAATGAATGATAAGCCATTAAGCCAAATTTAATAATAAGCCATTAAGCCAAATTTTTTCTGAGAATTAACATAAACTTATATTGTGCTATATTGGTACACGTCTTATGAAAGATAGACTCACATAGTCCACATTTTACAAAAGGATTACTTATCAATTTCTCACAAACTAGACATGAGTCTATTTTTACCAGGTTTTTAGACAGTTGATAGGTTTACGCAACAACTGTTGCTGATAAATACATAATCTAAATATAAAACAAATGTGATAGTTATGTAGCATAGAAAAAATAACACACAGTCAACACCACCATACCATGAGCGTGTCTATAATAACAACATAGCTAGAAAGAAGTATGCAGCATCCAGTACTAGAACGATGTTTGCACAATAATAACAACATTGTCAGTGTTCATTTAACTCAAGCGAGTCCCAAACCTAGGCCCAGGTCACGGAAATCTTGGTCACATTTTATAAAGTGTAGTTTTGCATTGTCTGATGAGCCATTTAGTCTGATAAACACTTCGCAGTTTCTTGTCCATGTGGACTGAGTTTTGTTTTCGAAGTAGTCGGGCAGTTTTGGCTAGCTCAGCTTGCCTGGTGGTCAAGTGTTCATTTATGTATACGTTTGTTCCCTTAAGGTTCTTTCCCATTTTGAGCATGTTAACTTTTGCCTTGCGGTTAGTGAACCTGATGATAATTCGTGGCTGTGGAGGTGTTCGATTGTTCAACTTACGGTTGCTGCCCCTTAGCGTATGGCAGACCGAAATCATTGAAAGATTGATTGGAATTTCCTTTGTTGTGAGGAATCTTACAACACCATCCTCTAGTGTCGACACTTCAGGCGGTGCCTCAGTGTCAGTTTTGAATATGGAACTGCTTGCAGCACCTGCATAAGTTTGATGTTTTGTATCCATTCCTGTGATGATGACGTTGTCAATGCGGGAGTACTGTTCGAGATTGTCTACTACAATTCCTGTGCATGGATGACTTTGCCTTTCTGGTATTTCGAAATTCCTGCAATGTCTCTTTGTATCTCACTTAACTGTTGTTTTATTTCAGTGATTTATGTAGCGGTAGATGATTCTGCAGTGTCAATTGCCGGCTAGTGGCTTGAAATCATAACATTTCACTTGGTGCTCTGGAAAATTGGCATCACCACCATTCGCCATAGGCATCACCATAGATATAGTAACTCGCGTGAATCTTGACGCCAAAACAATGCTCACAGATCAGACTGAATGTAAGCTTGTCGTCGATGACATATTAGTACCACGTGATCGTTCATCTCATTATTGAAAAAGCATGTTTGCTAGTGCATTGTTGTCAATCCCATAATCTCTTCCATACAGTATGTTACTTCTTCAACTGACAGTCCTTGAAACTTCCAAAACCACGTAAAAGTCAACAACAAAACAAAGCATTCGACACATCTTAGCGCACACACTTCCTTCGCAGAATGCGCATGTCCTGAAGAGCAAATCGTATATGCCCAGTCCACAGTGTGACGCCACTGTTAGATCTACATGAATGTGTTTCCTGCGTGTATTGTGCGAAACACCTATCCAAATGATTACTTTCAAGCAAACACATCTCAGTGGTTTTTAACTACAACCAAATTTATTTTCAGCATCTAGGCTGTTTCATTTAAAAATATAATTAATTGAATAGGCTAGAAAATTTTAAAACAATGGAAACTTTAATGATGAAGTTTTTCACAATGAATAAGGTTATCAATTGATCTAGTCTATATATTACGATAATATCATCTGCCACAATCTTCATGTACAAATAGTAAAGTAAATGTTAATACAAGGATACTCTTAGCATAGTCTTTCAATAGTATGCTTTCATATGCAACAGAAAAAAAACGTATAAAATATATGGTACAGACTGTATATCATACAGAGCCATTCGTACACAACACTAAACTCCAATAGTGTGCATTCTTCATGGCTCATACTCCACTTGTGGCCTGTGGTTCAACCCAGCCATGGCAGTAAAGTCAACACTTCTAATCATATCCTCATTACAGAGGAGAGCTATTCTGTAATGTGCACTTGGTACACTTGATCACTCCATATTGATCATTCCGTATTGATTATGCCTTGATGATCACTCCGTATTGATCACTCCGTGTTGATCACACCATGTTGATCACTCCATGTTGATCACTCCATATTGATCACTCTGTATTGTTCACTCCACATTGATCACACATTTGTGTGACCACATTGTTGGTTGCTTTCAGGAAACACCAGCAAGATCTCGCGAGTTCAACAGCAGGTGCATTCTGTTCAACTTCTACGACAGTCACGACATCTGGCACTTCCTGTCATCAATGAGTCTCTTCTTCTCACTTATGGTAGGTAGTGTATTAATGCATTCACAATTACTCTCAACATGTTCCTATTAATAAAGAGAGTACTAATTTTCAGACCCCCTTCCCTCCCCTTAATAAGTACTTTAAACTGTTCATTATTTTCCAGATTTTAGCAATAATATATTACATATATAAGACATACAATAACAACCATCATAATATGTCTACAAAGATTTATTTTCAGTAACTATGACTATGCAATTAATAATAATAATACAAACATTTATTAGTTAGTAACTATGACTATGCACTATGACAAGAATATGCATAAATTGGCAAACAAATATGTCAGCTTCACTATGCTTAGTGGGTTGACATGTAACAAAGTAAAAGTACTTTGTTACAATACTTGAGTAGTTATTTCAAGTAATTGGCATGTAACGAAGTAGAATTGTGACTAAATAATGACTTGTAATGAAGTAGTTTTATCTAAAGTAACGCAACTTTTTACTTTGTTACTTTTATTCGCTTCGCAATATGTTTTCTATACGTTGTTTTGCGAAACCGCTGCTGTCAGTGGCGCTCCACCGACAACGACATTTCATAAACTTTGCCTAGTCGCCACGCCAAAAGATATTAATATCATTCAATCGTAGGCCAGTTCGCGATCATATTTGCAAACATATTTGCATGCAAATCTCTCTTTGGGAAATCGACACAACCACTGTTTTATATATACGTCAGTGAACAAAGTCTGCCAAATATTGGCATAGGTCAGATCAAGACCGTTGACATAAAGTGTCACTTCGAGCTTCGAGTTCAATGCTTGAACACCATCTCAAACCATGATGCAAATGCCTCCGTTGCACAATATAAACTATTAATCAGTAAGTTTCCAATGCGTGCTATATATATATATATATATATATATATATATATATATATATATATATATATATATATATATATTAAAATTTGCGATTTTTACATTGTATTGATAATCCCCATACACTGACACAATTCTGATATTCGATTTTCATCCATTGACAGCAGTGGCCTTATCGGCTTACATCTGCATTAAACAGCATTTTACTTTCACGAATAAAATTCATATTGTGATGTTTAATAAATTCATAATAATGATTACTCTACAGAACTAAAGAGTAAAGAATTGATACTCTGCCACTTGACCCATCAATGGCTTATTCAAGCTGACCCATAATATCAGGGACAGAGACTTCATTGCAATTAGCAACAGCAGTCCTCTGTTGTACTGGTCTGTCTTCTGGTCAGTTCTAGCCCCAGCTGGTACTGGGTAACCAACACAGATAGTTGATAAAGTGTGTTGTTTCAATGTTTGTGTGAGCTGATGTCTCGGGAAACATGAGAAGGTGGGGGTTCACAAGCCAGATGGCTTCATCAGCTAAGCATCAAATGTCTGTGTTAATTTTACTATGGGCAGTGCTAGGTGGTATTACCTCTGATCCATTTCCCTGAGAGGCTACTACTACTAGTACTGGACAGACCCTCTAGCTACTGAGATACAATCACACCTGCCTGTACATATCATGTTCTACAATCTAGCTGCTCCCATACCCCAGTGGAACAGGTTGATAAAAAAAGATAAGTTGTGTTATTAATTAAATTCTGTATTTAACTGACATTATTTGATGTTGTGAGCTCTCATTAATGATAATGTAATTTTCCAAACATCCAAGTGAGCACCATGTTCAAGGGTGGCAGACCAATTGACCAGCTAAGGCTGTCTGGGAACACTTTGTTATAGGCAGAGTGGTTGTAAAACAGTTGCCAGATGCAAGTTGTGTAATTTACATAATATTACTCATGATTTTGTTGTTATTTCTAAGTGCTGTACTTTTACTTCTACTTTTACTTCAAGGATTTTTGAAAAGTAATTTTACTTTTACTCAAGTACTTTTTTATAAAGTACTTTTACTTTTACTCAAGTAGTTTTTAGGTGAATTACTTTTACTTTTACTCAAGTACAAAATTAAAGTATTTCAGTCAACCCTGCTTTTAACAAATTCCATTGTTATTACCACAGGCAATCCAGTAAAGTAAATGTAGACATTGTAGTCATGTTTGTTAGATTTGCCTCATTAAAACATCCAATTGTGACAGTTACTTTTGAAAGAATAATTTATTTTCAATGTGCATAAAAAAAATCCGAATTTATTGTGTTTTGTGATTTGTGACTGGGATTCCAGTTCTAAATTATATAAAGCCAACAAACAAAAGATAGCAGACTCTTACACAAATATGTGCTTAGCAATATCATACAAGTAAAATCCAGCAGAAATAAACAAAGAAAAAATTAATGTTGTTCAACAGCTGATGGTTCCTACCAATTGTGTGAATACTAGTGATGTTCTCTTCAATGTCTATCATGTAATATGTAATTGTCATATTTGTCACAAAATGTCATCTAGATTTCTTGCTTTGCTTCAGACTATGCTCACCCTGGATGACGATCTGGTAGAAGTACCAAGAGACACAATATATGTCTTCTAGGTCATCTTCTCAACAAACATTATCAAATGTACAGTTTTTCTACAAAATGAAGTTGGATTTAGCAAAATGTTTTATTGCCAACATTTTAGTATCAGGCTTCAGCATGTCAGAGAATCATGTGCAATTCAAATATATCTAACTTGCAGTAGCTGTTTGTTGTAGTGTTTGTATACTTAGCTGAGTGTTTAAAAAGATGAAATACAATATAAAACACTTATATTGTGCTAATCCTCAGGGGACCTAAGCTCGACAGCACACCAAAACAAAAGGGGTTAAGCAGTTCCTAATCGATATGAAGAGTGCCCACAACTTTCATGTCAGCACTAAATGTTACTCCTAAGTCCTTTTCTTGTGTGGTTCTACCTAGTACAGCATCCCCCATTTTATATTCTTCATCCATGTTTCCATGTCCTATGTGTATACATTTACACTTCCCAAAATTGAATAACATTTGCCATTTTTCTGACCATTTAACTAATTTATCTAGATCATCCTGTCATCTTTCTTTACCTGTATCATTTGTAACCTTTCTGAATACTTTTGTGTCATCTGCAAATTTGAGTACTTTGCTAGATATGTCATCTTCTAAATCATTTATAATTATATATATATATATATAATAAAAACAGTATAGGGCCTAATACTGATCCCTGTGGTACCCCACTCAAAACCGATTTCCAGTTTGAAATCTCACCATGTACTGTTACTCTCTGTCGTCTGTGTGTAAGCCACTTTTCTATCCAGTTGATTACATAATTACCTATACCATGGGCTTTTAGCTTAAGTAACAATCTTTGGAGTGGCACTTTATCGAAAGCTTTCTGAAAATCTGAGTGGACAACATCCACTGGTGACCCGTCATCTACCCACTTTGTAATTTCTTCAAAAAAACATAAGAGACATGACCTTGCATTTAGGAACCCATGTTGAGATGTATTTATTAAATTATGTGTTACAAGTAATTCCACCATGTGGTCTCTAATTAATGTTTCGAGTAATTTACATACAACTGATGTTAAACTCACTGGTCTGTAATTTTCTGGCTTGTTCCTCGATCCTTTCTTAAATAGTGGCGTAATGTTTGCTTCTTTCCATTCTGAAGGAACTATTCCTTCTTCTAGTGACAAGTTAAACAATTTTGCAAGTGGTGTACTAATTTGCTCAACAATTTCCTTAAGCAGTTTTGGTAGTATTCCATTAATTCCTGGTGATATATTATTTTTCGTCTTCTTAATTTTGTTTGCTATCATTTCAGGAGTTACACATAACTGCCCTAAATGTTCTGATTTATTGCCCTAAAATTTAGTAAATGGAACTGGAAGTGAGCTGATATCTTCTGTGGTAAAAACTGAGCTGAAATACGCATTCATTACCTCTGCCATTTGAAACCCGTCTGAAATTATGTTTCCCCTGTTGTTTTCCAGTGGTCTGACCTTATCTCGACCTTTCTGTTTACTCCTTACATAAGCACAGAAACTCTTGCTGTAATTTGTTATATTACCTGCCAGTTTTTTTTCTAAGGTTCTTTTAGATTTTCTAATTTAAGTTGTAGCTAGGTTAAGTGCCTCTTTGTAATGTGCATAGTCTCCATTCTTTCTGGTACGCCTATAAACCCTCCACATAGTTTGCTTAAACACTATTTTTCTAATAGCTTCTTTTGAAAAGTATTTCTTTCTAGACCGTTTTCGTTGTTTTTTTTCAAGGTAACAAATTTATCGATGATACTCTCAATTTCATGTTTTAGAATATTCCAACATTCAGTTGCGGTCTTATTCATCAGCATGTTATTCCAATCTAGCTTCGTTAAGTATTTTCTCATATCTTTATAGTTACCTTTGTGGAAGTTTCTCCTATACGTTTTTTTATTTTTACCTTCTGATTTTACATTGATGTCAAAATGTATTTGATTATGGTCACTGTTATCCAATGGTTTTTACATTGTCCACTAATTCTTTTTGTGATGATAAAACTATATTTAATACATTTTCTCCCCTGATTGGTTCTAGCATAGTGCTGAGTAAGGAAGCTATCCTGAATTAAAAATAGAAATTGTTGGTCCTCACCCCCTATACTCTGTAGAGATTTCCATTGTATCCATGGTTAAAATCTCCCATTATGTTACATTCCCTTTTACTAACTTCCGTTATAGCATTTTGTGTTATCCTCTTCGTTTATGTTTGGACTTCTGTAAACTAATTTTGAATTTCCTGAAACTATTTTGCACCAAACAGCTTCATCGTAATCTGGTTCCCTTTCTAATTTTATTTCATAAGCCTGAATAGATTCTTTATCATAAAAAATAACTCCCCCTCCCCTTCTTCCTCTTTGATCTCTCCTAAACATTACGTAATCTGTCAATCCTAATTCAGCATCTGTTATGTCTGTGTTGGCCCATGATTCGGTAATACCAATTATGTGAGGGTCAGTATCTTCTACCATAATGTTTAATTCGTTTTTCTTATTTACTATACTCCTAGCATTTAAACACACGCATCTATAACCTGCTTCAGACATGTTTTTCGGACATTTTGTTATTGGTTTATCTATACTAGAGGCCTCTTGTCCTGCTTGAGGCATCTTTAAGTAACCCCCCTGCGCTTCTAGTTTAAATAGTGTTGACTACCAAAAATATTCGTTATGCTACCCATGCCACAGTCTACTGCTGCTACGAGTCCATCCGCAAATAGGAATCGGATCCTTACTGCATTGGCTCTCCTGCATCAATCCTTTCATCACATTTTTGTAATATTGTGGCCTTGAAACATCATGTTTAAGAAGACCATGGATGCAACTAATGTACTGTGAGAAGAATTGAAATGCAAATGCAAAACTCGTCCATGATGAAAAACGTCAAGATGCATAATTATTGTCATAAATTATATTTACAGGCTGTTGCTATTTGTCTAGGCACACACTTAATTTTGTACAGCCACTCTTCTGGCACTAATAAAATGTACAGCAAAATATAAAGAAAAATAAGGGGAAATGTGGGGAAATAGCTGGATAGTGGTGTTTACATGCCCGGACGAATAGACATTTCATTAAGTAGATATCAGGCCTGCAGTCACTAATCAATTAAGTTATTATCATTAATTAACTTTTCCAGAAAGGGTAATTTTATTTAATTAATTAACTTTACTAAAAGGGGTTAATTTAAATGACAAATTCCCAATTAACTCTCAATTAAGTGCTCATTTATCCAGAAGGCCTGCAGTCATTACTCCAGCCACTAGCCTGTGAGAGATCAGGTTAAGACGTGTGAATGAGAGGGAGAACATCACAAAGCACAAATGCACTGTACCAACTGCGGTAGGCTGGAAGGGTTGAGTTGGATGGAAGGCTTATATAATAGAATGTCCTCTGGTAGGGAGATAAGTTGATGGCTAATCTTGATATCTGCATTAGTACCCTGCTCGGGCCTATAATTTGAGCCCAAGCCTGGCTCACAATTAGCAGTTAGAATCCAGGCCTGCAAAAATTAGTCAAGCCCGGCCCAGGCCCGCAAACTAGAATTTAGGCCCAGGCCCGACCCAGACCGTTAATGTTTGGCCTAGGCCCGGCCCGCAAGTTCAAGGCCCGGCCCATACCTGTGGCCAAAGACGGGTAAGCCTGTGGCCCGCTAAATTTTTATAATTATAATAAAAACGAAACACAAATAAACTGTAATACATATGTATTGTTTTATTAAATAACATAACAAAAATAATATATGAACATTGTATAATGTCTACTGTCCGTAGTGTGCTGGACGAGTTCTAGAAATCCACCGCAACCAACTGTTTCAAACGGACGAATATCCTGAAGAAAAATAATCAACTTTATTGTCATTACTATTAAGTATTATAACATATTTTTATATATGGCTTTAATTTATTGGCTTGTGGTTAGTGTAGGAGATTTGTTTATCTAAACCTAACTTAACCCTAGTGCAAACCATAACCCTAATTTAAGTTGTTAATTGAATTAGGTCAACTAAGTTAACTTAATTTAATTAACTAATGTTATCAGTAATGGCAGTTAATTTGGTATTAATTGATATTTCAATTAAATGTCACCCACTGGTTCTGACACGGTAGTAGCATTTCCAGCAGGCCTGCAGTCACTAGCCTGACACAGATCAGGTTCAGATGTGTGAATTAGTACAAGTGTGAATGAATCAGTACTGGGGAAATTGTAGACAGTAAACCATAGACACTAGTTAACACAATTGAAAAATACCAACTGGGCTGGGCACTTGGCAGGTCATTCAGGCAGGCAAGATTTAGAGGGAAGACAATAGAATATCCACTGGTAGGGTCAAAGGGTGATACATTGATGGTTAATCATGGCTTGATTGCCTCTGCAAATATGTCTAAAGTAAACATTTGGGGCTGGCTACTTCCAGCCAAGTAAACTTGTGGGGCCATTAGATCTATGCAAAAGGCTACATTCATGCAAAAAATATGCATCTGTATTCTGTATGAACTATGTAGTAGTAATGTGTGTAGTGAGTATGCAACACTATGCATTACTATTATATGAAATGTCTCTAATAAAAGAATGCACATTATTAAAATTATACCATTGGAAGTCCCATTGTTGAAACGATGTTAAACTACATTCCTATATATAAAGCACTAATGTCATTCATAATTCTATGCAAAGTCTCAATGTGCAACTATGTAATACTAAAGAAATACTTTTAAACATTCATTAACCAGAAAGCTGAAGCTAGGCAAAGGAATTGACAATATACCATCTGATGTCTTAAAAGCTGATATTGGGGCCACCACAGACGTTTTATACAGCGTGCTAAATGAGATCTGGGATAAAGAGGAAATACCAACTGAGTGGAAGACGGGTATGCTAGTTACAATCCGCAAGAAAGGCAACCTCAGTGAATGTAAGAACTGGAGAGGGATCGTGCTTCTATCAGTGCCCAGTAAAATTCTCTGCCGTATCATCCTGGATAGGATACAAGAAACAGTTGACAAGAAGCTAAGAAAGGAACAAGTGGCTTTAGAAAGGATAAATCCTGCACAGATCATATTGCTACACTCAGGATTATCGTTGAACAATGCATTGAATGGCAGAGTTCCTTTTACATAAATTTTGTGGACTTCGAAAAAGCATTCAATAGTATAGATAGGACAGTTCTGTGGAAGCTCCTGAGGCACTATGGTTTACCTACAAAATTTGTAACCCTAATAAAGAACATGTACGAAGGTTTCACTGGTCATGTCATATTTAATGGACAAGTTTCGGAGGGCTTCCAGATTGGAACTGGAGTACTACAGGGCTGCTTGCTATCTCCACTGCTCTTTCTGATAGCCATAGACTGGACAATGAAAAGGTCCACATAACATCATCGTACTAGGATCCAGTGGAACTTGTTTTCATAACTAGAAGACCTGGATGATCTAGCACTACTCTCAGAAACCCATAAACACATGCAACAAAAAACAGAAAGGCTTCAAGAAAAAAGCAGCCAACTGCGTCTTAATATCAATATGGGAAAGGCAAAGGTGATAAAAGTCAACAGCACATCCTCCGAACCCATCTCACTAGAAAGCGGTACTATGTACTACATCGGTACAAATGGTGGAGCTGACAAAGATGTAGAGCTACGCATCAGTAAAGCTCGCCATGCCTTCAGAACCCTACGCCCAGTGTGGCTCTCTTCCCAACTATCCATAAACATTAAGATCCGCATTTTCAATACCAACGTTAAACCAGTTCTTCTCTATGGCTGTGAAACGTGGAAAACTACTCAGTCTCTCAATAACAAACTTAAAGTCTTCATCAACAGTCGCCTCCGATACATCCTTAAGGTATGGTGGCCTAACAAAATATCAAATAAAAAGCTCTGGAAGAAAACCAAACAGGAAAAAATAAGCACTACAATCAAGACAAGAAAATGGAGCTGGATTGGGCCACACACTTGGAAAAGATCCAACAAATACAACCAAACAAGCACTGGACTATAACCCAGAAGGAAAGAGAAGACAAGAAAGGCCAAAAATCAACTTGATACACTCCACACTACAATATCTTGATAAAGTGGGGGTCACCTGGCAAGAGGCCAAAGCTCTAGCACAGAAGAGGGTGAGGTGGAGAAACATGGTTGACGCCCTATGTTCCTGAAGGGGCCAAGAGGATTAAGTAAGTAAGTAAGTAACTCTAACCGTAGTTAACCCCATCTCTAGCTACCCTGAGGCCTGAGGCTCATCAGGATACTCGGGGGCCCCTTCATGCGGAAATGTCGAATGAAATGTCATCTCCAGCGGCACAGGCAGCCTAGGTGACACTACTTGAGAACTTGACAGTCTTTCCTGAAGCTGATCGATGTGACCGCGAACAACAGCACCATCTTCGAGATGAAAGTTGTAAGATACCTGTCTTGACTGTTAGTCGATCGTACCAGGCACCCATCTTTCAGTGTTAGCTGGTAGCGTAGAGCGTAAACTGGGTCACCCGGGTGGAATGTTCGAACTTTGGCATGAGGGTCACCTATGAATGGTTTGGTCACAACGACTACACATCCAGAGATACTAGGTGTGTGTCAGAAATTATTACAAAATTACACCTAGAGCTACTAACAACCAGGAGAACAAACAGACGGCTCACCATATTTCACAAAGCCATCCACAGTCATAGAGGGGCTATGTCCGTAGTGGAGTATGGCGTGACGCGAAATCTTGAAACTCTTCACTGACGAACCCAGTGGCATTGTCGCTGAATATAACATCGGGGATGCCAAGAGTGCTGAACGACTGTCGCAGTTTACCCATGATTATAGCTGATGTGGAGTTCGATGTAATGTGTGCGTTGGTCCTCTCCGAATGTGCGTCAATCACACGTGGTGGTCTATGTGGTAGAGCGTCGGAGTTTGAAACCATCTACTTGCTGTTTCGAAACTTAGGCAATTTCGTTCACCTCACTTTGCCTGTGTAATTTCGGTAGATACTAAAGACCGTTGCTCCCTTCTATCTAGTGTCTACACCAGGGAAATTGAAAGATCCCACACAGGGGGTAAATGTGTAACCCTCATCGCTCATGAACCACTGCAGAAGCGTCCATGACGCGGCTCAAACAATTCTGCTTACTCCGCAAGAGGATACGAAACCACCAGAATCATCCTGCCTATGAATGGACCTGCATAGTCAATATGCAGTCAAGACCAAGGTCGATTCGCAAATTACCATAGTTGCAATGAAGCTGTCGTAGGTCTGGAGCGACTGCGCATGCATATGTTGCTGTTCTTAACCGTTCTTTCTGTGTCACGGTCGATACCAGGCCACCACACCACACTACAGCTTACGGGCTCTTGTGCAATTGCTGCATACTAAGAATTTATAATGTTTTATATTGATACGTGGTTATACGTTGATTTATTGATACTAGGGAAACAAACTGTTGCAATCGTCATAATTTTCACGATCCGTGTGATTAGTTTTCGTAAGTTAAACTTTACAAAAACAAGCGCACGTGTTTTCGTAAGCAAAGTCTAATTACAAAATACTCATTAATCGTTAGATATATAAACCATATTGAAACACCAACATATTATTTGTGAAATGTAAGTTTTAAAAAAACCGGATGATTCGTGTATTCATTTTTCTTAGCAGACGTGCCCATTCCTCATTATCGCCCAGGCACATTATTGCCGTGCGTTGTCTTTTAAAATATATATTTTAGGACGTTTGTGTCACGCCAAAATCGGTCCGGCCTGTTTTGGCCGCCAAAACTGGTCCGGGCCAGTCCAGTTTTGTCCGCCAAAACTGACTTGCTCAGTACAGGCCAGCTCTTTATCGCCAAATATTGGTCCAGTTAACAATGACACGTGATTTCTCGTTTTGAAAGTGAATTCACGTAGTGTTATGTCAGGACCTATGTAAAACTGAACATAACTCGTTGGTAAACAACACACACTCTTGTTTAATCTCAAACATGGCGGAGTCCCGTCAAGCTCTCAAACCGAGGCTCGTGACGTCACTTGTCAATTAAAGGGTCATAGCAAATACAACATATTTCCCCCTCCTCCCTAAGTGATTATCCTTCCAGTTATGGGGTTTTGCATAAGCAGCACAGAATTACAAACTATCTAGCCAGTGTCATTTTCAGTTCAACAGCGAATTAATGTCTACGAATGCGTTCTTTTAATATTGCGATTAAAGTATCAACTGAAAATTACTTTTAAAGTAATTGATAATTGAAGTGTCATGATCACTTAAGACGTCTGATAGTCTTCGATATATCAAGGTGGGCGCCTGTTTCGTCTGGGTCGTTGACGCAGGTAAGGCTGGTCACCAAGTTGTCGAACAGGTAGACCTTCAACGTCGACATCATGTAAGGTTTCTTCCGCTAGCAGATGTGGAGGAACCACTTGGCACGACCGGATACATCGCCGCGAGTTCCAGCGTGAACCATCTTCAAGCACGAAGGTGTTTAGCCCAGCTTTCTTGGCGATCATCTTGGGATACGACAACGACAATGCCAGTTTATGCATTCGGGTAGATTATTTCGCCCGCACCCTGTCTCCACGTTTCATCGACGTGTCTCGTGAGTGACGTCGTTTGTCGGTGTAAGCTTTGGTTCGTTCCTGCTTACGTCTGATCGATTCAACTAGCAATGTAATGTTCGGTGTATGTGTCTGAGGCGTTTTCAGACATTCCAACGGGAACTGTAGCTTTCGACCAATCATCAACTCTACTGGGGTACGCTGTTTCAGCGCGTGTGGTGTCGATCGGTATGTTTGCAGTATCGTTCGTACTGCATCCGTGAACGTTTTTCCCTCCTTGAGTTGTGCACCAAGACTCTCTTTGATGACACGATTCAGCGTATCCACTCCTCCGTTGCACTGAGGGTTATACAATGCGCTGCGCCGGTGTTCGATGCCGAGTTTCTGCAGGAACATTTCAAATTCGTATGACACGAACTGTGGTCCGTTGTCGCTTTGCAGAACTTCGGATATTACCAATCGAGAAAACAGTTCTGTCAGGATCTGAATGATGACGGAAGACGTCACCGTGCTGTTGCAGCTATTTCTGGCCATTTTGAGTGGACATTGTATACCACAACGAGAAATTTTTGACTGTTTGGTGCAGCCTGTACCTCACCGAAAATGTCGATTTGAATGTGTTGCCATGGTATGGGTTGTGTTGGCTTCATAGATTTTTCACCATTCTGGATGAAATGACGGCCTTCAACCGAGGTTGTCCAACTCGACTTCCATTACACAGTCATCTGTCATCGACTTACACGGTTCATCGTTGACCAGTCTGCTTAGCATATCTGCTACCTGGTTCTTCGAACAGTGTACTGAATTTCAATGTCATACTGATGAAGGCGATCAGACCATCGGTAATTTTCGTAATGGCCGTGCCCAGAGCCGGACGTCGCTAATAGAGTGGTGAGGGTCTGGTGATCAGTCCTTAATATGAACTTTCTACCGAAGAAAAACACATGCCAATGCTCGCATGCAAATATACACGTCAATGCTTCACGTTCGCCTGTCGAGTACTTCCTTTCAGTTGTTGACAGCGACTCCGAAGCATATGCGACTGGACGTTCTTTGCCACCGGACACTTGCCATAATACCGCGCCAAGGCCAGTTCTAGACGCATCTGTCGTCACGACCGTTTGAACGTCTGGGTCGAAGTGCGCAAGAATTGGAGCAGATGTGATTTTGTGCTTAAGTGTATGGAACGCTTGCTCTTGCTCATTTGTCCATTCCCTCGGGACATCTTTGCGGAGTAATCGTCTCAGTGGCTCGGCAGTGTCAGCATAGTGAGGGACGAATTTCAGATAGAAATTTGTTGTGCCCAGAAATGACGCAACTTCTTTTGCACTGGTCGGTTGTGGAAGCTCCTCAATGGTTTTCACGTTTGAGTACAATGGTATGACACCCTGGGATGACACGTGGTAACCCAGAAAATCAATTTCCGTCTCGGTAAACTGACCCTTGTCTGGATTCAGCGTGATGTGATACTCAGCCAGTCGGTCGAGCACTAGCTGTAGTCGTTTGTCGTGCTGGTCCATCGTGCGCCCGGGTGAGACAATGTCATCTAGGAGGTTGATCGGATCATCCTGTCGTCTTGTAGACGTTTCAACTCAAATGATACTTCCTCACGTACAGTAAATGGAAGGCGACGCAAACCTTGTGACACAGTTATAACTTTCGGTTTAACTTGGGGATGGTGAACAAACTGATGACGCCATTCTTCGAAACTTGAAATCCAAGTTGATCGAACAAATCTAGCCCCATCAAACTCGAACCACTCCGTGTGACGTAGAACGGAAAGTTCTGGATGGTTTCTGACTGGTATGTGACTGGTAGATGTACCATTCCCTCCAGTGGGGTGGGATTTCATTACTGTCGTATGTTGACAAAGTCCCCTCAGGCGGATGCAAGGGGTACGCGGAGAAGTGCTTCCGACAAAGAGAGTCGTTCAATATCGACACTTTCGCTCCAATATCAATAATAAGTGTCACCATTGTGCCAGCCAGTTGCAGACTGCATGTTTTAAACGGCTTAGATGCACTGGTTACTGAATTCACCGATAGTACAAACGATGCAGATTCATTTGGCTGTTGTATTTGACCGACGACACTCCCCTTTCTGGAAGATCTGCAACACTTCGCAAAGTGATTAATTTTTTAGCACAGTCGGCAAGTTTTCAGCTGCCCGAAATTGCAGTTAGCTACAAGTTCGTGCAATGCAGTAATGTACTCACGTACACCTTCTCCGGGGCGTTGCGCCCGTTGCCGAAACGTATACCGTTCCATCATCACACACTTCGTTTTGGGCCGAAATGATTCCGTAGTGCAGTAACGGCGGTCGCATATGTGTCTGTCTCCGTCAAGGACGCAAATATTATCTCGCCTTCTATACCCAGGCAATGTACCAGGATAGCCGCTTGCCATTGGCATTACTAGGTAAGTTTCGAAATTCGACAACCACCGAGTCCACGGCACTAGTGGATCGCCCGGTGTTGCTAGGAACACCGGCGGAGGCGGTAGGCGATATTCATCGATCCTCGTCGCCAATTTTTTTTTATGTCAGGACCTATGTAAAACTGAACAGAACTCGTTGGTAAACACTCTTGTTTAATCTCAAACATGGCGGAGCCCCGTCAAGCTCTCAAACCGCGGCTCGTGACGTCACTTGTCAATTGAAGGGTCATAGCAAAAACAACACGTAGATTTGGATATCAGGAATTACTCATTCTCACAGAGGACAATAAAAGAATGAACAAATTGTTTGCCGGTTGTGTAACTGCTAGTAACGTGAATATGTTTAAAAACAAGGTTGACACATATCTCAGGAAGGCGGGTTACACGTAGATGAACATTGTTGGACTCTCGATAAGCCAATGGCTTCTTTGCCCACTTACCATCTGGGCCTTTGGCTTGAATGGCAAATATCGTTAAATCTCATATACAGTATGACACAGTATATGTGTCATGCTAGTGGATGTAACTGTCTCTGCCATACACGATGGTGGCCAGTGATCGATTATTTCCTGCCCCGCACCCATCTGGCTTACCGCTCTAGTCCACAGGGAAATTATTAATGATGCGGCCCTGTAGAGCAGTAGGCATATTAGGTTAACAAGCCAGAATCAGTTTCCCCCGTTCTCTTTGAAGTGGTATAATGATTAATAACCCTGTGTTGGAGTATTCCCTATGGACCAGCAGATAAGGACACTGGGCTATACAGTGACGGAATGTTAAGGTCAAACAGTCAATATTCACGTGAAATAGTCAACGTGTTTGGGCTTATTATTTTATTAGATGTTTATATGCATGAATACTGTTATTAAAGTAATACGAACATGTTTGTATTTGCACAAGTCCTGGCCCACTCCTGATTGTGGCCAGTCATCTTCTTATCTTTCTTTAAAGTCTTTCTTTTGGACGTATTACACGTAGCCGACCTAGAAGTTTTCACGACATGACAAGGAAAATATATCATTTATTTGCGACCCTGTATAATTCCAAGCAAATGGAGAAACATAATTTGTTGCCGTCCGACCCAATATCTAGCTGTCAAAATACTGGAAATATGTTTTTATTATATCGGTCTGAAGAAATTGCGGATTAAATCGTTTTCTGCGCTCGAGTAATACAAGCAGTACATCGATTATTGTCGGTGGTGGGTCATTCACCGACAACAGGACAAATTGGTGTCCCGGCTCTTTCGTATGGAATTTACCGGTAAAGAAAACTGTTCAAACCATACTTCTTGTATGTGAATTTGATCAAGGAACCCTTCTTCGTGTCCGACACCATCCTTAGGTTAGAATGTTTTATTCTCACTATTTCTCGTAATATACTTCCTAGTTCCTATTCCAAAATCGGCTGTCCCCATCGCCTAGTCCTCTGTTTTCAAGGTCGAGCTATCAAACATTTGGATTAATGTTAGTTTTCCGACATAAAAACCCATGTCCCCCGATTCGTTGTCATCTACGTCACATCTACTTCATTGTGATGCTTATATTGAACATATGAAAAGAACTACCATCTCCACATAGTTTCACGGTTATGCAACCGTCATATTTGTATATCCAAAACGACAGCGACATTTTTCACTGCGATTCACATCCGATATTCGACATTTCTGAACAGGATCAGTAGTTGTAGTGTGTTTTGACCGAGCAAATTTAGTGCCACTCCATGAATCACTTCCGTTTCCGGTTGCGCACGCATGCGCACAGGCTTCTGGGTAGCCTGAGCGCCCCTGCCGGTGACCCCTAACCATATCCGTAACCCTAGAGCGCCCCCTGGCCAATGGAGCTAATACTAACCCTACTAACCCCTGGCGACTGGAGCTAACTCTAATCCCAACCTGTAGACGTCTGCGGTGAACCCTGACCTTAACGGAGTGACCCCATACGCAGCGATTATTAATAGGGTCATTATCAACGATCAAAGAGATTAATGAGGAAACGAGAAACCAACACAACACGGCATAATAATAATAATATTATTTTCCTATAGCGCTAATTCCCGCATGGCGGATTGATGCGCTGTACAAGAAATATAATAAATGTATATTAATGAATATAAATAGATAAACTGTAACTTATTAAAAATATATATATATATATATATATATATATATATATATATATATATATATATATATATATATATATATATATGAACACTGGTTTTAAGACGTGCAATACTAAAAAGAGGAATGTAAATTATATAAATTATATAAATAAAATTAAACTTTGGTTATAAGACGTACAATGCTAAACCTTTGTATGTAAATGATATAAATTAATTTTAAACAAATTAAACCCTGGTTTAAATACGTACAGTACTATGTAAATTATGTAAACTAATATAAAAATAAATAAATAAATACTGTACCAAAAATGTGTATGTAAATTATATAAACTAAACTAAACTAATACTGTACTAACAATTTTTTATGTAAACTATATAAATTAATATAAAAACTAAACACTAATTAAAATGTATATAACACTAAAAAGAAATTATAAAGCAATGTCCATCATTTCAAAACAATTTGAATTAATTAAAATGTCTAATAAAAAGATGTCTTTATAAACACTTTCTAAACACAGAAAGTGTCCCCGATGCACGAATGTTCACAAGTAATTCATTCCATAGTCGTGGTGCTGCTGCGCCAAATGCCGAATCGCCAATACACTTCTTTGTTATGCCTTGGTGCAGTGTTGGCGCATAGTTCTGGCGTTTTCGTGGTTGAACAAGTTCTGCAAGATAAGACGGCGCCAAACCATTGATGCATCTATAAGTCATTACCAACATCTTGAAGGCGATTCGGCTCTCAACCGGCAGCCAATGCAGCTCCTTCAACACTGGTGTGATGTGGTTGTGTTTACTGGTGCGTGTTATTAGCCTGGCTGCATTGTTCTGGACACGCTGCAACCGGGCTGTCTGTGATAACGGTATGTTATGCAAGAGGGGGGTACAGTAATCCAGGTGAGAAGTGACGAGTGCATTGACAGCACTTTTCGCGGCTTCAGTTGTTAAATAGTGCCGTATTGATGACAATCTGTACAGATAGTAGTTACATGCGGCACACACAGCAGTCACATGATCTGTCATCGTCAGATGTTGATCCATGTGAACTCCCAAATTCCTTATGCGATCTGATAGTGAAACCGTATCGTCTCCGATTGTCAAGGAGCAGTATGGTACGAGTGCACACGTATTTTATTGAGCAATACAAGCAGCATGATGATACAACAAGGATATCACTACTATGATGAAGACGATGATGACGTGACTTGCAGATGTTGACCATCACGCCAGAGGTCGCTAGCTTAGGGGTGTCTCCACCTCGCCAGAGGCTCGAGGGTGATTGATGATGATGAGGCGACTTGCGGATGTTGGCCATCACGCCAGAGGTCGTGAGCTTAGGGGTGGTGCGTCCACCTCGTCAGAGGCTCAATCGATGTACGATGTGCGATAATACAGTCTACCTTGTCGCAGTTGTTTAAGCCAATCAAATACGCGGCGATCGTTAGCTACTAGATCGGTGCCGAATATGTTGATAAACGTTCTCATCGGAAAGCCGTTACAACGAAGCAATACATAAGCTACACAATATTGTCCGCAAACGTTAGACAGAGGACTCTGAAGTCTCTTGCTATTATGAATCCACCCGGAACAATGTTCGTTCATGAAGGTGCGGAACGCCGCGTGTAGTGGCGGCAGACCGTACGAGCAGAAGTAATCGCCGCGTCCGTCGGCGTCCAGGTACAGGGCTATCCAATGTTCGCCCAGTTCGTCGCCGTCGTCGGTGTTGCACACGAAGGCCGCAGGCAGAACGTCTATCGTCGTAGGCAGTCCGTCTTTGGGTACGACGCCGCGAAAGATCGATTTAGTGCGCAGGTCCCTCGCCGGTAGTCTAGCGATCTGCAGGGTGTCCATCTCAGTAGTCGTAGATGACGTTGCGGCTCTTGTCTATTTCCAACACGGACGTTCACGGTGTTCGGCAGCGCGTCGCGGAAACGCAGCTCTATGCGCAGGCTGCCCTTTTGTACCAGATGGAAGCAGGGGCCATCGCACTGGTCGGGGTCAGGTCAAAACCGAAGAAGGTGTAGCCGTGTCGGTAGTCGCTGCGAGTCAGTCCATTCCCTCGTCCTGTCACATCTTGCCGGTCGAGGAGAACAGACTCATGTAGCTCCTGACGAAGAGGTCGTCTTCGAAATTCGGCTGGAAAGGTTTGGAGGGTATCTGTCGTCCGTCCACGTATACTGTATGGAAGGTGATGGCGTTGTTCTTGGCGTGAAACGGATTTTTGGTGTACACACCGTTGTACGCATCGTTATCGATGCAGCACAGCACCAGACGTTTCGGCAGAGTACCGAGGAACAGGTTCTCGTGCGTGTGCGACCGAGCGCCTGCGGGAATGGAGTACACCTTGCAGTCGACGGACCGCATCGGTGGACCTTCTTTGCAAACAAGGTGCCATTGACGATGTTTATCCTGTAATCGGGGTTGTTCCCGCCAGCCGTGAGTGCAAAAGCTGACTTACTGCGTACCAGTCGTATCTTGACATCGACGCCGTTGATCAAGAATTTATCCTGCAGAAAGAGATCCACATGGAGACGGCCCATCAGGTCGACCATGCGACTCCTTACGATGTTCGCTCGTCGAGTCACGAACCCTTCGTTAGCCGCGGGTCCGTCGACTATCTCGAAGTGGCCGTGTCCTTGTGCCACAGCTGACTCGTCAGTTGCGTGACCTTGGCATCGGTACCGTAGCTCAGCAGCATCTCTATGTAGGCACGATACGCGTACGTGTTGGTCGAAAGGGTCACGAGCGTACCGTTCAGGTAGACGTCGACTTGACTGAACAGCGAATGCAGCCAGTTATTGACTGGACCCACGGGATCGGCCAAGTCGAGATCGTCCCCGTTGGCTCGTGTCACCTTCACCTGCACGTGTAGCATCGTGTTGGCGAGATCCAGGTAATCGTCTCCCGATCCCGGTATCAGGAATTATATCGGTCCACCCGAGTCCAGAGAGGCCATGGGTTGATGTTCCACTACATGCCTGTCGACGATGCTTGTCTGAGTCGGGGGTACGGTAAAGAGATCCAGCTCGGTCTTGACCCTTTCGCACGACTGTCTATGTACGAAAGCCATCGTTGCCTCATCGTTGTTTCTTGGGAGTCTGTCTCTTGCGCCGTCTCGTCGCTGTAGTGACTCCTTTCCTCGCAGGCGTGCGTTTTATACATTTATACACGCCAGGGGCCAAAAGGCCACGCATCAGACTCCTACCAGCATCCGTGACGCGTCGTGTGGTCGCCTTTTTTATACTCTGTCCGGACATGACGTCGTCGACTATGCGCACGCCGATCTTCAACGCCCCCTTTCCCAACGTCACGGCACCTCTCTTGATGAGTGGCATGGCGCTGCGCAGCAGACCTCCGAACAGACTGCCTAGTCCATGACCTCGCTGGTATTGGGCACCAGCGAAGTAGGGCAGTAGGGCAGTGCACCACCCGCCTGACGCGCGTAATACTCGTTGTAATTCATCTTCAAAACAGTCCGGTCATGCGCCGTCGAAAATGGAGCGTCATGGTCACCTTACCATACTCGAATGGCACGAACCGTCCGGTGTCGTCTCTTATATTGATCTCTATCGATTTGAAGTGGGCGTATAACAGAGGCACGTACCGAATGTTAGTGAACCGATCATATACCGTGGCAGCGTGACTTCCGCCAACCGGAAGGGACCGTAACAAAGGTGCGAGACTGTCACCGACTACGTGAGACTCCACAACGTCCGTATAGACGTAGATGGTATCGAACCCTTGATCCATGTCCACCACGTTGTCGGCCTCTTGACGATAGGAGAACGGACCATCGGCAGTCTCTTTTGGTGGCGCAACCACGGTGGCCGACGGTGTGAGACCGATATCCCGTCCGCAAATTTGTTTTCCCATAATGGGTCCTGGCAAACAGCGCCTTAGGCGGACATGATGGGCTGCTGAATATAGTTGACCTCCGAACTCTCTAATTCATAACAGCAATACACCTGTTCAATTGAACCTATGTCAACAATGAAACGTGGCTTGAACTTGACCTGTTGAAAATAACTGTAACTTCACTTGCACTTGTTTTGATAAATCAAACAGTTTTTTGTAATTGTACAAAATATAACAAACACATGAAATCAACGTGGATTACTCTTAGAATTGTGCCACCATAAAAGCAGGGACAAACTTTCAGCAGTCAATCAATAATTATTTATTACAATCATATAAAACAAACAAAACAAGCCATGAGCACAATATGAGAAGGTATAACAAACATTATTGCTAACAATATCACTCGAGTAAAAAGATTATGTGCCATGAAAGCTTAGACAATAAGTATTGACTATTTTGAGAAAACAAATAATAGAACATATGGCAAAAAGGCATTCCATGTTTCATGTTTTAATGCCTGTAAAGCTAATTAGAGAAAAACCTGGTCTATGTCAATCAAATATTTACAAGAACTTTTCCATTTTATAGTTTGGGTTAATAAAGTGACTGATCAATTCACTTTTCTGAAACAAAAATAACGAATATTTTACTCGTATTGAGCATGAATATTTTAAACAAATCAACAAGTCTGGTAGCACCAATCTTAAAGACAACCTATGCACTACACGTGTGTCCCTTATTCACATTTAAAGACAAACCAATAAGGATATAACTAATATTATTGATCATCTTCATGCAAAATGTAGTCAAATGGCATGTTCACAAAATTATTAAACACTGCACAATTTGAATTAACTGAACAACTAAGAATAATAATAAACCAAACTCAATGATAAAGAAATTATAAGTCAATACTGAGTTATGGCAGACTATTAAACTGAACTCACTGCACTTGAATTAAATGATAAACATGCTTGCCAGATGAATAAAGGTGCAATTCCCATAACCATCTATCTAAACCTAGCTTTATGGGGAAAACATTTTGCCTTTTTGAAAAAAATTGTTCAATGTTATCTGTAAAACATGTTGAATTTAATAATACTAAATCAATTTTTTTTACCAATAACCACAATTTAGCTGATGGTCAACAACATGATGATGACTGTCCAGATAACGAGACTGAAGTAGCGCAGGATGAGCCACTCCATTGCTTCATCCGGTTCAATATTGGGCATTCTATATAATTTGAATATAAAAATACCTTTTAAACAATACTTTTTAAAACACTATTTTAATCAAGTTATTAACAATAAAGTCAGATAGCATATAAGATTACAACAAATACATGCGCATAAAATTATATATATATATATATATATATATATATATATACATGTGCATAAAATTATAAATATATATATATATATATATATACATACATACATACATACATACATACATACACACACACACATATATGAAGGCTTGGGGCATACATTTTACTAGTCCCAACATATACAGATGCCTTAATAACCAATATTAATAATGTGAACCATATCATTTTTAATTAGGTACATGATAAAAGAAGGATTCATGGTGAAGAAATTGGTTGTTAATTAACTTTACTTTTGTGACGGACTGCTGACCATCGATGCGTCGAATCCTAACATTCTTACCAATGGAATTAGACTGAACATATTTTTTTTTAAATTTAATTGCAAAGCTTTCGACTTAATTTTAATATAATTTACCTATAAAAGTAATGCTCCATAGGTACCATAATATAAAACAAATGAAGAAAATATCAAAAAAGGAAAAACAAAAGTCGGACCCACAAAGCTTTGAACGCGAAACCCTAGAACTGAAGTCAAAGCACCACACAATCTACCCCAAATAAACATTGAACAACTTGCCTAGCTGTCAGTGACAGTGACAGATGATACGCTAAAGTAACAGTTTCATGATATACTTTCGTCAATTTTTTTGCTTAGTATATAATATAAATGATTTCCAATATTTCCACATATGAAAAACATTCAGGAAAAGGGCCAACACTCACCTGTAGTGCAGTTATTTCTGAAACATTTAGTTTCAAGCAAAGCGCCATTTTTGCCACCACAAACGCTGGCACGAGTTCAGAGGTCAGCAATTCTCCGTAGCTAATCACGACCACGCGAGGCACTGCTTGCAGGGCCCATTATGGGAAAACAATTTTGCTTCCCGTCCACGTAGACCACGTAGACTCGGGTGGGTGTACGCGCGCTCGCCTGCATTGGCTATCGCTGCTATTAGAGCTGGTGGCAGTGGTGCCTCTGCTAGCGGCAGTGGTAGGGGTGGGGGTACTGACGGACTGCTGACCATCGATGCGTCGAATCCTAACATTCTTACCAACGCACTGCGGTGAGGTACAGTGAACTCGGTGCCTGGTGTCATGTGCAACGTCATTTTTCGAGTGATGGCACTGTATCTCAATTTTGCCTGTACCTTATCCGTCGCGATACTGTAAAGTCCCTTGTTGACATGGTTCATCAATGTCATGGGAGACTTATAATACCCAACACTGATCTTTGCACTCGGGGTTAGACCCATAGGAATCGTCTCGTTAAGGAAGAACCAGGTGTCGTACACTCCTATGTTGTACCAGGTATGCGGGTACTGTATTTCTGACAACCCGCATTCCCACTCGCCACTCAGGTCGATACATTGAGGTAAGTCCGTTATGTCATGGGCCAACGTATTGTCGGGATACATCTTTATGGAAGCGTTGCTAAGCAGCGTCAGGTAGAAATCAGTCGCCATTGCGTCTCAACGTGGAATTGGGGAGCAGGTAACCCAAAGAACTACTCAACAAAGCCGTCCACAGATTAGAATTCTCGTGACCTGTGGTCAGGTTGTAAATGCTTATCAGAATGACCGTGAACAAGACGAGGATCTGACACAGAAAGACTATTTCCTCTTTAGGACACACGGTACCGAACATGTGCCAAGGAGTACTGTCCTCTTCGCTCTGCACGTCAGTACTGTCCTCTGCTGCTGCTACTACGTCCTCTTGTTCCTCCTCTTCTATGATGGTGGTGGTGGTGAAGTCCCGTGTTGTCGTGTCTTGTGTCAGTTCTCGAATGAAGTGTCACCATACGCGCGGTTAATCTTTATATTGGAGTGGATGAGTGCCTTGGCATCGATCCAGCTGTTGAATTTGGAGGGATAGCCTAACCATTTCACCAAAGCCTCCGTTCGTCTGCCTACCTTACGGCGCTGCAGTACCGATTCCACGCGGTACACTTTATCGGCGGGTACCGACACCTTCTGCAGCTCCATTTCGTAGAAGGTGCCGTCCAGCACTTCACCGAGATCGTCCCTCAATCGGTACACGGGTGGATCAGAGGGATGAACCTCGTGTGTCGTGAACATCTCTTCGCTCCAATTCTCCGCGTAGCCATTTTCGAACTTACCCTTGTACTTGCTGACGCGCACGCGATCTAACACACGCAACTTGGGCACGCCCTTACCGTCGTGACCGTACAGGAGCTCCAACACCTTTTCTTGATTCTGTGCACTTACCTGTGATGGAGCCATGCCGATGCTGCGGTGGGGGTGTTGTTGTACGATTGCACCAAGTCCTGAAGGACGTCGATGTATCGCCACGTCTGGTGTTTCGTGAAGTATCGCCACATGCGTGTCTTCAACGTTCTGTTGAATCTTTCCACGATGCTCGCCTTCGTTTCCGCATTGAGTATAGAGAAGCGATGGATGCCGTACTTCTTCAATAGGGCCTGAAAGGATTTATTCAGAAATTCCAGTCCTTGATCTGTCTGCATCGTCTTTGGCCAGTCGTCAGCGAACGTGGTTGTCAGCGCCTGCTATCCAGCGACGCCGCGGACTTGTTCTTCATGGGAATACACCGGGCCACTTTTGAGAAGACGTCGATCACCGTGAGAAGAAAGGTCATACCGTCGTTGTCGTTTTTCAAATTCGACAGATCGACGAGATCGGCCTGCCACTGCTCCATTAAAAGAGTTCCGATGGGTTTGCGGTGGTGACGTTGACTCCGCAGCACGGTTCGTGACGATGAGTACGCTGACGTACACCAGAACACCCACTACCACTCCCACAATGAAGACGAATGACCGATAATCTAGTAGTGAAACCATATCCCGAATAGCGACTGTTGTATAAGATGTCAGCAAGCAAGTAAAGTCCACCGCAAAATATCGCAACGACGACGGAGCGGTACGTGTCCTGTGGATCGCTCATCGCAGCGCACACTGTGCTATGGACACGTACCGCACTGTCTTAAATGTCTTCCCAACTAGCCAATGACGCCAAAGCCTTGCGTTGTCGTTCCGGAGGTGGGGTGAGCATGGAATGTTCTATCTGACTGCGTCGACGAGCGAGGGGTGTCCAACTGAGCGATCTTCATGCGCTACCCGCACCAGCGCGAGGAGTAGCCGGCGCTCAACGACGACGACCTGGAGTGGGCGTCGTCGCCTGCCGTATGTAGGCTCTCCTGGCGACGTTACCGACAAACTCAATGGGCAGGTTCATGGCACGGAGCTGTTGTGCGAATGGTTGCCATCCCGTTGGATCGGCCTTTCTCTTACGCAACAGATCATTCACGAGATCCACCACGTTACTTCCGGCAACCGGCACTCCTTCGTGGATCAGTTCGCCGCGAGTGGTCCACGCGATATCTCTTTTGAGATGTTCCATCAAACGTCTGGCTTTGGTTTGCATGGTCTTGGGAACGGTGTCCACGACGTCGGCCTCTATTCCGCTACTAGGAGCTCCTACTGCTCCTTCTGCCCCCTCCCCCGCCCCGACTCGTTCACCGCAACCACGCGTACCGGTTCATTGACGTGCTTATCGGACAAGACGTTGTACCGCTGCAACACGCAATTATACAGTGTTACCTTGGTCCCATCGTCGAAGTCCTTTCTATCGAGGATGGTCATCATCTCGTCATCGAGGGCTTGCACCTTCTTACCTAAGGTGTTCGTCGGGGGTGGGGGTGGTGGTGGTGAACGAAGTGATGGGCACCTCTCGGAGCAAGGGTAGAAAGACCGAACTTCCCAACGGTGCTAGGAAGGCCGATAGGAAACCTCCGCTCTGTCCCTCGCCGACCTGCTGTTGCAGTAATATGCGTTTTCTCCTGGCAGCTGGCGTTCGCCTCTGAGCGAACTCACGTAATTTCGTCCTGTATTTACGTTGCCTCTGTAATTCGCTCAATGGAATGTTCTTTTTTAATATGTTGTTGGCACACTCGGCTAGCGCACACAGCCGATCGGCGTCGGCGTTGGCGATGATGGCCCTTCTCAATTTGTTGCTCTTGTATCTGTTCAGAGCCTGTATACACAAAACGTGTCTCTTCACCAGGTCAGACATGGTGCGAATGAAGAGACGATCCGCGCACTCGGTCTTTTTATACCTTCGGAAAGTACACGTACTGAACACCGTCGTCAGGAAAGATGGTCGTGCGCAGACACATGTCCTCGGGCGTGTCCTGTTTGAGATCGACCAATAGATAGCCGTACGATACCGACGTGGCGTTTGCAAAAGCCTCTTGAACGAACTTCGCGCGCCCCGGATACATCTGCCAAGCCAAGTGCGTCATCTGCGATGCATCACGAGGATTCTTGAAACCACCATGTATTGAGAGTTCAGACTGATGGTACGACTCTCTTTGTTTTTAGGGAAGAGGTTCTGTACGAGATACAGCAAGGATGTGTTCCTGTGATGACTTTTTTAAGTGAACAAGGTCGTGAACCGTTCGTCCGATTCTGCCATGAGATCGTCTATGACGATTAGTTTCCTCGTTGACGAATCGAACATGCTCGCACTTGGCAACCCTTCCTCGAACTGATCCATTCGGGGGATGGATCGATCATTGCCGCAGCGTAACGCAGCATACGCGTCACGAAAGTACTTTTGCCACATCCCGTCGGTCCGGCGACGATGCACGTAAAAGGATGTTTCCACCGTGCGTCCATGGTCACTTATGAAAGACGACCAGAGTGCATAGCCTTTTATACACGTCCACCGGACCCGTGCTCACCCCGTCCTCGTGCATCACGCGTTTGGCTTAGAAGTAGGCGATGGCACGTACGTCAACACGGTCGACTGACGCACCCGGAACCCACGGTTCTTTCCACTTCCACTCCAACGGTTAGTGAGCACCTCCAGGAACGCGTCCTTGTCGATGTCGTTGTGACGTTTGCTCAGTCCTTTGGTGCTGTATTTGTCAGTGGGTCCGAAACAATAGTACGTCTTGCTGCACAACATGATGTGGACAGGAATTGGGATATGAGGAACTGTTTGATGGCATTGGGATCATACTTACCCGAATTGAACCCAATGACGGGTAACTGATGCATCCATCCATAAAGTTGTCCCATCAGCTTTTTGTATGGATTAGTAGCTGGACGAGATTCTTTGTCGTTGGCTGATCATGCAGCATGCTCCCGTTCGTCCCAGTTCGTCAGTGCCTCTGCGAGTTGTTCCAACACATCTTCGTATGAGTCTTTGATGTTGTCGTACGCGGCGTCACTCATCGCTCGCAAGATATCCATCATGGCGCTCATCAACTTGTTGGTGTCTCCAGCCATGACGCTCATTAGGACGTGACGCGCAACCCAGTGGACCTTGTCACTGTCAGACGGAAGTTGTTCGGTGTCGAACCAACACTCAATGTCAAAGGTGGCTCGATACATATAGTACCGATTCGGCCACTCGAATGTTCTCGTCGTCCAGACGTTCGAACACTGATGGAGTCGAATGGTACACGCCGCCGGGATAGACTCGACGCACACACCCCGTACACGTGCGTTCGTGCCTGCGCAGCATATATGCTTCTTTCCATAACAAGTCACCGCACTTCCGACGTCGATACGAGTAACAGTACATGCGTACATCTTGAATGAAGGAAAAATGTGTCTCGTGAAGGTTGATATATATTGTTTCAAGGTAATGGCATAACGATCGACGGACCAGTTCGGCAGTCGACTTACCATCTTTTGCATCCGGTTTGACGAGTTTGTACACGCACACGTTCGTTTGGAACGTTGTCTCTACGCGATAGAGGTCATCCAACGTGACCCCGGCGGTTCGTGCGTGTCTGGTCAGGAGCCAACGTCTTTCGAATTCTGTCCACATTTCTTACACGTGTAGACGGTGGTGTTTCTTTTACTACTACTACTACTACTACTACTACTACTACTACTACTGCTAAAACTACTACTACTACTACTACTACTACTACTACTACTACTACTACTACTACTACTACTACTACTACTACTACTACTATATTACTACTACACGGCGGTTCGTGCGTGTCTGGTCAGGAGCCAACGTCTTTCGAATTCTGTCCACATTTCTTACACGTGTAGACGGTGGTGTTTCTTATACTACTACTACTACTACTACTACTACTACTACTACTAATACTACTATACTACTACTACTACTACTACTACTACTACCACTACTAATACTAATACTACTAATACTACTATACTACTACTACTACTACTACTACTACTACTACTACTACTACTACTACTACTATTACTACTACTACTACTACTACTACTATGATGATGATGCTGTAGATGGTTCAATTTCTCGTTGCATTGCATTTACACACGTATTTCGCTGTTTTAGCATGGTCGCTAGGTGGCACCACTGCTGCGGGTGCCACGGAGTACGAATGGATGTCCCAAGATGGCGTCGAATGACTCTCCACGTGTCGTCGTAGCTCTGCATACGTAGCGAGGGCGAGTCCGCAGTGCCGGCATAGATGTCTTTTCATGGTGATGACTGCGTCTACAGCTGAGATGACGGACCCTCAGTACATCTATATAGTACGTGCGGGGTGTGGTAGTGGTGGTAATGGCGGTATACAAAAAGAAGTGAATAAGCGCGTGCATGCGCGGGGTGATGAATGACACGGCGTGTTCCTATGACAATGGCTACTATTGTCCACTATGTCCAATATCATTGACTACGGGTTCCCTTTCGACTATGGAGGGGTGTCACTCGTAGGAATATAACAATGACAACACGTTCCATTCCTTTTTGTCACTTTTATCAAACAGAATACATATGTTGTGTAGGAAATATATATATATATATATATATATATATATATATATATATATATATATATATATACGATGATGATATATGGCGGTTTGTGGGTTTGTTAATACCGCGACAGTGACCACTAGCTTACGAACGTTTACCGCTGCGCCAGAGGCTAGTACGATGGAATTGACTTGTGGGCTTTTACACCACGACAGAGGTAACGTGAATGATGAATTATATATAAGTCGGTCTCTTCATACGCAAAGGACACTATATATATTTCGTAGATGAAGTACACCACAAGAAGAAATAATCCACAAGACGAAAATATGATATATGATTATAATGTAATACAAGATAAGTAAAATGATACAGGTTATAAATGTATTGATACTATACGAAATATGTAAGCAAATGATATATAGGATTAAACACAAACATTACAACATAAATATGACATGTGATATATATATATATATATATATATATATATATATATATATATATATATATATATATATATATATATATATATATATATATATATATATATATATATATATATATATATATATATATATATATATATATATACAGTACAAAGTAATACAAGATAGATACGTCAACTAATATATATGATAAAATACTACTAAAGGTTATGGTTTACTACTACTACTATAGTTCATCCTTTAGTACTACTTACTAACTAAGTCTACAGGAAGACTATGACCCAATGTGTGTGTGTGTGTGTGTGTGTGTGTGTGTGTGTGTGTGTGTGTGCGTCGTGCGTGCGTGCGTGCGTGCGTGCGTGCGTGCGTGCGTGCGTGCGTTATGTTAACCATGGGTTGATGCATGCAATCTCCTGTATTAGGAATGTCTGCATGTCCTCTGACAGCAGACTTTCGGCCACCTCGGTGCATATGCTGTGAGTGGCTTCAGCGACTGTCAGAGGTGTATATGTGGTAGTTTTCATTACGAAGTTGGTCATAGCCTCCTCTAACATAATGTTTGATTGTTTGATTGTCAGTAGCGCCATGGGCAGATACGGTAGTAGTAGTAGTAGTACGGGTCAGGTCGATCGTGATAACGTTGGTGATGCTGGGCTGTTTTGAAACTGTTCGTACGTTGGCGAAGGTGGACTGAATATCGCTGATGATGACTGCGGTGACGACAGGGGTGGTGGTGGTGGTGGTGCTGACGTCATGGTTGACGTCAGAGGCGAGGCGACAGCTGCGGTGGTAGTGTCATGGATGACATCATCGGTGCTGCCAACATTTGAGGCGGTGGTGGTGGCGGTGATGTCATGGATGACGTCACAGGTGTTGGCGACAGCTGAGGCGGCGACAGCTGAGGTGGTGATGGCGGCAGTGATGTCATGGATGACGTCACAGGTGCTGGTGACAGCTGAGGCGGTGGTGGCGGCGGTGATGTCATGGATGACGTCACAGGTGCTGGTGACAGCTGAGGCGGTGGTGGCGGCGGTGATTGCACCGCTACCGTCACAGGTGCTGGCGACAGGTGAGGTGGTGGTGGTGGTGACAGCGGCTGCGATGACAACTTTCTTTTCTTTATTAAATGCCACCGCAGGTCGTTGTCGGCCAACGGTGGCCTTATTCTTTTCCTCGTCATCGCAGCCGCAGTCTTTTCGTCCTCCTTGTACGCCGCCCTCAGCTGTTGTAAGCCTTTGCTGATCTGTATACAGGACCAAAAAGAACACCTGTTTAACAATCACTGTTCACTAACAGGACACGTATCTTTGTATTGACTGGCGATGGTATTTCATATCGAGACGCCATTGCATTTTCTCGAATCTCTCGGTACAGGCTATGACAACCCAACGTAAGATGTGGTTGACCAAACCGGACGACGGTACGTAATACTCATCATCCGACAGACCCAATATACCAACTACCTCGGCGCACGTATAAAGAAGGCAGGCCTCGTCTGCCGCTACGTCGAATGTCTGTTGGTTCAACATGGCATCCGTACGATTCCATATTTTATCTATTTTACTTACCGTCGTCTGTATATCATCGCTGCTGCTGCTGTTGTCTATGGTTATGACAGCAGCAGCGACAGCAGAGTCAGCAGCGACGATATGATGCCCGTAGTCACCCTCGACGTTTGACCTCTAGGGTAGTGTGGATGTGGTGGAAGAGGAGGAGGATATTAGGATGACATTTTCATAAGTGTCAAGCCACTCTTGCACCTTCTCCACACTGGCACTCATCTTCTCGGACTACACTGGTAGTGCTAACGTCATTCTCTTTGTTTTCCTACAAAGAGAATGGTCCGTCTAACACTTCCAGCTCTGATACGGTTCAGTTGACATTCGTGTTTTTTATGCGTTTTTTAATGTACTTATCTTGCATGGCGCAATTGACTATAAATTTGTAGGTTCCGTTACTCACCTCAGATTGCAGACGCGTCAAGTTCATCATCTGCTGGGACGACTGTGCGTCAACGAAGTGCTGCGTGGCCATGGCAGTGTCGAGTCGAACGTCAAGTGAGAGGCAGTCGATCGATCGAGAGAGAGCAGTTATGACCGTTGGAGTGGTGGGTCGCCTTATATAGATGCTCGCTCACCACAGCGTGCTTTTCTTATCTGTCCAGCTGCGACCGTTGTGCTGATAGCGCACATTCCTATGTACACCGCTGTGTCTGGTCTGGCGATGCGTCTGGGCATGTTTTGTGAGGAGTCAATCTGTATATAACGAGATCGGGACTGCACTGACCATAGTGCTGCATCGTTTGTAAATATATATATATATATATATATGTATATATATATATATATATATATATATATATATATATATATATATATATATATATATATATATATATATATATATATATATATATATATATATATATATATATATATATATATATATATATATATATATATATATATATATATATATGTATGTATGTATATATATATATATATATACACACACACAACACACACACACACACACACACACACACACATATATATATATATAGTACGTGACGTTATTTGTACGAATGATCGCTAATACATACTCCTATACAGCGAACACTTTTACAATGCATTTATATAACGCATAGTTTAACTTTAACTCTTTTACAATGCATCTATATAGCACATAGTTTAACTTTAAAAGACATACCGTTATACGACTGTGTAACGTTTGGCTATACATAGTTAATAATAATAATAAAAAGACTTCTTTGGCGCCAATATCCTCGGAAAATCCGAGCTCAGTGGCGCAACAAACCCAAAGGATTAGGCATTCTCGTGACCATGTACAATGCAAAAAGTCGTCAACCGATGGATGGAGGTGCCAAGAAGCTAAGGAGGATAGGCCATTTTGAAAAGATAGGTTTTCAGATTACGGCGAAATGAAGCTATATTTCTTGCTAATTTTATGCTGTCGGGGAGTGAATTCCACAGGGTTGGTGCGGCAACCGAAAAAGCTCGAGTTCCAGCGTTTGTCTTAACTCTGGGAACAGAAAGTAAACCAGAACCAGACGACCGAAGCTGTCTGGGTTGTTTTGCTGGAATGAGCATTGAATGTAAATATGCAGGTTGTTTGGTTGAAAGGGCTTGATGGATAATTGTACAGATCTTAAAAATAATGCGATATCGCACAGGGAGCCAATGCAATAATTTTAGAAGTGGCACTGAGCGAGAGAAACGAGGAGATCGTGTAACTACCCTAGCCAGACAATTTTGGACACGTTGAAGTTTTGTAATTTCCTTGATAGCAATATTATGAAGGAGGGAATTGCAGTAATCAAGTATGCTGCTAACAAGAGCTGTTGCAATAGTTTTAGCGACAGAAAGTGACATATACCGTCGAATACGGCGAAAATCACGGATATGATACAAACAGCAACGACACGTTTGAGAAATATGTTGTCTAAAGTTGAAATTCTAATCAAAAGTGACTCCCAAATTCTTCGCTGAGGCTGCTGCTGGATACATGTCGGGGAAAAACCATCAAGTTTGCCACACTGCTTTGGAGTACCAATGTTGAGAAATTCAGTTTTGTCTGCGTTTAACTTTAATTTGCTGTCAGTCATCCAGAGGAAGATATCCTGGAGACAATCGCTGAGCTGATTTAGAGAGCGATTTGTATCCGAGGTAGCCAAAGAAATGTAGATATGCGTATCATCTGAGTAAAGGTGGTGGTCCAAATTATTAGTGTAAAGAGTGAACAGCAAAGGCCCCAGAACCCTGGGGGACACCACACGAAGTGGGGAGTGCGGCCGAGAAACAGTTTGCAATCTTTATGGTTTGGTGTCTACCAATTAGGTATGATAAAAACCAGTTCAGAGCTGTGCCAGATATGCCATACCACAATGATAAGCGTTTAATAAGGATGCCGTGATCTATGGTATCAAAGGCGGCAGACAGATCCAGCAAGGTAAGTGCTGTTACTTTTCCTTTGTCAATGTTTAAGGCAACGTCATTGTGTACTTTTAAGAGAGCAGTTTCTGTAGAATGAAACTCATTGTAAGCTGATTGTGACACATTAGATAAGCAATTTGAGCTGATGTGAGACCTTAGACGGCTTGCTACGACTTTCTCAAGTATTTTGGAAATAAAGCTGAGATTGGAAACAGGTCTATAACTATTTAGATCTTCTTTAGACAAAGACGTCTTCTTAAGGTAGCAGACCCCCAATAAAATATTACGAATTTTTTTTACGTTTTAAATATTTTACCATAATATTATATACTTTGATTAATATGTTTTCTTGATGAATTGTTTGATTTATGGCAAAATATCAGTTATAACTATCATAATTTGAATAATTAAATTGCCACTTTTTAAATTTTTTAAATTTAATATCACTTCTGATTCTCCTTAGCAACGTGTTTCGCCCTTGGATACATATATTTCTCTTCGGTCAATTAAAAAAAATATTTAAACAGCAAATTCAGAAAAGACTATAGATGACAATGCAATCAGACAATCATGGGCTCTCTTATATCTGAGATTTAGACAAGCCATGAAGTGTTTGATTGTTGATTTTCATCGTGAATCATCTGCTGATTTAGACTTCAGCCAACGACAATATTCACCTTTATGTGTATATAAAGGATTGAATTATTGACTGAATTACAACGGGTGATAAGAAACGTTCTGGAAGAGCGAAAACACTTTTATTAACTTTTGTGGAGCAAAACCAAAGCGAAAAAAACAAGATGGCGGCGCCTATGAATTGTCATTGCCCAACAATGCTACTCAACTGAAGATTTTGACAAATACCTCGACGTTGAGCACTGATGAATCGATTACAGATGTACAGGAGGGATTCATATTGATAGACACCAATGTTTTGTATGACTTCATCTCCAGAACAGCGAAGAAGTGCCACATTCAATTGAGAAAAGGCACATTTTAAGTGGATATTCGACTTTTCGGTCGATTTTCTCAGGATCAATTTGAATTTGAATTTATAATTAGGTTGGATTTTGTTGAACATTTGAATTTTTGTCTCTAACACTTGCAAATATTTTTTTTTGCAGCATCCTTTCGTCACCCCCTGCAACTGTATATAATAAAAGTTGCGTGTTAATTTAAATTAATCTTGACTTGTACTTTTCAAGATATGTTGTTTGAAAATTTTCATAAATCTGGTCTATTGCGGCCATTTTGGATGCTAATTTGCATAATTTATGCAAAAAAATTGTTAATTACATAAATGATGTATGGTCATTCTAATGGTCTAATAGAATTCTGGTAATGACTTACAACCTTTACTGTAGTTCCATTGGGGGTCTGCTGCAGTAGTATATGGGGGCATCTGAAGCACCAAAAATGAGGGGCAATTTGCTTCATTCTGAATGGTTGAAATTTGAAATGGAGCTATCCGATTGGTCGTGCGCTTATTGCCGCCAGGGGGGCGCCACGTGAAATCCCCGATTATCGCTCAAATGAGGGGCACTTTCTGATTGGTTGAGATCAGTTTCACCACCATGGGGCGCTACGAGTAAATTGTATCAACGGATCTGATTGGTCCAGAGCCGTCACGTGATCTATGACGTCACAGCTCATTTGCATAAATTAGCATAAATTAACCCTTTTGTGGTGAAACCGTCGCCAGAGGGCGCCACGTGTCATCCCCTATTATCGCCCCTGAGGTATTGTTTTGCGGTAATATTGTCGCCAGGGGCGCTGCGGGTCAAGTATGTCGACGGTTCTGATTTGTCGAGAGCTGTCACGTGACCTATGACGTCACAGTGCCTCATTTGCATATCACGTGACTTCTCTATGGAGGTCGCCATCTTGTTTTGGTGCCATGTTGTTTTGCGATGATACGGTCACCAGGAGGCGCTGCTACAACGTCACAGTTCCTCATTTGCATATCACGTGACCTCTCTATGGAGGCTGCCATCTTGTTTTGCTGTCATCTTGTTTTTCGCTGATACCATTACCAGACGGCACTGCGGGGCAAGGTCGAAGGTCAAAGGTCACAGACCTTTTGTACTTATTCAATTGCCAGTTGGGGTTAGGGTTAGTAACCCTAATTCTGTCGTCTGTAGTGAACCCTAATACGAATCCTCTAGGGTTAGTAACCCTAATGAAAGGTCAAAGATCACCGACCTTTTGTACTGATACATTGCCAGTTAGGGTTAGGGTTAGTAACCCTAATTCTGTCGTCTTTGGTTTAATACTGACGATTATGGCGCGCTTTTCGAGACGTGTCTAGGTACAGAACCGGTTTGAACAGGTTCAAACCGGTTTAACCGGTTTCATGTAGTTTTTTTCTTCTTTTCTGGAACGTTCGAATGACGTCATGGAATTTTCCACGCTCACGAAAAGAAACACGATCCCGCATTTTCACCCTGCTAGCAGACTGAAACCTAGCGGACGAAAGTTCGTGCATGCAGCGGAAAAAACGTAGCCGTGCAGGTAAGCTATGCGACGCATATCACATCATTGCATTATATCGAGAACTTTTTGACGTATGTCGTTTCGCGTCGACACCTACATATCACCTATAATGATACGAGTCTGCAAGAACACCGCGAGGTCAAAAGGTCAAGGTCAACAAAACAAACACGTTCGAATGAAGTCATGGAATTTTTCATAAACACCGCGAAGTTAAAAGGTCAAGGTCAACCCAGTTTTTCCGCGAAATGTGTCAAGACACGTTGGTTTGAACCGGTTTGAACCAGATTTCCCGCGAAATGTGTCCAGACACATCGTTCCGACAGGTAACATGGGCTTGTGCGCTTCCATTCGTCTTGTCTTTTTGACATTGGTCAGCCACTGTTTCGCATTTCACCGAAATGTGAAATGTAAATTTTTTTAAATGTGAAACTCTCTACGGGAAAATCCCAGAAAAAGTGCATCGTCAGCAAACTTTCAGGGTAAACTGTAGAAGGTATGGGTAAATTGTAGGGATTATGGGTAACCTGTAGGAATTATGGGTAAACTGTAGGAGGTATGGGTAAACTGTAGGAGGTATGGGTAAACTGTAGGGGGTATGGGTAAACTGTAATGCTGTTGGTGGACTTTGGCTTGTGCACTCCTACTCGTCTTGTCTTTTTTGACATTGGTCAGGCGCTGTTGGCGGACTTTGACATGTGTGCTCCCACTCGTCTTGTCTTTTTTGATACTGGTCAGTCACTGTTGGTGATCTTTGGCTTGTGCGCTCCCACTCACATTGGTCAGTCGCTGTTGGTGGACTTTGCCTTGTACGTTTCCACTCGTCTTGTCTTTTAACACTGGTCAGCCGCTGTTGGTGGACTTTGGCTTGTGCGCTCCCACTCGTCTTGTCTTTTTTTGACACTGGTCAGTCGCTGTTGGTGGACTTTGGCTTGTGCGCTCCCACTCGTCTTGTCTTTTTTTGACATTGGTCAGTCGCTGTTGGTGGACTTTGGCTTGTGCGTTTCCACTCGTCTTGTCTTTTTTTGACATTGGTCCGTCGCTGTTGGTGGACTTTGGCTTGTGCGCTTCCACTCGTCTTGTCTTTTTTTGACATTGGTCCGTCGCTGTTGCCGGACTTTGGCTTGTGCGCTTCCACTCGTCTTGTGTTTTTGACACTGGTCAGTCGCTGTCGGTGGACTTTGGCTTGTGCACTTCCACTCTTCTTGTCTTTTTGACACTGGTCAATCGCTGTTGGTGGACTTTGACTTGTGCGCTCCCACTCGTCTTGTCTTTTTCACACTGGTCAGTCACTGTTGGTGGACATTGGCTTGTGCGCTTCCACTCGTCTTGTCTTTTTTGACATTGATTTTTGTAGGTTCAAGGACCTAAAATTTTTTTGTATTGTAGGTCAAAAGACCTACAACTTTGTGTATTGTAGGTCCAAAGACCTGCTACTTTATGTAATGTAGGTCCAAAGACCTGCTACTTTATGTATTGTAGGTCCAAAGACCTGCTACTTTATGTATTGAAGGTCCAAATACCAAAAACTGTGACGTTGTAGCAGCGCCTCCTGGTGACCGTATCATCTCAAAACAACATGGCAGCAAAACAAGATGGCGACCTCCATAGAGTAGTCACGTGATATGCAAATGAGGAACTGTGACGTCATAGGTCACGTGACGGCTCTCGACAAATCAGAACCATCGACACACTTGACCCGCAGCGCCCCTGGCGACAATATTACCGCAAAACAATACCTCAGGGGCGATAATAGGGGTGACACGTGGCGTCCTCTGGCGACGGTTTCACCACAAAAGGGTTAATTTATGCTAATTTATGCAAATGAGCTGTGACGTCATAGGTTACGTGACGGCTCTCGACCAATCAGATCCGTCGATACAATTTACTCGTAGCGCCCCCTGGTGGTGAAACTGCTCTCAACCAATCGGAAAGTACCCTTCATTTGAGCGATAATATGGGATTTCACGTGGCGCTCCTGGCAGCAATAAGCGGACGACCAATCAGAACGCTCCATTTCAAATTTCGACCAATCAGAATGAAGCAAATTGCCCCTCATTTTTGGTGCTTCAGATGCCCCCATATACTACTTGCTACCTTAAGAAGTGAGTTGACATGGGCGTGTTTGAAATTATCCGGAAACAAGCCAGAACACAGTGATGCATTTATAATATCCGTTATCGGTTTGAGCAATGTATCAAGACAAGATTTCAACAGTACGGTTGGTAGTGGATCAAGCTCACAGGACTTATTTGGGGAAGACATAATTATTTTCTTCACTTCATCAGCTGTGGCAGGTTCATATGATACAAATAAGAATTTACTCGTGGAGAGGCCACGTTTACAGTACTAAAAGTATGATCTGGGAAAGCAGGATGGATAAGACTGATTTTGTCATTGAAATGACTAGAGAACGAGTCACATAGACACTTGATTGAAACATGATTAGGAAGAGATGGAGCAGTCCGCCTGTGTAGAATTTGATTTATGCAGTTCCATAGCTGACGTGGACTTTCAGAGTTATTTGAGACCATATTTGTGTAATAATCCGATTTAGCTTTGGCCATTTGTCTGTTGCAGTAGTGACAGTGTTTTGAACAACGCGACCTGTCCAAAGACGAGCGTGATTTGCGCCATACGCGCTCAAGATAACGGCGACGCCTTTTACGTTGTAGAATTTCGGGGGTCATCCATGGAGCGGGTGGCTTTTGTGATACAGATTTGGATTTTACATGTGCATGTTTGTTAAGTAAAGACTTGAGTACTTGATAGTACTGTCCACACAAATCGGATAGGTGTCCCTTTGGTGTTATGATTAGGTCGGATTTAAGGATGTCAGCCTTTAAAGCAGCGATGTTAATCATATGACTATGTCTGTAAAATACATTGTGTTTTGATTCTAATTTAGTTCTGGAAACGTTTACATCGACAATGACTGTGTGTGGGTCTGATAAACCATCCGAAACTGTAGGTGTTTTGATATTGTAACAAGTTGAACGAGTTACGAAAAGATCGAGCCAGTGGCCATGTATGTGTGTCGAAAAGGTAACATGTTGTTTCAAATCAAATGATACCAGGATGTCATTAAACGTAGTTGTTATTGCTGAAAGTATGTCCAAATGAAGATTAAAATCACAAAGAATATAAAATTCTGAATGAATAGGTGCCAAATTTTCCAGTAGATCCTGGAATTCTTCAAAGAAATTGGCTGGGTGTCCTGGAGGGCGATAAATACAGACGAAATTAGCGGAGAAAGAAGGATCTGAGATTTCAACAGAAATGGATTCAAAACTAGAGTATTCATGGTTCGAATATAATTTAACTTTGAGCTGTTTTGATACCAAAAAGCCAACACCACCACCTCGTCTAACTGAACGTGGTCGATGATGGAAGGTATACCCAGAAGGAGAAATGTCAGCAACGCAGGCAACCGTATCATGTGGTCTGAGCCAGGTCTCAGTTACAGCAAGAATGTTTATTGTTTTAGAAATTAATAAATCGCTAAGTGATGCTGTCTTATCCCGTATTGATCGAACATTTGTGGTAGCCAACCGAATGTTATGCCTGACAGCAGGCCCAGGATTTAGACTTACGTCGCCCGCTAGCAGTAGAATTATTGCTAATTTAAATGTAGGCGTAGAGTGTAGGATTGGCAGTAACTTGCTATTAAAACAAAGATTAAGACATGGCAAGCTGTGTAAAAAGGACAAAGAATGTTGTATTCTCGTAGGTTGGGGAAATGTTGAGATAACAGCCGACCGTTGGAGGGTAAGTGGCTTGCACAGGGCAAAATCACCACCTCTCGAAGCCACTGAACATGAAAAAATAAAACACACAAAAGAAATAGCGGCGACATTATCTTAATGATAGTCTATTGTCCTCAAATGATGAAAAATGTATAAAATGATAGCAATATATCGATTCTAAAAATGACGGTTTGACATCGACAATAAAATAAACTGTAAAAACCCGCCTGGTTAGTATGAAATATATGAGGCAGGGATATATAGCATGGATAGACATCGTCACGCTAGGTGCACGTCACGCTAGGTGTTGATATCCGAGCAAGTGCGTCTAACAAGCTATGTTCAGTTAAGACATACGGTAGCCTTGTTGGCCGTAGGATCTTTGTTTACACATATCGGCATTGACCCAAAGGGCGGGAAATACAAATTTAATCTGCCTGGTCTAAGTGCAGATTTTACTTAGCTGCATTCAGCATATAGCGTTCAGGTTTCTCCCGTCTGTGTCTTTATGTTGTACTTGATCGGTGTACCGATCAGTAATCAAGGTAAATTATTATACAAGTTAGCAAAAACGACAAATTCCACCGGAGATCCGAACCGACAACACCACCGCTGACCAAGCTACCTAGTTCTAATTGAAAAAAATACGCCGTCGCTTGCTTGCCGGCCTGTGGTCGTAGGGTCACTGGTAAGGACTGTGTGCGGTGTACTTCTGCACGCCGACTAGGCAACTGCTAGCAGTCTAGAAATAAAAACCACCAGTCAGCCGACTGCTAGTCTGGTTTAAAGTACGCCTCTCGTTGCTTGGTAACTCCTGCTCTCTCGTTTCACATACTCTATTAATACACATATGTTGTGTATGAAATATATATAGTGTGCTGTACCGTTAACAAAGGATCGACTTCCATGTGTCTCACTCCAGTTTTCATTTCATTTCAGCTTTCATCGTCAGAGATGGATAAACGTTATGACAGAACTGCTATGCACCACGCCATGCGTGGACGACGACGACGATGGTGGCTACGACAGAGGATTGGAACGAACAATGTAACCAGGGTGCGGCCTTAATCGATCATAGACGGTTGTGGGTGAAGGTGATGACCGAACTCTTACAGCTCAACAACAAAGCCCGTCGACCACTCACGTTGCTGGACAGACGCGGTCGGTCACTGCCGTCACTGGACCTCAGTTCCTGCGGGCGCTGTCGACAGTGTCTGAATAATTATATATTGTACTATAATGCCATCTATGAATGAACCAGATGCGGTCGGGGTCACTGCTGATGATATTTTATATTTTTACACATTATCACATTATATTGAAAAGTTTTCGTTTTATGATGTCTTATGTCCAACGCCTATACAATGACTTTATAGTCGTGGTCCCACGTCAATACCACAGTTGCAACATTGTAGCTAATTCCGCCTGCGCTTACAAATTTTTTGTCACTGATAATGACGGTGTAGCGGTCGGCTACTTATGATAGCACCCCTTAGTGACTCTCGCATTTCCGGCTACAAACGATCGACACACGTGCCATTTCGCTCTATCAATAAAGTTGTTTTAACGTGACTTCTTGTGTCGCAACATTGGTGACCCTGAGTACCAAGACGGATTCTTGGTAAGCAGCACGCACACAAGCCGAGAAACCGAACTTTGATACGAAAATGGACACGTTATTCGCATTTTGCCGAACATCCATTCAATAGCCGAAGACCAGCGCTTAACGCGCCGGTCACGCTCTACTGCACAGCTAGCGCACGGCTAGCACAATGGAAATGCCGGACTCGAACGCAGTCGCATTGAAACTGCCGGTCTTTTGGACCGACCAACCCCGGGTGTGGTTACAACAGGCGGAGGCCCAGTTCGCGCTGAAAAATATCACATCGGACGTGACGAAATATCACTACGTGGTCGCCGCACTCGATCAAACAACTGCACTGCGCGTAATTGATGTACTGGAAGATCCACCACAGCATGGCAAATACGACAACCTCAGGCGACGCCTAACGGATGTTTTCGGCCTGTCGCCGAGGCAGCGAGCGGATCGTCTGCTCGAATTTGGCGCGCACAGTCTCGGTGACATGCGCCCATCTCAACTGATGGACGAGATGCTCGGCTTACTCGGTGGGCATAGAACGTGCCTGCTTTTCGAAAGCTTGTTCCTGAAGTCGATGCTGGCAATCCTGTCAACTTGGAGTGGTTGAGCGACCTCGAAGACGCTTTCAACGCCGCCAAAGAAGCTCTAGCAAGGGCAACGATGCTCGTGCACCCACGCGCCGATAGACCCACCGCACTGACAGTTGACGCATCGGGAACAGCGATTGGCGCCGTTCTTGAACAGGACCTTGGTTCGTGGAAGCCAGTGGCGTTCTTCAGTCGCAAACTTCGACCTGCAGAACAAAAGTACAGCGCTTTCGATCGCGAGCTTTTAGCTATGTATCTAGCCATTCGTCACTTTCGATATTTCCTCGAAGGCCGCACCTTCACGCTTTACACGGACCGCAAGCCTCTGACCTTCGCGATTTCTAAAATCAGCGATCCGTGGTCGCCGCGACAACAGAGGCACTTGGCACACATCTCTGAATTCACCACAGATGTGCGATACATAGAGGGGAAGAATAACACCGTGGCAGACACCTTATCTAGAGACGGCATCTCAGCAATCAAGGCACCTCTTCATGGTGTGGACTACGAGGCGATGGCAGCAGCCCAGCTCACGGATGACGGCATTGCCAACATGCGGTCAGCTCCGACGGGTCTTGTCGTACGAGAAATTCCGCTCAATACGAACGGCCCATCGATCTACTGTGACGTCTCCACTGGCCGACCTCGACCTCTCGTCCCCGACACGTGGCAGCGCACCGTTTTCGACGCAGTGCACGGCCTCTCTCATCCTTCGATCCGAACCACGAGGAAGATGATCGCAGAAAAGTTCGTATGGAGAGGTCTCAACAAGCAAGTCGGCGCATGGGCTAAGTCATGCCTCCGTTGTCAGGCAGCTAAAGTCCATCGGCATACAGCGTCTCCCGTGGCAGACTTCGCCCCAACGACGCGTCGTTTCGACCATGTGCACGTGGACTTAGTCGGCCCTCTTCCGCCTTCGCAGAACCACCGCTACCTGTTCACCGTCGTTGACAGGTTCACGAGATGGGCGGAGGCAATTCCTCTAGTCGACGCACAGACCACCACATGCGCGAGAGCCTTTGCTGCTCACTGGGTGGATCGTTTCGGTGTGCCAGCGGACATGACGTCTGACAGAGGATCGCAGTTCACATCTGAATTGTGGTCGGTACTGTCGCAGCTACACGGTACACGTTTACACCGCACCTCCGCGTACCACCCACAGTCGAACGGACTGGTGGAAAGGTTTCACAGACACCTCAAATCCGCACTGATGGCTCGTCTCGATGGACCTAATTGGCTCGACGAACTGCCATGGGTCCTGCTCGGTATTCGCACTGCGCCCAAAGAAGATCTCGGGTGTTCATCAGCGGAGCTGGTCTACGGCGGCCACTGACGGTCCCGGGAGATTTCATCCCTCGTGGGCAAGAGACTCAGGAGGCAGCACGGTTCCTTCCGCGACTACGCGAAAGGGTTCGCGACCTGGCACCGAGACCTTCCATCCCGCACGGCACCAGACCGTCGTCTGTGCCGTCCACTCTGGCACACAGCGCCTACGTCTTTGTGCGCCGCGACAGCCACCGTCCACCCCTCACACCGCCGTACGAGGGACCCTACAAGGTATTGACGCACGGCGAGAAGTCGTTCGTACTCGACTACGGCAATCGACACGACCGCGTCAGCATCGATCGCCTGAAACCTGCCCATCTCGACTCGGATATTCCAGTCGATGCAGCTAAGCGAGCCCCCCGGGGCCGTCCAGCTGCCGTGCACACACGATCTGGCCGCCAAATCAGACGACCAGAACGCTATGCCCCGGGTGACGGGTGCTAAGGGGGGTTGTGTAGCGGTCGGCTACTTATGATAGCACCCCTTAGTGACTCTCGCATTTCCGGCTACAAACGATTGACACACGTGCCATTTCGCTCTATCAATAAAGTTGTTTTAACGTGACTTCTTGTGTCGCAACAACGGCATAGTTGCACCATTTTTACTGATTAGCATCCTTTGATCTCGCAGTACGGCTTACAGTTGGATAGACAACAGCTGACAAAGGGTTGTGGTTAGAGTTAACTCCAGTCGTTAGGGAGACGTGTTAGAGTTAGCTCACCACTTGGGGTCGGGGTGGAGGTCACTTTGATAAGGTCAGGGTCAGGGTTCAACCCATACGTCTACAGGTTGGGTTTAGAGTTAGCTCCATTCGCTCTATGGTTACGGGTATGGTTAGGGGTCACTACCAGAGGCGCTCATGTTACCCAGAAGGCTGTGCGCATGCGCGCGCAACCGGAAGTGATTCATGGAGTGGCACTAAATTTGCTCGGTCAAAACCGCACTATAACTACTAGGATCGAGACAGGTGCGCAGGTTTATTACATGTCATATACAAACAGCCCGCACCTCATGGAATAGAGATAAAAAAATCGTGGTAAACTCATGTAAACTGATCACACAAACAGCAGGCCGACCATTATCTTAATAACAGGGACAATATTGCTCATGAATTGAACGGTGTGTCATCTACATCACGGTCATCTACGTCACGTTATCTACGTCACATTTTTGTTGTGATGGATATGACACCAAGCGTGACGTAGAACAGAGGCAGCATATGTGCTCAAACCTCATACTTATAATCTTTGACGAAGCGCCTCTAGTGAAGGATATATGATTTATTATATATTATATGATGCTCTTCATATTAATATATAACTTGTCAAAATGCGTTCGTTTATTTGCCGTCACGTACATCTATTATAAACACGTGAAAATACATACATCTATATAATGGTACCAGTTTCACTTGCTCTACACGTGCATTCATGTGAACACGCGTGCAACAAGTACTGTACCAGTGTCCCCAGTTATTAGTGCCCTGCACGGACCGGACTTTGGGCCCAAGCCCAGTTCGGCCCGCGGTTCTACTAAATTTCTCAGGCCATGCCGGGTCTGGGCCTACATTTTGCAGGCCTGGGCAGGGCCTAGGGCTAAAAAAATATTCAACAAAATGGGCTTGGGCTGGGCCAGGCCTGGGCATGTACCATGTAAAAATATACAAAACCCATACATATTACTACTACATAGTACAGAATACAGATGTTACAGATGAAATTTGTTGGCATCAATCTAGCCTTTTTCATATATTTAATGGCACCATAAGTTCACTCGGCTGGAAGTAGCCAGCCCCAAATGTTTACTTTAGACATATTTGCAGAGGCAATCAAGCCATGATTAACCATCAACTTATCACCCTTTGACCCTACCAGTGGACATTCTATTGTCAAGTCTTCCCTCAAAATATTGCCTGCCTGATTGACCTGCCCACTGTCCACCCCAGTTGGTATTTTCCTAGTGTCTACAATTACCCCAGTACTGTTCATTCACACTTGTATTAATTCAAACATGTCTGAACCTGATCTCTCTCAGGCTAGTGACTGCAGGCCTGCTGGACATGCCACTGGGTGTCAGTGTCAGTGGGTGACATGGAATTGAAATATCAATATTAATGTTTTTTTACTGTTATTTAATAAAACAATACATATACATTACAGTTTATTTGTTTCGTTTTTATTATAAGATAATAGGTGTATCTTTTCTAAATTCTTTGGCCCGTGGGTATGGGCTGGGCCTGGAATGTGTGGGTCGGGCATGGGCCAAACATTAACAGGCCTGGGCCAGGCCTAAATTCTAGTTTGTGGGCCGGGCCGGGCTTGACACATTTTTGCAGGTTTGGGCCGGGCCTGGATTCTAACTGCTAACTGTGGGCCGGGCTTGGGCTGAAATTATAGGCCCGTGCAGGGCACTACCAGTTATACACGTGCATAGACACGTGAACACACATGCATACATGTACAGCTACAACCGTATACATAACTGTTTCACTTGTTCCACGTGCCTAAAAACGTGAATTCACATGACTTCATGAACATACAGCTAGAACCGTACCAGTTTCCCTTGTTTCACACGTGCATCAACACTTGCGCCGCCCATGCTCCCCTCCGGATCCGTGCCTGATGTTATAGATGAGTACACACAAAGTTTATTATTGAAGGTGCAGCGAAATAAGGATGTCAACAAGAAGATAGATTTCTCACACATTATTTTATATCTTCTACTTCTATAATACACACAATACACAAAGTACAATGCTATGTTAATTGGGCCAATGCATGTTATAATGGATTCAACAATATGTTTCGACATACCAATCGTAAAACAACTTTTATACCATGAAATAATTGTTAGTTGGGGAAGGTGGGGCATGCCTGCATTCCAAGGCATGTCCGCACACCTCGTTATTGACCAAACCGCATAATATTTAGTTTCAAAATTGGGTTGTAGTAGCATCTAACTCATACATTGAGCATTTTAACATGCAAATTGAATTCCTCTGTGCCGGTAAGAAATGATAAGCTAAAATGAATCTCATGTAATTTTATACATAATTATATTGATACCTAACTCACACTCACTATAATATTATATGCATATTGGTGTGTTTATGCATTTTTGGAATGTGTGTTATTAATGTTGTCATTGCACAAATAAACTTTACCGCCATAGACAGCGTGTGGGAAAATTTACAATCTGCCCTGTCGTTCATTTGGGGCATAACCGCATAGGTGTGTACAGATATGCCCCAGTCATGTGTGGATATGCATTATAAATGTTGTGTAAAACCTACATGGCCATGGTTTCATTAGTTTGTATCACAGGCTTAACTGAATGACATTTATACTGACTGAGACTGGTATTATGTAATCGAGTCTGCATAGACTATCTAAAGCAAGGGGTCATCGTTCTTATTTTAGACTCTGTAGAAGGCACATACATCCCTAAATCTTGTATGATGCATAGAGTGAACTGAGAGTATAACAGTACTTTGGACAGCGTGTTTTGGACAGAGATTTCTTCACAGAACCGGAAAAACGTTTTTAAATAATCTTTTTTCAATAGTAAATAATAATAAAAGAAGGCAGTGACAAAAAATGAAGTGGGAGGGGACGAGAAACTAGTTTCTTTTTTTACTAGGCCTTATCTTGATTAAGTGTATATGTATCTTGAAGTGTACAATTATAATATTGTTTTTATTCTATGTCCTTTTGGTTTTCTTCGTCGCATGGCTTTCACAACTTAGGCCACTCTATTATACAAACTAAAGCTGGTTATGTTTATATTATTTATATGGGGGCATTTGATCCCCAAATAATACTTGTGGATATACCTAACAAGCTATATGATGTTCTGCAGGCTGAAATTTAGCGGTGCAGTTTGTATTCTGCTCTGTAAACAAAAGACTGAAATACGTGATGCATGTTTGCACATACCTGTGCGGATATGCTCTAGTACCCTGGGGCATATCTGCTCACTAGTGATGAATACGTATTCATAACATATACATTTTCTTAGTAGAGTTGAATGTTAATTTTTACGTCCAGTTTAAGGCCACTTTTTTAGCTAGGTCCTGGAAAAAGTCCTAGATTATTGCTACCACCAGACTTCCTGGACAGGAAATGTGTATAAATATAATTGTATCGCTGTAATCACTTAGTATCAAGATCTGTGAATTGTTCACATACAGGCCTAATGGTAGAGCCACTGTTGCTATAACAATGCATTTTGAGAACAAATCTGAAGAAACATTTGCGCAATATATATCAATATTTTAAATTACTGGCAATTTTTCCAAGAAATGTTTTCTCTAAAAAACTGTATATAATTGCTATAGCATGACTAGATGCAATGCAGGGTTGGAAATTTCAAACATTTCTAAACCAACAGCCTTAATATTTACACAAAGCATATACCTTAATGTTCAAATAAAGAGTGCACAGTTTCATTGAGCTACCATAAATATAAAGAGTTGGTCGCAATGAAAGAGTTGTGAAAAAATTTAAACTGATTTATCACAACTTGCATTCTTAGGCTTCAGACACATATAACTTTGCACACAATTGATATAGAAGAATGACATTAGTACCAATGAAAAACTGAAATGTTGCTATTTAACATTGTGATTGTGACTCCACAATGCCAAATTCTGAAACAACACAGAGTCACATATTTGTATACTATATATTATTAAAATTATGTACAACTTCTTCAACTGTCCAATGTCTCAAGTGCCTTTTCTTTTATGCTTGATATACTGCCCTCTGAAACAGAGCATGTCATTGAGAAAAGTATATCATAATAACAATGACATCAGTCATGTCAAAGTGCTGGTAGCGGTGTTTACTAGTCAAGTGACAATGCAAGTAGTACCTGGTTAATCAAGAAGGTACACATAGTTGCACGGCTATCTTAGGTAACATGTCTTATAAAATACTAAAAATTATATATGTTTACAAGAATATTTTCCTAGGTTTACCTTGCAAGTACCATTAATCAAATAATAATGACTTCTTTAAAATGTTTTTTTATGCAGTAAACTGCTTTTTCAAATTACCAGCCTATTTTTACTTGTTTGTCTTTGTTTGAATGGACCATGTACCAGATATGGGTAATACCTGTAAGTGAGACATGAGGATCGCTTTGTGCTCCACACTCGACCAAAACTTGGCAGCCAGGTGCTGCTTTGTCTCTCTTTGTGTTTGAAATCAGCGCCCACACGTGCTGCTGGTAATTTGCGTTTTCTTGTTTTCTCCACTGCACATGTAGAGCAAGTATTAGGTAATTGTTACCCAGTCAAGAAATTACATGAACATACGTGTTGATGCAATCAACAAATGGTGCTGCCATAAAAAGGTACATTCTTATATAGTGCTGTATCCAATCTGTAGGACTGTTCAAAGCACTACCTGACATACCCTTGTATTCCAACTCAACTTTTCTGGGAGCATTCAGCCATGCTGCAATTATTGCACAAAGATTATTCACTCACATATTTACCTCTGTCTATAGCCAGACGATCATTTATACAGGTGAGTGAACTGAGGCAGTGTGGAGTGAAAGAAACTGTCACAGCTTTGAAACAGCAGCAAGAGGATTCGGACCTGGATTCTCTTGATCGAGAGGCCTCAGGTGTTCTACCTGTTACGGCACTGTGCCCCACACAATATATGATCACGCACATCTGCAATATAATGATGCAGTGATATTTCATACAAACACACCAGCACCAGTGCTAACACATGATGGGCAGTTGACCAACACTATCTGAGTACTAACACAATATAAAGTATATGCCAGTTTGATTTAATTAGTTTTTAATAGCTAACATTATTAAGTCATTAGGAGGTGTTTAATCAATGTATTAAGCCTAAATTAGCAACTGCAAAGCAGGTTTCTAAAAGTTTGTAGTTAAACTACCCAAGTGGATATTGACAAAATCCATATGGTGCAAAAGATAGATGTTAATGTTTAGGCCCTTCAGTCCTCCCTTAATGGAAGATGTGTGTGGCTCGTTAATCCTGACATCTGCTAAATTGCTCTGACTTTGGAGGTCAATGTAATTAGGGAACTGAGAGGGAGCCCTGGATTTGGCCCAGCTCCAAGAGTTCAAAGGTTTAACTTGCAAATTGGGCAAGGAAGTGCTGGCAGATGTCATTGTCCCGCGATTGAGATGGTGGGTGTGTGGTAGGGGTTATTTAAACATATATATATATATAAGAATGATAGAAATTATATAGAAATGTAGGATGGTGATGAAACATTAAGCCCGGCGCACACGGGCGGATCGGCAGCGCGGCAACAGCTCATGACGCGTTTCTGCGGCCGATCTGCTAGTGTGCTGGTGATCTAGCTAAGCAGCTGGCCTCGCAAGCCGGGGGAAAGATTATCCGACGCGTTTGATATTATCAGCACCATGTAAGCCCGATTCTCTCGTCTGCGGGCAACACGAGCTATCAGCTCAGCAGCGGAAGTAATCTAGCCAATGATATCACGTACCGCGATCATGTGTTAACAAAATGGCAGCGTCCAACGAGTTTCTGTCTGAGTCAATCTCTGAAGACAAGCTACCTGTTGTTCAAGATTGTGAAAGATATTGACTTGTGTTTTTCATTATGATTGTACAATTGATTCTTGTTCATGATATTTTAAATTGTATTTTCAGGATATGTTATATATAAGTTGCAACATATCCTTTTCAACTTTCATGTCACACAGTCCACAATGTGTATCACTTTTATGAACTATTAAAAAGGTATTTGACCAAATCTGTACGCCGTGCATTAATTGTGTATTATTAGTATCAATATTCGTGATTCAGTTATTATATTTTTATTATTTAGATTTAAGGTAGAGTTAATGAAATGTTATTTTCGGGAGGGAAGCTGCGCAAAGCATTGTAGGCGCAATTGGTAGTGACGGCCGTGTATGCAGCTGAGCTACATTCACTCATCTGCGGGCAACGGTGATAGGAAATATAGCTCAGCCGTTGGCCTCGTGAGCTTTTGCCGCGCTGCCGATCCGCCCGTGTGTGCCGGGCTTTAAGGTGGCTAACATCACTTCCCTTGAGGGACTGTGACAGTGTGACTGCTGGACCCTTTATCTGATGTCTGTAGACCAATTTCATAAACAAGACATCAAAACCTGACACCTTCTCTTGAGGGAAACCCAGCTATCTATTCAAATCATTTACAGCTGCAGAAGGATGATCCAGAGGTTGGTGGGAATTATGGGTGATACCCATTGGCTAATTCATCTTTCCTGGGGTCTGTCAAAAGGTGATAAAAGTTTAGGTAGAGAGGAGCTGTGGGGAGGCAGGAGTGATTGCCTAGAAGTAGCTGCTGGTGTGTAATCAGGCAGTGTCGTTACTGGCCAGGGAGTCTGTCAGATGGTGTTATGGTAGTTGAGGTTTATTGTTAGCTGTTTAAAATTTGGGGTGTGCCAGGGACTCTGTCTGTGAAACAAGATGAGTTAAGTGTTTCATTGTCAGTTGGTTTAATGTTTGGAATGTGTTATTAGTACTGTAGTGTAAATAAATGATTGTTATTGTAGTAAACTCAATTTGGTTGTTAGCCTATTCTTAATTGGTACCCCCCATTGTCACATTAATAGAGATTACCTCTATGACAGGTGGATTATAACAAGCTGACCAATGGTAAAGTGCATTGGATATTTAAGGAATCACAGCACCTCTAGTGATGGCATCTGAATTTGGTAAACTGGGAGTATAAATACCCTGGAGGAGGGATTGCTAGCACATGGTACATCTTAGGCATCTAAATTATCAGTAAGGGTGGTCCTGGCGGGCCATACCTGCTTCACGTTTAGACTTCAAAATTACCGGTCAGATTTAACCAGTCGATGTTTTTTTATTCTACTAGACATTAAGGGTACTAAGTGATGATTACATTTATGACATTTCTTTACGGTTTATGGTGATATATTTATCTTTACTGTTGGTTTTGTTTTCTCAATGTAAGTGATTATATTGCTACTATGTATGTGACCGTCTGATGTAAACGATTAAAATCACTTCGAACCAGGAGAACAATGCGTTGGCTACACTTCTGTAGTACTCTGTGTACTTATGGGTCGAGTGAGTACCAATTTAGTTATAAATCTCAGGCGAGCGCAAAGAAGACTGGCGAGTGCAAAGACGGACAATTAAAACACATCTACATCTGTGAGAAATGCTTCCCGGACCACTGAGTGCGGCCCCGAAGAAAATAAGAAGGGGGAGGCATATATCTTACAACATGATGGACAGTTGACCACCACTGTCTGAGTGGTAACACATGATGGACAGTTGACCAACACTGTCTGAGTGGTAACACATGATGGACAGTTGACCAACACTGTCTGAGTGGTAACACATGATGGACAGTTGACCACCACTGTCTAAGTGGTAACACATGATGGACAGTTGACCAACACTGTCTAACACATGATGGACAGTTGACCAGTGCTGTTTGAGTGCTAACACATGATGGACAGTTAACCAGTGCTGACCAAATACTAAACCCTACTTATTTTGTCAATGTGACATGGGTCTCACTGTGAACTGACCATGTTTGTGAAGGTCATCCAATGTTGGTCCAATGACACCAGTAGATGTAGTTTCTTGCTGTACCCAAGGAGGTGAAGCATCACTGAATACGTTCCCAGTAAAGTTGTGAGCATTCTGAAAAGACAAATAATTTTATCAGCAAATTGCTTCTAGTTAGACCCCTGAATAACCAATTCAATTTGTATTACATCAATCTTTTCAATAGGTTTAGAGATAATCTTAGATTAGAATTGGAACTGGCTTACATATTTTTCGTCAAAATATTCAGTAACATACATATTGAGATTTATTTGTGAATTATGTTGCTTCCACTTTCATACCTGCATCTTGACACGGGTAAGTCCTTCTCCATGTGCATCAATTGTGCACACACCTTTCGTGCGCCATGTCTCACTCATACTGACCACGTCCACCAGGGGGAGTTCACAATTGGTTACCTGACTATGCTGCAACATTGTAATGGCACAATTCAGGAAAATCAACTGCAAAAACGAACATGGATATGCAATACATAGCAGAGTTTATTATAAATCGGGAAAGAGGACAAACTCAAATATATAATTTTTTTATATTTGCACAGAAATGTAATCATAAGTCACCCATTTGTAATGAAGTTATGGATAAATATGAAAGTCATAAGAATGTGGGTCATGAACTAGAACACAAAGCTAAACAATGACACTGAATGAGCCCGTGTTGGGACACAGTGTGTAACAGCATCACCTGCTTTGTTATGGCACAACCAATCATTTCTCTGTAGCAATCCACCATTCTAGCAGAAATAAAAGATTCTTTTCGAATCTTGTCAGCTACCTGTAACAAAACCAAATATCAAGTCATTAATTATTAAATTTTAATTTTTTGACTTCTTACTAGAACCTAAACCTTGCTATTCCATTTGGAACACGTGAAAGTCAGGCATCTAAACCTTGCTATTCCATCTGGAACACGTGAAGGTCAGGCATGTAAACCTTGCTATTCCATCTGGAACACCTGAAGGTCGGCCATCTAAACTTTGGTATTCCACCTGGAACACCTGAGGGTCAGGCATCTAAACCTTGCTATTCCATTTGGAACACGTGAAGGTCAGGCATGTAAACCTTGATATTCCATCTGGAACACCTGAAGGTTGGCCATATAAACCTTGGTATTCCATCTGGAACACCTGAAGGTTAGGCATCTAAACCTTGCTATTCCAGTTGGAACACCTGAAGGTCAAGCATCTAAACATTGGTATTCCATCTAGAACATTTGGAAGCAAGCCTTAAAGTCCACCTATGTTAATTACATGTGGCAGCAAGGTGGCTACAATGTTTTGGAAACATGTATATTCACTATACATGTATTGCCCCTGTCACCATAATACATGAACATTCAATAAATTTACCTCAAGTTGTTTTTTGTGTTTTTTTTCTTCAAACTGTCTCACAGACTTTTGTGTTGCCTCTAAAAACCTAAAAAAACATTAAATTATAATTAGCCTGCTTTGTTGTCAACAAGACTTGGAGTCAGTTACATTACAGCGGACTCCACTTAACAGAATCACTTCAGACCAGAGCAATATGATTACATTACACAGTTGATTCACTTAACCAGTGCATTTTAGTACTGTGGGAATAAGCCAATATATTTGATTAGAGCAACTCTGATTCTCTTAAATGGATTCCACTGTATATCAATTCCAATTACATCATTCCAATTCCACCTCAAAAATAGCAGTTCCAAATCAGTATCGAAATAACAGTATGCTACCATATATACAGACCTAGGATCAATGCTTTCAGTTGACCAGCACTGTCTAACTCATTTTCAGCGTCATGAAGAATGGTTTTTTATTTATATATTTTTAATATCAGTTAATATACCTATGTGATACAAAGTAAGACAAATAATCAACATTAACAACGTATTTAAGTGTTCTGTCTTTATATTTCAGTATAATTAATTACTATGCAAGATTTATAAAAATTAATGTACTTTCACTGTCAAAGTCCACAAGTCCGCCAAGAAAGTTGCTGAAACTGTAATTACTGGTGATCCAGCACTCTGAGACTGACATGAGTAAAAAGGAACTACAATAAACCATAACAGCAAAAAGCTAACAGAAAGTAAAGTTCTTTAAAACAAGAAATGGCGGAAACTACTGAGTGGCTTTATGTGCCAACTAGGGTGCAAAGAGGATAAGTAAGTATTAGTGTCATCTTGATAAAACACAAACTAAAAGTGGTACAGAGCATGGCATTATTGTAGTTGTAGGGTTGGCTAGCTGAATGTTTCTCTGTTAAATCTATATTAGCAACTTAGCATATAGACTCTACTAGCAGAACAGTAAAATGTAGTAATGTCTCCTCTCAAAACCACCTGAGACATATTTTTATGTTTTCAATGTTGTCGAAAACATCATTCTAAGGTAGCCATGCCTTTACCATACTCTCATCTAGTGTTGCGACTGTAAAACTCCCCCTCGATTCATTTAACCCATCACGAATCAGGTTCGTTGATGTTCAGATCTGTCGTGTGTGTATAGCTATGTAATGGGCCAGTGTCCAAAAAGTATACAAATGGAGTTATAGCAGTTCCAACAAATTATTTATTATTAAAGCGAAACAAGATTTATCGTTTTGGGCCTATGTACCTATAAGAGTTAATAAAACATAACCATTTGTAAATACAATCAATAATATCACGCCAGTGGTTTACTAGGAAAACCTTGTTGAACACACAGCATCTTTATTACTTACCAATAGGATATGGTCATGCTGTTTGCAACTAAACTCAACTTATGCAACATATTTGGGCCTTCGTTTACTTCTCCTGTCCTGTCTCCTGACTTAGCAGTTATCTTGATTAAGAGTTTCCGTTGCTTCAGTTTATACCTGACAGCCTTTCAATTTCAGTAGAAAGACAACAATGCACTAACTGAAATGTTTTTCCATGTGTACACAAAGCTTAATACCATTATATAACAAATGCCAACATAAAAAATTACCAAAGAAATGCATGTATAGGTATACAAATTAGATGCTTAGTAGCAAAGTGGAAAAAAAAATTTGAAGATAATGACGCGGTATTAACGCATCAGCGACAAGTTTACATTTAGTCTGTTCTTTGTTCTGTTCTGCTTTGGTGTCAAGGTTCACTCGCGTTACTATGATGAGTGGTGGTGATGCCAATTTTCCAGAGTACCAAGTGGAAGAGTTTTGACCCTCTGGCCATCAATTGACACTGCAGAATCATCTACGAGTTTGACTAATTCGGAACAGTTTAACGATACCAGTATTGATAGGGATGATGGATAGGCCTACAGTTCAGAATGGCAACAACCAAAACAGTGCACAAATAAAAAAAAGGTAAGTTCTTATATAGCGCGATATCCAGTCCTTAGGACTGCTCAAAGCACTTTACACTTCACCCCCTGGCATACCTGTTCATTCCAAGGCCATTTCAACTTCTCTGGGAAGCATTCAGCCATGCTGCAATTACTGCGCAAAGATTATTCGATCACATATCACTGTCTGTTTTGCCAGGTGCTCATTTATACAGCTGAGTGAACTGTGGCAATGTGGGGTGATCAAACTTGCCAAAGGTTCGAAGCGACCACAGTGGTATTTGAAACCGGGTTCTCTCGACTGAGAGTCCGGCATTCTAACTGGTATGCTATTATGCCCCAGCACAATCCCACAGAAGGAGGATGCTGTACCAACATTATTCATTATTCCCTGTAGTGGAAGCTATGTTGATGCCATCAATCCATAAAACACAGGCAGTGACACGGCATTGACGATCACGTCACTCAGTTCAAAGACAAACGAGCCTCGCAAGCGAGCTGCCAGTGCTAGGATACAGGTCAGCAGAATGGCGACTGATTTCTATCAAATACACACGCAACCAGAAGAAACTGCTTGTGCAAGTTCTTTATTAACATTAACCTATCACAGACAACAAGATTTAAAACAATTAAAGTATTTTATTTATATTTAACACACTTAATTATACCAAGTGTTGAATGTACCCATTATCTGAGCCAGGCAAATATATGAAATACTTTAAAACAGTGAATCTTTCCTTTTTTTGGTGGTAGACACTAGACACTGACTTAAAATGCCATTACATAAGTACTTTAATGTACCATATCTTCCTTGCATTTATGTTTAGCCTTCTTTATTTTACTACATGTGACGTGTGGGGCACTGTGGCATAACGGTCAGAACAATCGAGAGAACCTGGGTTCGAAGTCATTTTGAAGCTTAGACAATTTCATTCAACCTGGCTGTATAAATGAGTACTTGGCGATAGACAATAATGGATATATTATGTGAACGAATAGTCTTGGTGAAGTAATTGCAGCATGGCTGACAGCTTCCCAGAGAAGTCGAGTTGGTGTTGGAAGGCTGTTAGTGGATGAAGTGTAAAGGGTCTTGAGCGGTCCTAAGGAACTTACCATTATTTATTTTATTACGGGATTATATGTCTAAATGCCTATTAATTACAACCATGAATGAATATTGTGGTGATGACATAATTACCTTGTAGCTTGTACAAATGTCAAAATTTCACTGCCTTATATTATAACTGATCAAAGGAAGCTACTACTTGTAACAAGACAACATAGCCGTTACCTGCAACATGGCAAGCTTTGCATAGTAGCCAGCAGAATTCTTGTTTTGATCAATAAAAAGTGCCATAAAAATCACTATTTTATAACATTTTATGCCATTTTTGTATTGAAAGTAGTTGTGGAATGATGTAATCAGGTTTTTTAAGGCCTTTCACATGAGCAATTTGCCCGTGTGAAAACCCTACATGCTCGTGTGAAATTTAAAAATAAATAAAAAAATATTGTGTTGTGCACCTGATAAAAGTAAAAACATGTCTGCCCATGGCTGTGTGAAATGTTGCACTCCTCGTGTGAGCTGAACCTTAAAACAAACCTGGATGTAATGAATGCATTAAAATATAAAAATGCAAGTAAAGACGTCAACATAAAGCCATAATAATTTATGCCAGTTAAGTAAACAAACAACTTCTACAAGTACATTTCAAAGTACCAGTATTTTGGTGGACTTAACCCATTTGTATGAGAGGGTAATTAGGGACTGGGTTTTAAAAATTATGTGTGGAAATTATTGTTTGTGAGGAATGGGTTGTAAAACGATGTGTGGGGATTATTGTTCATAAGTTTATATTGCGAGTGGAAAGTTTAAAATGAAATGTTATCAAATAAATATCTCTAGCAAAATTACCAGGTGGGCTCCTATAGAAATGCACTGATGTGTGATCAATGCTTAAATGACCCTATTGTCAAAGAAGCTCAGTCATCCATAGTGGCCAGTGGGGAGGTCATTCAACACTAGCCTGTTAGCAGATGACAACAGACAGGAGTCCCATGTGGGTTGTTTATGGCCTTAGTAATTGGTGCTAGTCTAAGCTTGATCACTGAGTTAACAGCTGTTCAAACAAGCTGGAAAATACTTACTGCCTATCCATGCATCACTTGTTTCCTCCATATCGGATCACAATTAAATTTATTTATTGTATTTTATAAAAAAAAATTATGAAGACCACATTGGAAATAAGTGTACTTTGGCGTGCTTAAAATATGTGTTATCCTTGATATTATTGAATTTATATGTCACTGTTTCTTAACTGCTACTCATGTATTAAATTGTACTGAATAAACTCAATCAATAAATCAATGAAAAGTATCTAAGTATATAGTACTGCTGCCCAGCGCTGCTAGCTACTAGGCAGCAGGAACTTTCTAGAACTGATGGTCAAGTCAGCAGCAGTACACATTACTTACTTAGTTACTTAGGTTCTTCCTGACCGTAGGCGGTAGCCTCGGTGGTTAGATCTTCAACTTTCTCTTGAAATGCTCTATGACTTCCTGGCAATGCCCAATACACCATGACACATGGCGTATTGGGCAGCTTAAGTGAGACAGAATAGCGTATTGGTACCTACTTCTTGTACTCAACAGTTTCTACCACAAACTCTTCTTTCATTGTGTGTTCAACTCTGTTCTCTGCCAAGAATGACGTACAATTCCTCAGATGTTCCAAACTGAAATAGAAAAGTGTGGCTGCCAAAGAGGTAAACATGCACATATACATTCAGGTTGAAAGTAACCACTGTTAGTGAAGCACACCTGCTGACATATTTTATACTGAAAAAGGCTGGGCTAAACACTGTTGGCAAAGCACACCCACTTACATATTTCAGACTGAAAGAGGCTGGGCTAAACACTGTTGGTGAAGCTCACCCATTGACACATTTAAAAGCTAAAAGAAGCTGAGCTATGTGAATGTACGAAAGAAACAGGAAAAAAGTAACAGGTTATTTGGATTTTTATTATAGTTTTATATATTATAACAGTAATTTTATGTGACAATGTTGTGTATTATGTTACACTATTACGAAAACATACCATAATTTTTTTTGTATAATATGCATTTTTTCCTTTAATTTTTTACTTAAAAGTCCAGGTGCATATTATACATGGTAACAAGGCAAAAAAAATTCTGACCGAATACGCAGTAATTACGAACTATAGATTGGCCTAAATTATTTACACTGTTAAACAAAAATGTTTACCTAATTTTTTTCCTATTCCAATGCATTCATTCATTCATTCCATGTATTATTCACAGAAAATTACGGTAGTTTGAAAGTATGCATAGATTGACTGATCTGATCTAAGTGATGTTGGCACCACTGATTTAAACTATAATCCAAAAGGCTTTCTTGACTAAAATAGAGAATTTAATTAACAATATTAAATGTTACGTTTTCCATTACTTTTTCCTGTTACTTTCTTTCCATTTACCGAGCTTTACAACTGTCATTGAATCACACAATTCAAAATTTTCAACAATCAGTTTTGGCTCTATTTATAAACGTTTTTAAATCCTGGATTATCTTCGTGCTGCGTATTATAAGTCGTGAATATACAAAGTGTACAAATGGAAGGTCTGTGACTTTTTATATCTTTAATTACACGTTTTACATTGACTTTTAAAACTGCCCTTTATTCTGGGGCGTGGCTGCTGCTATCAACCTGTTTGAACCACGTATACACGTGCCAGCGTTGCCATGCTACGCTCACCGTACAAGAACATGATTTCAATGTCCAGAACATTGTTGATGAATCTACGGACATGCATGCAGCTGCCCAGTCACCCGTAGACGGCAACAATTGAGCGATTACATTTGTGTCGACGACCAACGAGGCCGTGGATGGTGTCGCCAGGTCAGCTCTGTTTATAAACAAACAGGTGTTAACAGTGCCAACCTGATTGCACTGACCTCTACAGCCTCGGGTAATGGGTCTTACATTGCTCGAAGTTCCTCTCACCTTTGTGTGAAGTTCGCCCTGATTAATGCAAGATGCATATGCAAACGGGAGCTACTCGTACGCGACTACATTGATAAACATGAACAAGACGTCGTCACCATAACGTAAACCTGGCTGGCAGAAGGCAAAACGACTGTTACACCCAAACTGAGTGGTGGAGATTTCACGTTCGTTCACCGGCCGCGCCGTGGAGCCCGTTGTGGGTGGTGTGGGAGTATTGTTCCAAAAGACACTGCAGCTAGTTTCACATGCTGACATTGATACACATGCCTGTGAGACTTGTTGCATTTTTCTGCGGCCGCCAACCTCTAATTTCATCATCTTCCTAGATGGCATTGGGAAGATTTGACTCATCGCCATGGCCCACCTCATGGAGACTCGTGGCCCACCTCACGGAGACTGTCGTGGCCCACCTCACGGAGGCTGTCGTGGCCCACCTCACGGAGACTGTTGTGGCCCACCTCACGGAGACTCGTGGCCCACCTCACGGAGACTGTCGTGGCCCACCTCACGGAGACTGTCGTGGCCCACCTCACGGAGACTGTCGTGGCCCACCTCACGGAGACTGTCGTGGCCCACCTCACGGAGACTGTCGTGGCCCACCTCATAGAGACTGTTGTGTGTGGTGATTTCAACATACGATATGATGATTCTACATGATCTGATGCAACGAACTTGGCAGATTTGCTGGAGACACATGGTTTTGTACAACATGTACAAGGTGCAACACACGAAAATGGAAACACGTCTGGAACATCTCACGTCATAGCAACAACCGTTGAGCTGGAGACTTTTCTCACTGATCACCATGTGATTGAATGTGAATTACGCCAACCTAAACCAGAGTGCATGATGCGACGTGTTCAATACCGCAAGTACTCAGCCATTGACGGCAGCCATCTTACTGCAGATCTCGCTGCATCAGAACTTAACGTTCCTGAACAAAATCCTGAAGTTATCCTCACTCAATATGATGCATGCATATCATTGTTAACGCCCATGCCCCAGTAATTTCGCGGACTATCATGGCTAGGCCGATGACACCGTGGCATACAAGTGAACTATCTGATGAGAAGCGGGCATTGCGTCGTGCTGAGCATAACTGGCGACAAACTGGACTTACTGTACATCGTCAAATCTACACTGGTTTGCGCAACACATTCCAAAAATCACTTATGACAGCACGATCGCATTACTACTGAACTGAGATGACAAGTGCTGGTGGCAACATCCGACGTGTCTACCTTTCTAACTCTTTCTCTTTCTAACTTTTTCTCACAGAGGGTGATAAATGAATGGAACAAACTGCCAAATGACTGTGTTAATGCTAGTAGTGTGAATATGTTTAAAATAAAATTGACAGATATTTGATAAGGGCGGGCTACACATAGTTGAGAAAATTGTTGGACTCTCGGTAAGCCAATGGCTTCCTTGTCCACTTGCCATCAGGAACTTGTTGTATGGGATGGCAACCTTGTTAAACCTTGATCGCAAAGACATTACTCGGTCGAGCTGGAAACCAGCCGCTACCTGAAGATGCTACACAAGCTACTACGGCAGCAAAATTCCAGAAGAGTTTCATGGAGAAGATTGATGCGTTGCGCCACAGTTGGACTCAATCGTCAACTGAAGATGCAGCGACGAATGTGGCTGCATGTTTACTGTGTTTTGAAGCTGCTTTTAGCATCTGCTATCAAGTCATGTGAGCTGGACCTGCTGCCAACGTCACTCCTTAAACAGAACATTAAAGCTCTGTGTCCGGTTATTACACACATAATTAATGCGTTGCTCTCTACTGCTATAGTCCCATAGTCGAGGAAGCATGCCATTTGACTAACTTCCGCCCAGTATCTAATATTTCGTTTGTCACTAAGACAACTTCGTCTCGAGACAACTGCAACACTTCCTGAATGAGAATGGCATACTTGGCGTCTACCAGAGTGCCTACCGACCACGCCACAGTGCGGAGACAGCACTTTTACACATTCACAGTGATGTGGCGCAAGTGATTGATGCTCGACGTGGAGTACTTCTTGATTTAACACCAGCCTTCAACACAATAAATCACGATATCCTACTACGGAGACTGTATGGCTACGACATAAGCGGCACTACGTGTTTGCCGTCATACCTATATGGTAGTACCACTGCCGTACATGTTGGGAAAAAAGTGTCTGAATGTACCGTGATGAGATCCGGAGTTCCACAGGGGTCGGTTCTTGCGTGGGTGGTCTTCAATGCCTACATTGCGCCTATAACGAATTTACTCAACCGACACGACGTACAGCACCATCTGTATGCCAATGATACGCAGTTATACGTTGATTTCCCACCGTTTGACCATACAAATGCTCTTATCCGAATGGAGGCGTGCATCATTGAAGTTAAAACGTGGCTCTATGACAACGGACTAGAGCAAAACGGAAGCAATTATAAAAATTCATCGAGCTTGTGCAGACCAATATACATTGAGCACATTGACGTCTGCAGACAATATGTATCACTGCTGTCCTGCAACACCTACACTGGCTCCCAGTGAGAAAGCGTATTGAGTACAAATTACTTATGGTTGTACACACGGCACTGTATGCAGGCACGCCAGTGTATCTTGCATCACTGCTACATCGTCACTCGCCATGCAGGACCTTACGCTCTGGTGGTGGTTTACTTCTTGATGTTCCACCTAGAACGTTATGGTCGCTGGGCATTTGCTTGTGCTGGGCCGACATTGTGGAACTCTCTGCCACTGGAACTATGTGCGATCCAGAACAGAATTTAATCAGACCTCATTTAACCTTGGTATTAAAAAACTATTATTCATGCATACAGTTTTATTAATCTTTTTAGTATTTAATATAATCTAGGCTTTTATTATTTATTATCCAATATGATCAGCTGTTCAGCACTTTTGCAAATTGTTTGCCATTGCACTTACCTGTAATTTTACAATACATAGGTTTATTGATATGTATGTATGTATGTAACTATATATACATACTAGCATTTTGTTTCTTAATTTTACTCTTTACTTTTTATTTATTTCTCTTAAAAGCATCCTGATGTTTCTTAGAAGTTTGCCGATTTTGTAATCACCCATGAACAGGGCACTAGTCCCAGATTTGATAGTGAATAAATAAAGTATATTATTATTATTACAAAGTAAACAAATGTGAATGTCCAACTGTTGACAAATCATGCAGCAGAAGAATATTTTTATATGCTAATATGACTTGTTAATACTTTAATTATCCTAATAATATTTAGCTGTTATTAACATAATAAAGATAATTGTGCCGACTTCACGTCATATTTTAACAGTTGCCAATGCCATTACAAATTACTAGAACAAACTTTAATTTTTTTTTTTATTCATCAGTTGACGCACACCTGCTACATAGATATATAAGTATATGTTAATGTCTAACCTTGCCAGATGCTCAATCATTGCGGCTTCCTTCAGCAACATGTTCTCCAGCTTCTTGTCTCGCTGATACTCATGATTACAGAAGTAGCACCAGAAGTGCCTGGTATCCTGCTTACTGCCATCCTCTACGATAGCATCTACCAACACTTGCCTGCACTCAGCCACCTGTACAGACAATGTCAACACCATATTTTATTGTAGATTGACAAATATATTTTTAGGTGAAAGCATATTATTTGCCCTGCAAAGTGACCACTGAAATGGGAATTTGTTTTAAAGCTACATGGGTCATTCTACGTGAAATCAAACAATAGGACAGGTATTTTTTTACAGCCGCATTGTGATGTAACAAAACAGAAAAACACACCGTCTCTGAACACACCTTTACTGACATCATATCAACAAGAAAGCAAATCAAATGCTAAATACCTATATGGTTTTGATGACATGAAACTATCAATATAGTAGGTGATGGCGAGAACCTTTCAGACCGCCATATGCAGACTTTTTCACTTTTAATAAAATTTTCTTAAAATGTAGAAACTGCATGTGTCCAATCTGACACTACCGATTCTTTGGAATATATATATACGATAGATTCATGATATAGTTATCCATCGAGAAGAGGCCAAATAATTAGGCACGGTCCAAAATTTGTAGTCGCCAATTCTGGGGAACTACTGATATACTTTATGAATACAATATATATGAGGATGTGTCTGCTAGTGATATTGGCCATGTGCGGCAGACGGGCTTGACCAATGAAAGGATATGGGTGTTCTATCCGACATGATAGAAATTAGAAATGGTCTTAAAACATGCAATATTTTAGCTATTATTATGTTAACGATGTCATTACTGAAATAACTGTATTTTTAACATTGTACAATTGCCATTTTTTATTTTACGAAATATAGATTTTATTTATTTTTTGTTGTGTAGTTCCTGGCATTGTAAAAAAAGGATTATGGTCTGGACTGGCAACTAGTACAACTGTTTCTGACCAGAAAATAATGCTTCTTTGTGACTTTACTGCATTCAATGTGCAGAAACTAAACTCGTTTTTGAAAAATTTATCTATTCAGCTGAATGCACCTCACTTCAGTTTTTTTTATTTGTATCAATTAAAAATTTTCATTTGTTCCTGAAGTGAACACATAAAACTTAGATTAATCTCAAATATATCATGCTCAAATGTGCCATTTTCGTCATTTATTCAATTGTGCCATTACAGCATGTGCCATTTTTGCAAATCACCATTTTCACATGTGCCTTTCTGTAGGAAGATCCATATAACGTATCTGTAATACGTTTAACATGTTTAATAATGTACATATGCATCATGCATGCTTTGTGCAAGGTTACTATATGTATTAGTTTAGTACTTTTATTTATTAAGTTATTAAACTATATATGATTTTTTTTGGAGTAATATATTATACATGAATTAATTTTAACGATACAATGACTTGTAGTATAAGTTCTAACGATCATTTCACTAATTTTGTATTAAAATGGTAAAATATAGCAGTATTTATGTTTTTGTATGTATTTTAATGCAGAAGGAACCAAAAGCCACAAAAGTAGTTACAAAGTAACTAATTCAGGTTAATGTGGAACTAGATCAATAAATGAAACAAAGAATCAATTAACAAATGAGAGAATGTTTTATTCACAATAAGATACACATAAGCTTTATTAGGAGTAAAACGTTGCTTCATTTTCCCTCTTGTGATGATCCAGAACACTGGACAAATAGGGGCGAGTCCTTGGCTAAAGCTTTACATGCTCGGGGGACGAAGTCACCAGAGTTGACGGCTGAATTCACTGTGGCCCGAAATCACCTGTATCTGATATGTTTGAAAATTATATTAATATGTGACATGATATGAAATTAGAACAAAATATATTTAATATATATGTTCCAATGCAACGCTGTAGTTTATAAAAAAGGACACTAAATATAAATTGGCTGAAGGACGTCTATAAAATGGCTGAAAAGTAACAATTGCGAAGTAATATAAGTATTGTTCTGGTGTAATATAATAATGTACATAGACATAGTTTAATTGTTAGCATACATGTTTGACTGTAATCATATCAGTGGCAGTGGAGCACTCGAATCAAGCAGGTTGTGGAATTCGGAAGAGATGCATTCCGACCGGGTTACATGCATGTTAATAACGACAAAATTTAGGTGGATCCGGATTCTAGAAAAGTGCCTACATAAAAAACGCACTGGCTATTTGCAGAGCAGCTCTATGAATAATGGCCAAACTTTTTTTTATTTGCAGAGATCAGTCAATCACTGTGCCCATTTTCTTGCGCATGTGCAGAATGCAGTTTGAGTATCGTGGTCTTTCATTCACGTTGGGGTTTTTCAGACGATACTTGCCTCTTTCTTTTTCTTCGTTTCTTTTTATTGCTTTTATGAACATATGTGTATTTATGCTATGATTTAACAATGGGGCCTCTTCTTCTGCAAGAAGACGCTACCTTCAACATATGGAATTCTTTCCAGACTACACTAGACAAATATTCAAAGGCTCGCCACATTCAATTCTGTTGTGTCAATTCAAGCACTGTTTTGGCTGCAAAAAAGTTGCTGACATCCAACAGCACCCAATACAACACTAAAATTAAATATGCTTACATTAATAAAACACTGTCCTGGTTGTTCACTAGTGTTGTTGTCTTGTTTGTCTTGTGTTCATTCATATATCGATAACATATGTATAATATATACTGTTCCCTATACCACAATGTGGCAGGGGTGCCAACCTCCCCTTATATAGTGCTAAAAAAGTACGGTTCATAACAGAAAAGCAAAAAGCACATGCAGGATGACTGCCATACTTTTAGACGGGTCCCGGATGGTTCGGCCCATGATGGGTTTGGCCCACGTTGACGGATGGTTCGGCCTAGTCGATTCGGCCCACGCACACGGATGGTTTGGCCCACTTCAATGTCGCTATTGAATTCAGCGACGGTCGATATGGCCCACTCTAGTAGCGGACATCTAAGCGGCGGAAATCTAAGAATAGTCGTTTCGGCCCAATAAGAAAGGCAGAGCGGTGGAAATTATGATTGCACACAGAAACATACAAGATTGAACAAGATTGCCATCCCAAACAACAAGTTCCAGATGTCAAGTGGACAAGGAAGCCATTGGCTTATCGAGAGTCCAACAATTTTCTCATCTATGTGTAGCTCGCCCTTATCAAATATCTGTCAATTCTATTTTTAAACATATTCACACTACTAGCATTAACACAATCATTTGAAAGTTTGTTCCATTCATTTATCACCCTCTGTGAGAAAGAGTACTTTCTCATGTCCAACCTACACTGCTCCTTAACTAATGCTGCTTTGTGTCCTCTGGTTCTACTGCCTTCTTTAAGTTTGAAGAACGCACATGCTCACACGCTAACATAATAATCTAACATATAGAAATATAACAATATAAATAAAATAACAGAAAGCGGTTGACATAATAAAATAATGAACCAAATTGAAGTAATTAATGTCTAAGAGAAACGTCCACAAATAAAAGTAATAACTAGTTGAGTTTGTATTGTAATATATACTGTATTAACTTCATTGTTTGTTTCATCTATCTATCTATATATCAGCCGTATTGTCCCGTGGTTGGGCGAAGGCCTCAGCATGTTGTTTCCAAGTTTGCTTATCTTGTGCTGTTCTCTGCCAGGTGGTTTCATTCCAATACTCATCCAAATCGTCTCTCCGTCTTTTTGCAGGTCTTCCTCGTAATCTCTTCCTTCCATATGGTTTCCAGGTGGTAATGCGCTTTGTCCATCTGTCATCTTTGAGTCCGCTGATGTGTCCTGCCCAAGACCACTTCATTGTTCTGGTTGTTTTTATCACATCTGTGACTCCTGTCTTTGCTCTCACCCAGGTGTTTGTCTTTCTGTCATGGTATGTTATATTAAGCATACTCCTCTCCATTTTGCTTGTTTTGTGAGTGACCATGTTTCAGCACCGTATGTCATAGCTGGCAGTACACACGAGTTGTAAACCTTTCTTTTTAGACATATAGCAAAGTTACTTTTGAAGATGTCGCGATGTTTTGCATATGCTGTCCAGCCGGCTGTGATTCGTCGTAGGATTTCCTTGTCTTCGTTCTTGTCCCTAAGGCTGAAGCATTGGCCTAGGTATACGTAACTCTCCACATTCTCTATCTGAGTGTTATTAACGTATATTGGGGTGTTGTCTTCCACCATTATTTTTGTTTTTGAGATGTTCATCCTCAAGCCGCTTAGATTACTTTCTTCGCATAGTTCTTGTAGCATTATTTCTAGTTCTTGTGGTGTTTCGATGCACAGGAAGATATCGTCTGCGAAACGGAGATGGTTAAGATATTCTCCGTCTATTTTCAGGCCTTTGTTCTCCCAGTTCAGTCTTTTGAAGATACTTTCAAGTGTTGATGTGAATAGTTTGGGTGAGATGCTATCCCCCTGTCACACTCCTCTTTTGATGTTCATTTTCTCGCTCTGTTTATGAAGATATACTGTCACAGAGCTGTCTGTGTATATATCTTTTATGAGTTGTATGTATGCATCTTCTATCCCTTGGTCTTGGGGTGAAGACAGTATTGCCTGGGTTTGTACCGAGTCGAAGGCCTTCTCATAGTTAATGAATGCTATACAGAGTGGTATGTTGAATTCGCGGCACTTCTCCTTCAGTTGATTTATGACATGGATGTGATCTGTTGTTGAGTACCCGCCTCTGAATCCTGCTTGTTCTCTGGGTTGATTATCGTCTAGCATTTTCTCCAGTCTGGCTGTTAGAATCTTTGTGAATAGCTTGTAGATGTTCGATAGCAAGCATATTGGCCTATAGTTCTTTATGTCTTTTTGGTTGCCTTTTTTGAAGATTATCACCATCTTTGCAGGTAGTGGGGATTCGTCTTTCTGATATGCATTTTGTATACAGCTTGGCTAAGGCTTTGGCGATGGTATCCTCTCCCGCCTTCAACATTTCGATGTTGACTTGGTCATTTCCTGTTGCCTTCCCGTTTTTCATCTTCTTTAGCGTGGCTTCTACTTCCCATGTTGTTACTGACGGTACTTTTCTTGGGTCTGTGAGTATTGTTACGGTTTGGTTGCTGTCATAAAGTTCGGTGTAAAACTCTTCTATTCGTTCTGAGATCTTATCCTGGTCTTGGATTTCTCTGCCCTGATTGTCTAGGAGTGTTATCAGTCTATTTTGGCCTAGGATGTGTGTTCTTCTGACCTTGTTCAAGCTTTTTGATGTCTCTATTGTTTTTCGTATGGTGTATTGGTTGTGTTTTCTGATGTCTTCTTTCGCTTTCTTTTTGAGGGTCTTGCATATCTCTGTGTACTCTATGCACTCCCTAGCAGTGTTCTTTACCATTTCTCTACGTTTTATCATTAGTGCTCTTGTTTGAGCTGATTATCTAGATTTGTCCTGTTAGGTGTTTTGCTTGGCTATGCTTGTCGCCGTCTGTTGGATCATTTCTGTAATGTTTTCATTTAGAGTGTCAATATCATCCAGTTCTTGTAGAGCAGTGAACCTGTTTTTCAGTTCGAGTTGGAATTCGTTCTTTTTAATTCCAATTTCTCTAGTGTCGACTTTTGGTGGTTTCTTTTTTCTTAGCAGCTTCTTCCTTTCTGCTTTTGTGTCTAATCTGATGTTGCTCATCAACATTCTATGGTCGCTTCCAATGTTTGTTTCATCAGCAAATCTTAACTTAAATGTTTAATTGCATTGTTTGTGTGAGCACATTTTATGTGATCAAGCCCTTTGTTAAATTAAATGTATTAAGTCAATTGGGCATATTACAAGTTGCAAAGAGGTGTCAGTAACGTTTTTGGTTCTATTGTCCCACGTTAGTAGCTGATTTCTAAGAATAGTAGTTTCGGCCCACGGTGTGATGTAGTAGTGTTGGAAAATTTTGTATTGGTAGTTGTTAATAACAGTTGAAACTAGCGAACTTAATAACGTATAACATTTCGCAATTACAACACTCAATTTGCTAACAATTACAATTCGTTAGTTGTTTCGGCTCACGGAGCCCGCTAGCACTGGTTGCATACACGGATGGTTTTGCCCATGCGAGCGAAGACACTTCACCGGTCACGCTATAGGCCGAAACATCCGACACCCCTTTTAGACTAGTATAGCCTATAGGTTTAAAGGTACGTCTATGTAATGAGTCCTCCCACAATAACTTGCTGTAATTTGCAGAGCCGCTCTACGAATAAAATTACAATTTGTCTTAATTTGCAAAGCTGCTCTGCAAATAAGACCAATTGTTGCAGTAAATTGCAGAGTTGGAATAAGAGATTTTATTCGCAGAGCTGGCCTCTGGCCTCTGCGAATAAGAAACATATTTGCCGTAAACTCGCCGCTCTGCGAATAAGAAAAAAAATTTCGCTCTGCTCTGCGAATAAGAAACATTTTGGCCGTTATTCGCAGCTCTGCGAATAGTCTCTGCCAAAAAGATAGGATCACAAACAAAATTATGTGTGATGGTGGGCGATAATGCACCGATGTATCGCTCATTTGTCCCGTTCCAGTTTTACGAACTGCATTCTCACCTTATCTTTAAATTTCTTGATAAGTCGTTCCACATTGCTTTTGTGAGATGCTGAATATATATGTTTGTTGCCACTATTGTGATTTTTGCAGCAAATCTCACAACGTTTATACTGCACAAACGACATCCCAAACTACCCACCACACCAGTTATACCACATATTGAATGTAATCAGGGTTCAGCCTACTGTTATGTTTCCCATTGGCGACCATGTTAACGTTTTGCATGATTATAAGAAAACGGGACTAAAAAATTATGAAACTTCTTACCTGCCGTTGTCATCATCTCGTTGACATGCTGATCGAGTTTAGTCAAAGTCTCGTACTTCTAACTCATTTAAAGTGCCTGAACGTGCCATATACTGGTCGGTGTAGTTTTCGACCTACGTACGGTACATAATAGATCGAATTATTATATGCCGTTTAAAAAAAATCTGAAGAAACATTTTGTGTAAGAGATCGATATACCAAATTAGCAAAAGCTACTTCATTTATGCAAAACTTACGAATATTCAACGTCTGAACCATATGTCGCGCGAGTCGAGGAAACCGGAGGAATTCGACCTATATTTATGGCAAGCCGTACAGACAATCGTTTTTAATTTTTCCACTTTGTTCCAATTATGTCAACTTTTTATAACAACTAGGCTTGACATAGCGCATTATAAAACACATACACATATATTTAACACATTTTAATTATTCCTACTTTTATGACAAGATTAGCTTGACATACATCTAACCACAAAACCGGCTATTATTGTCACGTGGCCAAGAACGAGACGAGCGTCAGCTGACGCTCAATAATAATGTCTGGTAAGCATGCAAAGTCGGTTTATACTAAGGTATGTATATCATAAACATGTTCCATGTTATATTATATATCAAAATATATTTTGCTCATACAAGACTCTGTATCGTTATTGTCGTAAACAGACGCTGTGACGGCTCTAATGCGATATCAAGCGAGATTTTAATGGGTCGAAAACTGCACCTGTAACTATACCCGTCATTTTTTTTACCAATTTCTGCATGAATTACTATACGCACACGTGCCTTGTGGCGAAAAATCCTTCCGCCTATTGAAATCATCTAAAAATCTAGTTACGCTGTCAGCATGTTCTACCAGCAAACTTGCCAATGTGTGTGCTCAAATGTAGTTATATCAGATGATATATGATTTTTTGAAAATTACACATATCTAAAATTACTGTGCTCTACATTTGTGTAACACACCAGGAAGTCTAACTGAAGCATGATCTCATCAGAGCTAGTGGGTTCAGGAGACAGTTACATTTCCCATTGGTGGCCATGTTAACGTTTTGTGTAATTATAAGAAAACGTGACCATCAAAATTCTAAAAGTTTTAACCAGCCACTATCATGCTGGTCGAGTTTTGTCAAAATTACACATTTCTAACTCTTGTAATATGCCTGTATGTGCGATACCCCTCAATTTTTACCCATACTGGCATGAATTACGACGCACACGTGTCTAGTGGCCAAAAAAATCACAAATATCCTTCCGCCTATTAAAATCATCTCAAAATCCATAATTTCACTCTCAACAGCTTCCACCAACAAACCGGATAATGTCCCTGCACAAATGCACTTATGTCAGAACGTATGCATTTTTTAGAACGTCCTCTATACAAACTTACTATGCCCTACATTCGTAACACACCAGGAAGTCTAACTGCGGCATGACTCCTAGCGTATGCCGAGCCGCGTCACTCCAGTCTCGCTTATCCGACTCTCGCTCGGCTTCGTGATTCCGCCGAGAAGAGAGTCTGGCAGCAGAGGCGTGGTCGCATATTGCTATCCACTGTCACCACTCCATTCTGTGTAGGCGTTCCCTTGAAGCGCCAGCAGCCAATCAGCATCATTACCGAGATGCTACAATAAACTGTTTTTGCCTGATTTAACTTCTCAGTCGGAGAGTTGTGTCAATATAATAAATGTTTATAGTTAATTCGAAATGCATTGTATCAACTGATAAAAGTGAACTCTTATTTTGTGAATTAGCCAAATGCCCGGATTACACGGTAATTAGCTAATTATGTATGCGCCCAGAATCTGAGCGCATACATAATTTCCGTCACAATGAAAACCCCACTCTGCACCCAGGCCACGTCACTCCGACCTGCGCTGTTTTGTAAACTGACGTTCAGCGCTACCAACTATAGGAGGAAGCTACAAGTTTAGCTTCGATTATCCAGGCGTCAGAAGTTATAAAGCCGCGAGTTGTTAAAACCAACCACCCAGATAGCATGCAAACGTTAAACTAACGTTAAAGGTACGGTAGGGGTTCGTAAAACAAATTTTTTTATTATAAAATCGTGTTATTTAGTGTAAATTATATATACTGTAACATATGCCGACCGGCCAAACGTGTCGAAATGAAGAAGACGCAATTTTTAAATCGACGCTTCGACGCTTACAACACTCGACGTCGCTGGTCAGTGCATTTCCCGAACAGCTTTCGGCCAGTTCCGAGAAGGTCGCGACCCGAGGAGGCGGAGCTTGTATTATGTCAGCGCCTGTCACTTATAAGCAACATGGCTTCCATAGTAACAAATGGTTCGTCAACGGAGTTGGAGGTATAAATTGTCGTAAATATTCCGTTTGTCACTGTGTCTGAGAAATTACCTTCGTTTGAGAGTTGTTTCATTTCAATGATTGTTATCAACAAGCTGTGTCCGTCAAAAAGCATTCTATATTATTCGTACATTTGATTTGTCCGATTATAATTTATGTTCGTCTCGATCGAGCGTGCCGTTGCCTATTACCTATATCGTATTACTAGCGTAATTAGGGACCTACATGTAATCATCTAATACCAGAAAAGACGTACGTGTAAGGTCTGTTTCGTGTATACGGTCTATTGGTTAAACCATATATAATAAGTGTCTATATGTCGTAATAGTTTTTGAAGTTGTTGACATAATTTTGGTTTGCATGCATTCGTTTTCGGTTCCCATTTCGCGGAATAAGACTGGCGATTCTTTCGCACATAACTGTTCTAAAATAAAAGTAAATAAGACAGCACATTTTATTTTCTTGAGTGCCACGATCTTATGTGAAAACTGTTGCATTTGTGTGTCCCACCACGGTAAACTTTTCCTTGTTTATAATGCAGCAAACAATGTCAATAATTGTTTTCTAAATTGGAGATAAAATGTATGTCATAAACTGTACTAGTTATAAACACAAATTTAGCAACATCACATCCTTTCACCCACAGAGTTTCAATGGTTCTGAGGAAAGACATGTATGAAGAGAAAGAGGTGGCATGAAAAGAAGGGGTGCATGAAGAAGCAAAATGCAAAAAGATGGGAGAGTGCATCGAGAGGAATGGGTGGCAGGAGGCGTCGACGTGGCAGAGCAAGTCTAGTTACACTGAACAGAGAAGACTGCACGCATGAGGAAACTAAGAAGCCAGAAAAAGGAGAGACTACAGGTAAAATTGTATTTATATGGAATTACAGTTGTAGTAAAAAAATGCAGCTGATAAAGGTCTCTATATTATTGTTATTGTTTAGCCTCATTTGTGGTATTTTTATGCATGCAATAAACTGCAGTGACATAAATTATATCAAATTAATTATGAAGTGTAATAACTGAAAATTATATGTACCCGGTACAACTGAATTTTTACATCATTACCCTAATTAACCATAATTAAGGATTTAATTCATTAGCATGACATATTACAAGTACATCTAACAAGGTGGGAGAAACATGCTTTAAAATTATTAAATGAACTTAAGTGTCATTATGTTGAATGAATTGTACAGTATTAATGTGACATGGATCTAGCACAATGCATTCTATATGTACCGGTATACATAATTATGAACTTTGTGTCATCTTCATGACACCTATTTGATAAATATCTACGCGATAGATGTAGCCAGATTACATTGACTGAACTTAAGCTGTCTGTATTGTACAAAGGTTAAGGGAGATGGAGATGATTTACATGATGTGGACCCCTGCATGACATTAATTTATTTTAACAACACTACATGACATCTGTATGTCACATATATGACAAATGCATATTTGATAATATAATGCATATAATTACAGCCCCAATCACTCAGTGATAGGTAGTAATATTATTAGTCAATATAATTATGCAAGAAAATACAGGAAACAACATGTAGAATAGTTGTCGCATAGTTTACAAACAATTAAAACACTTTTTTATTATAATATACATACAACATCAATGGTGATGATTTCATGTGTTGATAAACATGTAAAGTTCTGAGCCAAATATTATAGACAATAATAAGTGCATATAGTATCCCTGCAACAGCAGCAATACCTGTGTGTCGTGTACGTGAAAGAATATGCAGATATGCCAAGTGTACCACTTTGGCAGTAGAACAGCTTTTTCAGCATTTTTACAACCTGCTTTCAAGCCAAAATGTACTAGCAACAAAATGTAATAGCAAACTGCAAAAAAAATATGTTTACTCATTTTTAATCTAGATGTACCTGCACACCATTATTTCACTTTGAAAAGCACCAGAATGAATACATGCAACGTAAAGTAAAAAAAATTCCACACACCACAAACATTGAGTGAGGCCCCCAGCGTCCACTACATTTACCATTTTTTAGAGCAATTTTACTTGGTGGCACCTCTTCTTCGTCATCCTTCCAGGCTGACATCAGTGCCTTGACTGAGCAGGAGGCAAAAGGGCTGCGATATTATGAGGCAAAATACACCAAGAACAGTGGGAAGTGCGGTTGCTCCAAATTGTTCATTGTCAAGAAATTACCAGCGATGTCGAACGATTATGCTGCAACATGTAAGTAATACAAGAAGGTGTGTGGCAGCGGTCTCAATCTCCTACCACCTGTTTTTGGGGCCAACTTCCCATCTCCCATCTGTTTGTGGGTCCAACCTTTCACCCAAACTCCCACCTCCTACCATTTTTTAGAGTCAATTTCCTATCCAATCTACCACCTCCCACCATTTTTTTTAGATTTAACCTTTCACCAATTTTTAAGACCAACCTCGCACTTTCTGCCACCCCAACTGCTTGTGTACTGTATTGAACATAATTTTTTGAAGTTACATATTTCTTACTACAAATCAGTTTAGTAGCAGGGTTGGAGTCATTATGATGATAAAGAAATGATAATTATTGTGTTAATTACATAATTATAACGAAAATAATCGATTTTAAATTCACAAAATGATAATTAACCCGTGATGAAAATAATTATCATCATGCCATCAGGTTATTTAATTATGTTGTCACCATTTAGGAGGAAATACCAGATTCCATGAGTTTCTCCAGGCTTTTTGATGTTTCAATGAGTTTCACCGTGGAGTATACATTATAGGAGACACTGACAGTCAGTCACTGTTGAATGCCTAAAATTTCCTATGAAGCCTACTTTGAAGCATACTTTTAATTAAATTCCCTACACAACTTTTTTTTACGCAAGTATATGAGGACATGCTCCACAGGCTTGCCATTGAAGCCATTCACTCATTGGTGATCAAGTAATGGATAATGGTTACACACTTACAGCAGTGGACCAACATGAATACTGACCAGCACTAAGCAAATCTAAATCAATCATTGCAGCTCCCTGCCCTTTCATGCTGGACAATGCTTGAACAAACACAAACACCTTGTTATACCAACTTTCTTACAGAATGTACATCATTGGCTCTAACCAACTGATCTCATTAAGAACTACTGAACAAATATAATCAGCTGTCCATGAAGCAACAACAGAACAGTATGGGATAACCAGACTGTGTTACATCAGCAGACAACTGTCAAGCATCACTCTTTCTTTGTTTGCGTTTTGTTAAGCCGTCATATCTACTACAAAGTTTTCCATGCTGCAACATGGTTTGATATGTGACTGTTAATGAAAATGATAACGAAGAATTATAAATTATACACACACCTAGTGACAAGATGATAATACAAATTATAACAAACACATTATACTGATCACAGTGAACACTCTTAATGACTCTGACCCTGTTTAGTAGCATTATGTCTCTGGCACAGAATATGCTGTTGAGTGTTTGACCTATATCTTATTTTCATATCAACATTATTTGCAACTGTTACAACAAATCAGACCTACAATGAATATAATATTCTCATAATATAATATATATGGCATCTTGTGGCAGTACAATTATTATGCATATATGTATGTATTCATGTAACCACACATGCATAATAACCTGTTGTTTTATGCAAACAGTACAGTTAAAATGCCTAAAATTTAATGATAATTATATATTTTCTACAGGAAATGGATTTACTGGTACTCGACCCTACAGTATTGACAATGGTGGGACGTTACAGAGCTGACGTGTTTGGTGTGACAGCACGAAGGGACAATGATGCTATGCGGCATTATGCATACCACCAGTTTGTTCTGTAGCGACATGGCAAGCTGGGAATAGGTAACTGCCGTGTTATACTAAGCTGTTGTGTGTGGCAAATTAGACAGACATTTCCAAGTGAAAATGGACAATACACTGGGTTCAAAGATTAGGTTAAGTAATTACTTGTTAAACATGAATGCACATTCATACGCTTTGTGAAAAATTATCCAGACACCTTATAAAGTTACCCATGACAGTTTTGAAACCACAGTGCTTTCATAAAAATTTTTACTTTTGAATTGTTTGATATTACACAACAAATACACAGGTTAAATGGCACGTTGGTCACCTGTTCCTACCTTGCTTCTCTCCGTTACGTTGGGAACTAATGTCAACGACATGGTTAAGTCTTTGTATGCCTGGCAACTAGCTCAGATGTTGGTGGAGCAGGCACTGTTGTGATGTTGGGTGCAATGTTTCTGGGATTGTCAGTCTTGATGCCACGCTTCCTGGCTTTGGGCAATTCATCTTCTATGCAGGCACAGATGATTGTCTCCTGCAGGCTGACAATGTACTCATAATGTTTCAACTGCCGCTCTGGCACAATTGTCCAGTTTTTCCCTCTTTTGTTGAATACCTTGTGGTAACTGTAAATTAACAAACAAACTTAATGATGTGTTATACAACAATTAATAACTCTTGTTAGGTAGGATGGCATTTGCAAGACATTCTCCATTCCACATGCTGGCGCTATGTACTGTTTCAACGTAAATAGCTAAATGATTTAACACAAATGTAATGTCATTGAAAATACTGGATATGAATGCACATGCATAACATGATATACACATGATGTTTTTATTTTGCACTGTATTACTGGTTGTGTATTGCAATGCAATAAACCTCCCATTGGAAATATTAACATATGTGAATGATGTTTCTTTCTTTGTGTAAACAGCCATCTGAAACATTGTTTTAATCACTATGTAGTCTTCTTTACAAAATACTAACTAACCCAAGGGGCTAAGTAGAAATATAATCCGTGATAATCGCTATTTGTGCTGTAATGGAATGTCATTATTGTTGTGTCTAACAACAATGTATACAAGCTATGCTTATACAGTGTGCCCTTTGCTGTTTGTCTTCAGTGGCAAATCTTTGTGCTTCTTCTATTACTGCGAGGAAATGTCATGCCCGATACACTAGGAAGCTGCAATAGATAAGTTTTAACTGTTATGTTTCATAAGCATGATCCAGTTGCCAACTCCACCGCTGGTGGACTTTGGAGCACACACTGTGAACATGGACATTCCAGCTAAGTTTGTTATCAAGATGGACATCTAGGTATTTGTACTGACCGATCTGGGTAATTTCTTCACCATGGCTAACAACAGGCAAGTGATAGTAACAATACATTTAGCATCAAAAATCATCTCTTGAGTCTTACTAACATTGAGTTTGAGGTGGTTGTTGTCACACCAATGTACAAAGCTTTCAATTTCAGAAGTGTACATACTGATGTCAGAATCGGCATGTAACAGACTAAGAATAGCGGAATCATCAGAAAATATTATTATGTAGTTGTTAGTACTGCAGCTGGTACAGTTATTTGTATATAGAAAGTACAAAATCGGCAAACTGACACAACCTTGGGGTGCACCAATATTTGTTACCACAGTTTAGGAGAGTCTGATTTACTTTAACAAGCTGCACTATGTCTGTTAGAAAAGAATGATACCACTTGATGATATATGGATTGACATTCATTTGTTTCAGCTTACTGAGCAGGGTGTGAGGTTGGATAAGTTTAAACGCCAAGCTAAAGTCTATAAACAATAGTCTAGCATAAGCCTTGGGCCTAAGTGTTTCAAAATTAAATGGACAACAGTGTTGACAGCATCATATGTTCCTCTGCCATGCCTGTAGGCATATTGGAATGGGTAAAGATAGTCATGAACGTCTAACCTCAATTTACAAGCCACTAAGCATTCCAAACATTTCATGACAATTGATGTAAGTGCAACAGGTCTGTAATCATTGTTTTCTTTTGGGCAAATTATCTTTGGTACAGAAGTAATATATGAGGTTTTCCAGAGTATTGGTACCCTGTGGCTATCGACCAAAAGTTGGAATATGGGGCACCAAGCCAATGCCAGCTTCTCAGCAAATGTTTTCAATAAAAAAGCTGGAATGCCATCAGGACCAGTTGCTTTTCTACTACATACATGTTGGAAGACTTTAGTAACAACATCTACATCAATTTCAAGCCTATTGGCATTACTGAAAAACACAACGCTGAGCACAGAATCACATCTACTGGAAGAGTCCTGAGTATCAAAACGTCTGTAAAAATCATTCATTTCATCAGCAAAAGCCTGTTCATTTGTATATCTAGTTCTTTGCAGTCATAATACAAGTTGAAATACTAAAACAAACAATAAATAAATAAGATTACAGATCACCAAAGTGTTTGGTCACCTTTACTTTTTTGTTAGTGAGAAGCCACTTTCAAAGTTGACTCAACCACTTGTCTAAGCCAGCTAAATGCCATGTCTAAACCAGAGTGGGTAGATGGCTCCAGTGATATGTTTATTAAATCAATAAATATTATCACTTAATATTGTGTCAAAATATAATTATTTTTTTAATCATAAAAATTTATTGTGCTCAAGTATCAGTGAAAATGTGCAAGAATGTACCTTTATATTTAATATATGGTATTTGAATAACACAATGTTGTTACTATATTTCTCTGTGACTTTTGTTAGGCAATTTTGTGACTTCATTTTCATTACTTTTTTCATGTAGCTTTATTTCCACTCACTATCCCTACATGTATATCAACATAGATAATTATTTAGTTGTATCTGTAACATACCTTAACCTTTCATTAAATAACTATTTTATTTGCATATTTCATGCCCCATGTTACAGTGGCCTACTTTCCATAAAGTGATGTGCCTATCAAATTGACGTTGGATGGTAGCAATGTGCATGCGTGTAATGGGTTGTCCATAGTACAATCAAATAATTTATTTCCTAAATATGTGGTGAGTACCCATAATTTATAATGTTTATACTGTTTATATTCTATACTGTAGTTAAAGTTTATATAGCATATAAAATATTATTCACTTTGATTACCAGTTGTTGCTTTCTGGATATTTGTTTTTGGTCAAATGCTGGTTTTTTGTCTGACATAGTTATATGAACATCTGTCCACATGCACAATTCACACCAGGAGGGCTGGTATATTACTGCCAGTCTGGGATGGTTTTACATTACAACCCACTTGGAGGCATTATGTTTAACAATGAGACAATGGATGTGTCAATGAGGCAGGGCAATACACAACACACACTGCCATAGCAGATTGGACTGATGCTTATTTGTGTGCGCTGATGGGACAGTAGTGACTCACTGAAGCTTCCAGTGTTGTTACAACAATGATTGCCTTTTAATTTAAAACAACCATTCTTCCATAACCGTTCTTCTTTCCACATCTTTAGATGATCGTTTACATGTTTGTTCATATTATGATGTGACTTTGTCAATTTGCTACATTTCAATGGGCCAATTCTTTCCCACCATAATTTATCCAAGCATGAGCATGAAATAGGGCCACACTTCAATGCCTTGCATTTCTTGGACAATGACAAATGTACGTAATTTCATTGAAGTGGGTACCAATGTTTTGCTGACATATTAGACATAGAATAACCGGCAATATAAACTGTGCATAGTCTTGGTGCCTGACAACTACTTAGTGTACATTATTCATCAGGCATTTTGTATAACAAAATGTGAATCTGAAAAGTGGAGGATAGAAGGGAGTGGAGAAGAAGAAGATCGAGACTGAGATGGAAGGACTGCGTGAAGAGAGATTTACTGGGAGGGGAATGGAGAATGAGAGTGAGGGAGTGGAGACAATTGGTGGAGACGGTAGTAAAACGGGACTAGTTATGAAGAAGGGGGAAAATAAATCATCAACCAGTATCGGTGCCAGCCTCACCCGGACTACAGAGAAAAAGAGGAGAGCAAAAACAATAACTAATCTAAGCACATGGTTGAGTTTATGCTATGCTAAGCCTATGCCATGGAGATTATCAACATGCCACATATGCAACATGCAGGCACTATATTGTATGTGGGTGTGTGCGTGCGCACGGCTACAACAAATCAAATGGTGTCCTCTGAGGCGGAAATACTCGGTACTCGAGTAAATATTTGAAAATATTCGTACTCATATAACTTATGTGTCAGGTACTCGTATTCATACTCAATGTACGCGGAATTTATGAGTACATCTGTGTACTTTTCAATATATACTGTGAAAACTAATTTATTTGTAGTTAACAAAATGAAACTTTCCTGAAGTATTTCAATGTTCAATTATTTTTTTAAATACCTTGTTTTTTCTGATTGATTACTCCCCTTGGTTTGGGCCTTGGCCCTTGCCTTGGCCTTTGCCCTTGCCATTCCTATACATAGCACACACCCTTTTTCCAATAGCCATGACTATGTCTATGATGCCAAAAAAAGACAACATACAGCAACTTTTCCCAGTAAGAAACACCCTGTTAAGCAAACAATTGTTTAATTTAATTTATATTGTTGTAGCCTGCCGGGTTGCGTCGGTAGGATCGTAACTTAGGTTAGTTCCGTTACTTGTAATTAAAACGTTGATATATTTTTACATTCCTCTCACATACACACGTTCATGAACGAATTACACCTAAACCCACATTCTGGAAACAACTTAACTGGTGTTAAACCTGAATTGTGTGAAGGCACCACATGCGACATAGCCATAGCCTGGTCCTAGGGCCAGGGCTCCGGGTATCGATCCGATGCCGATACTCGCGCTAGGCCTAGGTCTGGGATAGTAATAATAAGAAAATGTGCTAACGTGTCGAATAGAATGTCTGCCACTTCACTGTCTTTCATTTTTAAGACAGTCTTCAGGCGATCCCAACGTCCCTTTTGGTTTAAAGTGTGACTCGTGTTGTCAATCTCGCTTTATCCAACTCTTTTTTCCTCGTCGTCGTCGCGGAACGCAACGGTGCACGCACAAACTGCCTGTCACTGTCAGCCATGTGGCCCGAATGTCAACAAACTCTGAGCAAGTCGACGGTGCGCGCGCGTCGATCCCGCGACCACGTGATGCATCTCATTAACGTTCGGCAAAGCAAGCTTCGCCTAGCTCCGCCCCTTTGGTTTCGCACCATAAACACTATTCGCAACTTTTCGTAACGAAACAGTAAACATGCAAACATATGTATTTGGCTTATTAAACGCATTTTGGCGGGCAGCATCATTTACAAATGTTTATTCTAGTACCAAGAACATTATATTATTAAATTAGCAACAAATACAGTACCTTTAATGTAACGTTAGCAGAAACGTTAGTTTAACGTTTAATGCAAACGTTAGTTAAATGTTATTTTGCTCGTTTATTTAACATTAATCTAAGGTGTAGTTTCTAACCGAATTGTAACGTTAAACTAACTTTAATGTAACCTTAGCATAAACGTACGTTAGTTTGACGTTTAATGCAAATGTTAGTTTAACGTCATTTTGCTCGTTTATTTAAAGTTAATCTAACGTTTAATGCTAGTTTAACGTCATTTTGCTCGTTTGTTTAACTTGTTTGTTTAATTTCTAACCGAAATGTAATGTTAAACTAACGTTAATGTAACCTTAGCAGAAACGTTAGTTTAACCTTATTTTGCTCGTTTGTTTAAGTTAATGTAACATAACACTTTTAAACGTTAATTTCTAACCAAATTTAATGCAATTCCTAGTACCTTTAAAATATTTAAAAACATTAAAAATATGATAACACTACGCCATTCTTGTTACACTTTATAAATACAACGAAACAGTAATGAAATAAATGTTGACACAGCCCATATCCGATTGCCCAAAATAGTAGCTAAAAAGTGAAATATGGGAATGAACATTCCTGCTTTAACAAAAGTTCTGGTGCAATACCCAGTACAGTTGCACAGAAAATGTCATATGTATGTCATATATTTAATGTAGCATTGCCATTACTAAACATTACATTACTTAAACCATAGAAACCATACAAAAATACTGGCATTTTTGTTCTAGATAAACAAATTACTTAAAGGGTGAATTTCAATGTGAACGATGACCTATTTTTTAACCCAAGTATATATTCATAAAAGTTATACGTACAAAGCAGTCCTGCTCTGCAGGATCTCTCAGATGATCGTTGAGGTCTTCTACATCTGACCTGTCCCAGTGCCCCACGGTAAATGCACATCGTCAGGCAGGTCGTGTGCTGTGACCGGTGTGCCATTTTTCTTCACCAGCTGATGATCTGAGCAACCTGAGCTATAGATTGGTGTGGGTCATTACCCTTCTGTAGCTCTCGTAGTGTACCCTTGATTTCCTCCATCTTCCCCAGCATGGTAGGTAGCAGAAACTGTTCCGGTGACTATTAGACTATAGTGTATAATATCATATTATACGCTAGAACTCGTATAGTTCGCTTAAGATACATCACAGCTTTTGTCTCATGAATAGCAATAGTGTTTCCCCACAAGAACAAAGGAAAGAAAATGGGCAAGTTAACTGTATAAAACATTGCACTTTGCAATGTTAAATATGCATGTCTATGTTGTGGACTGTTAAATGTTTACGTTCTTGGTTGTGGACGTGAAAGACGAAGAAAGAACAAAGATAAACGAACACAAGTTTAATGGCTCAACAAAAACAGCATGGCGATGGGTAAAGCTAAAACGTTAACTGGGCAACTACCAACACCCCCTTTTCTAATTTAAAACTTAGTTTTCATACCACATTGGCTTCTTCACCAAGCGTCCGCTTTTAGTGGTTACAGTTACTTGATCTTGTGGGTCAACGTTAACGCTCTGATTATCGACTTCCACTAGGTTAGCTTGTGGTGGCAGGCTGGCAGTCGGATGATAGACATCTACGGGTACTGTTTGTGGTATCACGGTAGTGGTCGGATGGTCGATATCCTCTGGTACCACATGTGGTATCAGGTGTCTACGGGTACGCCGTAGCACTTGCCCTTGTGAGACAACGCTAAACGATCTGTCGGTCAGTTGTTTCAACACTTGAGCATCCTTCCACTTTTGCTCGTGAGAAGTGAAGTCCCACAAGAGTACACTGGTACCTTCCTTTATCTTTGTCACCTCGCTCTCTTGTTGTAGTGGTACTGCGTTTTACGTTGTTTCCTTTTTTCTCTGCACGATTCACTTTGACTTCCGCGCTTACACATTCTCGCTGCGGTAATATAGATCGGGTTGATATGTTGAAAAGTCTCTGGATTGGACTGGTTGTCATTTCTGCAGTGATTGTATTTCTACATTCCAGTAGCGCTAGTTGTGGATCAGCTACTCTCTTCAGCATTTGCTTTGCCCGTTTTACACTGGATTCCGCTTTGCCATTCGATTGTGAGTGGTATGGCGAGCTGGTCGTGTGCTCAAATTCCCAGTTTAAACTGAGGTCCATTGTCTGAATGTTGTGAACTAAGGTCCATTTTCTGTATGTTGTGAACTGAGGTCCATTGTCTGAATGTTGTGAACTGATGTCCATTGTCTGAATGTTGTGAACTGAGGTCCATTGTCTGTTTGTTGTGAACTGAGGTCCATTGTCTGTATGTACACATTGTGGGATACCCAGTCCCGCGAACCATCTCTTGCTGATATCTACTGCTGCTGGTGCTGACATGTCTGTTAGTTTCTCAAACTCAAAGTAGTCACATAAATAGTCAGTGATTACCAGGTGAAAATGTCCATTCCCATTTTCTTCCATGGTTTGTTTGGTATTCTATGGCTATGTAGCGTCTCCTTCGTCTGCTCATGAGCGTCTCTTTTGCATGCATGACAATTCCCAATGTTATGTTTTACATCTACCGCCATGCCCGGCCAAAACATGGTCTATCTTGCTCGACGTAGGGTTGCTTCTGTCCCCTGGTGGCTTATATGTAGACATTTCAGCATGTTTCGGCATATTGTTTGAGATTACCACTCTTGGTCCCTTGTAGACAACATCATCTAGTATCGCTAGTTCGTCTCGAAACGTCCACCATTTCCTTACTGATTCTGGTACTTTGGTTATGTCTTTGGACCATTCATTCTTGATGACGTCCGATAACTGTTGGAGTTTGTATCGCTCAGTCTCCTTCTTTATCGTAACATAGCGCGTTCGACATTGGACAGTCTCTGACTAGATCGATTGTCTCGAATTGTCGACAATGTAACGTGTTTTGTAGTTGGAACACATGTTCTCGTGCGGATGGTTCTTCCGTCTGTTTGCAGTTAAGTGTGTGTCTTGATAACAAATCGGCTATGATTTGTTCTTTGCCTGGTTTCCATTTCACTGTGAATGCTTACCCCTGTAGGGCTAGCATCATCGCTTGCATTCTCTTGGGAGCTGCGAGCAGTGATTTATGCATTATCGCTTCCAGTGGACGATAGTCCGTGTGAATAGTTACATTCGGGTACCCAAAAATATATTGATCGAACTTGTTCATGGCGAATACTGTCGCTAGGCACTCCAATTCTATTGGCACATATTTCGACTCACTCTTGCTCAAAGACCTTGACGCGTAGGCTACAGGTTTTTCGTCTTGCAGTAACACTGCACCTAGTCCGGCTGTACTGGCATCTGTCTGGGTCACGATCGGCTTACGATAGTCGTAATATTGCAGGAGTTTCTCAGATGTGAGCATTTGTTTCAAAGTCTTATATGCGGTTCTCTGGTCTACTCCCCAGTAGAACTCTGTCTGGTAGATTCAACAGTCTACGCAGCGGCTCACTTTCGGCAGATAAGTTCGGCATGAACTTTGCCATGTAGTTGACATGTAGTTGACATGACCTAGGAAATGTCGCACTTCCTCTGAGTTTCTGGGCGCTTCCATGTATTTGATTGCACACACCTTCTTCGGGTCCGGTTTCACACCTTCTGACGTAAAGTATGTGCCCGATGTACGGTAGTTCAGTCATGTGAAAGAGGAATTTTCCGTGGTCTCACCTGGACTGGGGGTGAACGTCGGATCTACCTTTAGTTCGTATTCTCCCAGTAAGCATCCAATTCACTGAAACACGTTCTCATACTCCCTCAGAATGTTCTCCAGTGATTCTTCTGATACTAGGTGAACTGTATCACTGATCTTTATTAGCCTGAAATCAAAGCAAGTGTTCACTGAACAAACTGTTTTGTTTAGTGTTCATCACAAAAATTTTTTAGTTGATGTTTATTGTTCGAGTTATCTGTAACTGTCATAGTACACCAACCATCTGGCATAACTCTAGAGTCGTCATACAGCGTGATTGCTTTCGCGGTCAGTCACGGTTTGCCCATAATGACACAGTCTCGACGTGTCAACATGTTGCATGTTGCCGCCGTGTCTAGCTGAAATTCGAGGTTTCTCTGAACCTTTCCGTTCGCTATTAGTACTGTCGCGATCATCTTCCGGTCACGTTTCGATACGCGTATGCACTTTCGCGGTAGGTGACTCCATCCACATTTCCTGCAGCTATCATATGCGTATTTCTTCGATTTATCGTATCTTCGTGAAGTAGGCTTTATGGAGTGTACTGTTTCTTCTTTTGTGTCTTGGACTGCTCTGATGTCTTCCCTCGCTGCTTCCATTGCCCTGCACGTGGCTGTCGCTTCATCCAATGAGAAGTCTTGACGCTCAAACAGTCGTCTTCTTACTCGATCATTTTCTATGCCGAGCAACAACGCTTGAATGATCATTCTTTTATATTGGTCACGTCCTCCTAAGTTGCAATATCTGGCAATATTATGTAATGCAGTGACATATTCGTCTATTGTCATCTGCCCCTGCTTCATAGTTAGCAGTTTGTGTGTCATTTCGACCACATTTATTCGAGGTGCGCAGAACGAGTTGAAATTTTCTATGACAGTTTCATAACTATTTCTCTTTGCATCAGCATTCCATGTGAATGAATCGAATACGTCATTCCCCTTTGCCCGATTGTTCGGAGCAATAGTGCAATTTTGACTCGATCTGGCGTATCAGCTCTACTTGTTGCAATGAGAAATTGTTTGAACGTACGCTTATGTCGTTTCCACTGCTCCGGCAGGTTTCTGCCATCCGTCAACGGCTCCGGCGCTAGCAGTTTCTCCATTTTACCGTGTTTGTTTTTCCGCCTTTTCTTGCGTGTACGCTTTTCGCTTCAACGTTTTCTTTGAGACCTTGGCGATCTTTTACTTTCTGACCTAACCATGTTATTCCAATCTAGCTTTGCTAAGTATTTTCTCATATCTTTGTAGTTACCTTTGTGGAAGTTTCTCTTGTACGTTTTCTTATTTTTACTTTCTGATTTTACATTGATGTCAAAATGTATTTGATTATGGTCACTGTTACCCAATGGTTCAAATATTTTTACATTGTCCACTAATTCTTTTTGTGATGACAAAACTATATCTAACACATTTTCTCCCGTGGTTGGTTCTAGCACGTGCTGAGTAAGAAAGCTATCCTGGATTAAAAATAGAAATTGTTGGTCCTCAATCCCTGTGCTCTCTAGAGAATTCCATTGTATGTGTCCATGGTTAAAATCTCCCATTATGATACATTCCCCTTTACTAACTTCCTTTATAGCGTTTTTTAGTTTTGTGTTGTTCTCTTCGTTTATGTTTGGACTTCGGTAAACTAATCCAATAGTTAATTTTGAATTTCCTGAAACAATTTTGCACCAAACAGCTTCATCGCAATCTGCTTCCATTTCTAGTTTTATTTCATAAGCCTGAATAGATTCTTTAACATATAAAATAACTCCCCCGCCCCTTCTTCCTATTCGATCTTTCCTAAACATTACGTATCCTGTCAGTCCTAATTCAACATCTGTTATATCTATGTTGGCCCATGATTCAGTTATACCAATAATGTGAGGGTCAATATCTTCTACCATAATGTTTAATTCGTTTTTTTATTTACTATGCTCCTTGCATTTAAACATACGCATCTATAACCTTTTTCAGAGATGTTTTTTCGGATGATTTAATATTGGTTTATCTGTGCTAGTGGCCTCTTGTTCTGCTTGAGACACCTCTAGGTAACCCCCCTGCACTTCTAGTTTAAACAATGTTTAAACTAGCATTTAAACATACGCATCTATAACCTTTTTCAGAGATGTTTTTTCGGATGATTTAATATTGGTTTATCTGTGCTAGTGGCCTCTTGTTCTGCTTGAGACACCTCTAGGTAACCCCCCTGCACTTCTAGTTTAAACAATGTTTACTTCCAAAAATATTTGTCATTGTACCCATGTCACTATCTACTGCTGCTGAAAGTTTGTCCGCGAATACTGCCGCCCCCTTTCCAGTTAGATGAAGCCCATCCTTCATGTACATATCAGCCCTCCCAACAAAACTTCCCCATAAATCCACCTTCCTCTTCCCTACATAGCTTCTGGACTAACATGTTAATTGCCATCCCCCGACAATTTCGATATTTGTGACCCCTCCTGCCCATTACAGGTAAAATCCCTGACAGTATTACCTGCTCAACCCGCGTCTGTTTTAGTGTTCTGACCAACTGCCTATATTTCCTAACTATGGCACTTGTACCCTCCCTCTCTACGTTATTTGTCCCTACGTGTACTAAAACAGATCCACCCTTACCCGAACCTACGATGTTTTTTACCCTCTCAGTTATCGCCTCTATTTTGGCTCCAGGCAAGCAGACCACCACATCATCTCCCTTGTTTAAGACTCTGTCGGTCTTCCTAACTATCGAATCCCCCACAAACACCCTCGCTCTCTTCCTAACCCTATCTATCACTGCTGCAGAATAACTCTTCCGTTCGATCCCATCCATCACATTCTGTCCTGACCCCTCCCTCCTGTCTCCCCCACTTCCCACTCCTTTGCTCTTGTCTCTCCCACTCCCCTCTCCTTCACTCCGGTTGTTTTCCCTCCCGTCTTCCCCACTCCCCTCTCCTTCACTCCGGTTGTCTTCCCTCCCGTTCCTTTCCTTCCCGTCTCCCTACGACATATCACCTTCCCTCCTCTCAGCTTCCTCCCAGGCTGAGGTGAGCTCTCCCTAGCATCTCTTGTGTCTTTCCCCACTTTATCGTCTACTGTTCCCCCACCGGAACTACTGGCACAACCCCCGTTCCCTTCATCTTCGTATATCCCCTACACTCAAAACTAAAATTATCCCAGCCCAGGATTTCTCGCATCCAGACTTGACTAAGTCCACCCAGTTACTGCAACTGCAACAAATTAAGTGCCTTGTGGCCTTTAACTGCCGTTTGCACGGCGCCATCATACAAATTAGTTTTAATTAGTTTGCTACGTTAGCCTTCAATAAGGCTGTTTTTGTGATCAAAAGAACACTTTAGGCTAATATACTTGCTAACTATGTCTTCTATTAAGCTCGCATGAGAAAAAACTGCCACCTAGCGAATACGGAGAACACTGTGTAACAAAACAACGAAATCAGTGTGTACTAATTTACGCTAAAATCCTGCTGTTAATTCCTTTTTATCGAAAACGTTTACTACCACTATGTCAGATATTACCTTATGTATGTAATTTAAGTAAATATATCACTTTATCTTATATATATATATATATATATATATATATATATATATATATATATATATATATATATATATATATATATATTAGCCAATGTAAACGATAGTTCGATGCACGAGTTGAATTCACGACCTGTAAACAAACTCCCTTTTATCACTCGTTGAGTTTGAATCCGGGAAAAAATACCTCTGTTAACAAAAACGGTTCCTTAATATATGTCTACAAGAAGTTTGTGAACAATATATGTATAATAGTAATACTTATTCTAACCAATATTCCAATGTTACTGACTATTCACTATGCTATCTCAATTTTCGAATGGTAAACAACCCTATTAACGCTCGCCGACTTCCCTGACAGAGTCCGAAACTAACTTACTCTAAAATACTCCCTCTGACTAATAATTAACAAAACCTGTTTCCTAATATATGTCTACAATACGTTTGTGTATAATATATATGCAATAGTAATACTTATTCTATTTGATATACCGCGTTTTTCTGTAAATGATCTACACCACATTCAAGTCGCTGCACCAGGTCCGAGTAGCCGGAAGTGAAGTGTATAGCTAAACAGCTTAGTAATAAAACAACAAAAAGTAAAACAACTAAGTAACGAAACAGCAAAGTAGCAAATATCTGTTCAACTAACATAACGCCAATAGACTTTTTAACACGCAAATTAGTTCGGTTACTAAGTGTTAGGGGCACTGTTTTAAGAAAATTAGTTCATATACTAGTAACCAGGGGTGTCGATAGTACCAACATTTATCGCCAGGTGGCGCGCAGTGGTGTCTTCCCTATCTTCCAGGTCGCGCTACTGCATACATTTCCTCTGTAGGGGTGACCTCAGTTGACCTTCCTGTTTATTGTTTCACAAATGTAGGGCGTATTAAATTGCGATATGTGAATTTAAAGAATTCATATGATGTAACATAAGTGCAATTGAGCAGGCATAGTCACAGGTTTGTTTGTAGAAGCTATTGGCTGTGAAATGGTGCATTTTTTGGAGAGTTTAAAAGGCGGAGGGATCTATGGGAATTTTTCTGCTATGGGCCACGTGGGCGCATGAATACAAGGCTATTTTTGTCAAAATTGATGGGCATCGCACGTCGGGGCGTTTTAAAACAGCTGGAGGTACGTGATTTTGATAAAACTTGGTCAGCATGTCAAAGAGATGATGGCAGTTGCTGTGAAAAAGTTTCAGAATTTTTAGTGGTCACGTTTTCTTATAATCTAACAAAACGTTAACATGGCCACCAATGCAATTTTCAACTGTGGTCTGACTCCTGTATACTACTGATGTGGTTATACTTAATGCATTGAAGTAACAGGCCATTGAATGTAAAAAAAATCTGAAAACTTCAACCCACGGATCTAATTATTTGACATATTTTAAAATACAAAAATTGCAGCTCTAGCTCGTGCTTTTCTTTGTGTGTCTGTTGAATCGATCATTCAATGATACACTTCATTCGGTAACTACTTATTTTCCACGTCACTGCAGCCAAGTGCTGGTTGTAAAGAGCCGAGGGTTGACAGGTTCGGAGGGGTAGGGGGTATTCTTCGAATTGAAGAATATATTAACTGGCGAGGCCTTATTTCCTCAATTGCTGGACCTGATGAAGCTTCTGCTCGTGCCGCCTGGCTCCTACTGTGAGGTAGAGCACACATGCAGCCTCCTGAGACACGTCTAGACAGAGTCCAAGGCACTTCAGTCACACAAAGTTAACAGATTAACAAACACCCACCCTCTGTTGCTAGTACTGGTCCAGGAATGAACTACTCAATAAACCCACAGGTCGAGTGTGACAGCGTTGAGGTCCAATGACGGGGACTAACGGTGAGCATGAGAACCATTGTACTAGGGGAAATTTGTTAGACATTTGCAGCGGTGCAACTTACCAGTATAATTAGACCAGTTCTGTGTTCATGTTATTCTATGTTGCAATGTGACTACATTAATCCTGCATTCATACAGGCACGCAGGCCCACCCATTCTTCCAGTTTGCTAACATTCATGTAGAAAACAGTATTACCATTAAGTATGTTTGTAAGCTCTCAACTTTCTTCCAGGCTTGGAAGAAAAAAGCATGAAACATCAGACAAAATATATTTTCATACATTCCCAAAATCCTGAGTGGAGCCCCCACCGAGAGGGGATTCCCCTCTTGCGCGTTGCCCCTAATCTTGGAAATCTCCCTGATTGAATGTTTAAAAGGTTGGAATGCTTGGTTAAAGTACGCATAGCATGGTCATTCACAAGCAGCGGCTTGTTCCCAATCAGCTTTCGCTTTCGTAAAGATGACAAAGTTGCAGACCAACTGATGAAGGTGGTGCTTTGCATCAAGCTGTTTGCATGTCGAACACTATGTAATGTTAAGATGACTTCACAGGCTTTTCCATGGTTAAATATTGTTCAGCTATGCCAATTTAAATTTGTTGATGGTAATTTATCATTTGTGAATAGTAAAATGATATTCGTCGCTGGTACTTTCTCATTTGTTGATGGTAATTTTTTTTCGTCAATGGTAACTTTTCATTCAGTATTGTAAAATTTCATTCATCTATGGTGGAAGTCGGGATGTCTTGGCTACATCATCTATGGTGGAAGTCGGGATGTCTTGGCTACATCATCTATAGTGGAAGTCGGGATGTCTTAGCTACATCATCTAACAATTAAATGAGTAACTATTCCATCCATATTTGTGTACAATAGAGGATGATCCTTAATTATACTTGCTACCACATTAATCATTTGTTATCATTTAAGAAAACGTATGAATAAACACATTATTGTGCATAACTTTGTATTACCAGATTAGCATTTATTAATAAATAAGTACACATAAATGTTCCAGAATTGTCAGCTACATTGTACATGTACAAACAAATATAACATTGTGTACCATGACAGCAGACAAATGTACAGATAAGCATATATGCCATGATGAATGTATGTACCATGACAAGAGACACAACTACATAACACAAGTTAATACCATTTCATTGCTCTATTCAAGCTGATGGTTGAATCGTTATCAGAGAACCAAAGAGAAAATGCTGGATCACAGGATACTTGGAAAGAACCTGAAAAAGAAAAAAACAGTAATTACATCCCATGTACTCACACACATATGCACACTTATTACGTTTTATAATTCCTAAACAAACTTACAAGAAAGAAAATTTACACAGCTTCAGCAAACAGTTCATATATACCTCTGCCTTGTACATTTTGAACAGTCCACTGTTCACTTTGCTCCACAAACGCACACCACTGATATTCCACAGCTGGTTAGAATGTTCTGCAAATGGTCCAGTTTTCACCTGAAACAACATGGCATCTAATAAAGGTAATGCAGTCAAATAACTCTTTAAACGAGCTAGCACATGTTTAATCTAATGAAAATTTTTGTTGGGTAGACACCTATGATTTTTCAGCCAACTTTAGAAGACATCTCCATGATGTACTAGTGGTCCTTTGGGATTTTAATGTACATGTTGAGAGTGACAAAACAAGCAAGGCAAACACTGAGCAGGCGGGATGACTGAAAACAGAGGTGTGTGATATCTATGGAGAGAATGATCTTGTCATTGGAGGGACACTCTTCCAACATAAGACGATCCATTAGCTGACGCGGATATCCCCAGTTGGCAGAACTGACAGCTAAGCAGATCACATACTTATAAATGGGAAATGGAGATGCTTGCTACAAGATGTCAGAACAAATAGGTTAGTTGATGCTGGCAGTACCCACTCGTCCTGTAATTGAGGAAGGCCTACCCAGGAGAAAAGGACAAAATAGGCCACATGAAAGAAATAAAGAATGTGCTCACTACAAAGTCCCCAAGACTCTAAGAGAATATTCACAGAAAAACGAAGAAGTGAAAAAGAGTGCCAGATTGGACAAATGCATCCATATGTACATAGAAACTCTTGCAGTGGGGCAAAAGGACCAGCAGGCAGGCAGTATACGAACTCACTCGACTCAACCAAATTACAGAAGCAGAAGTTAGAGAAGCCATTAAAGCCCAGAAAAATGGAAACGCACCACAGAATGGCATTCATCCATAAATACTGGAAGCAGATTAACAGAGTATCCTGTCAGATATTTCAGGTTTGCAAAGAAGACAAACCAGACAAAGCACAGAATAGAACAGTATGTTCTGCACAGCCTTCATTGAATCCAAAAAGGCCTTTGATAACCTTCACAGAGAATCCTTGTAAAGACTCCTATAACACAAAATCCCCCAGAAGATGGGAAAATGTGATCATGATTCTCTAAACACATGTCCAGTGTCAATTATTGGTAGCAATATTTGACTGACAGTTTCAGCATCAAATGTGACACAAGGGACACATTCTCTCTCCAGCTCTGTTCGTCTTCACCATTGATTGGTTGATGACAGAGGTGGAAACAGGGGGCATCAGTTGGACATTTCCCTCAATCTTCGAAGGCTTGGACTAGGCAGATCTATAATACTGGATATACTCTCTCTCCCTCTCTCCCTCTCTCCCCCTCCCCTCTCTGCAGTTTCCACAGCTGCGTCTCGGGAAGTCCGTAAAGCACAGCGTTGCCATAGTCCAAGCACAACATAACTAAAGTATGAATGATGGTTTAACAAGCAGTGATGGACAGGCATTTCCTGATCCTTGCGATGCTGCGGATGTGACAGTATGCCACCTGTAATCTGCACCGCCATTTACGTTGTGTCATCAAATACAACACCTATGTCACGGATATATGGTCTCAGTCAACGGTAGGCTGAACACGTTTGCAATGGTGCATAGCGGAAATGACGACAGCTTCCATTTTACTCTCGTTAAGAAGGTTGTGGGACACCATCAATGGCTTCACATCGGCGGTACATCGCAATAATTATGTGGTCAGTGTCAGTTGTAGCATGCATGCACTGGCTGATCACGTGGAGATTCATGTCATGTCAGCGGAGTGGTAATGGAGTTGGTGAAGTTCAAAGACATGGCTGAGCCCCAGACAGCAGATTATAAAACACAAGGGTCCAGCACACTACCCCGTGGTATGCCAAAACATAGATCAACACTTCTTCAGTTGACGTTACTGACTTTAACAGCTTGCATTCACTACGAAAGATACGACTGTATCCAGTGGTGTGCATTGTGACGTATGCCAATTTCATGAACAGTTTTGAAGGTGATCGAGCAACACCAATATCAAGGTCTTCCGATTATCCAGCAAATGAAGAATGTCGTCCTGTATATGAACAAGGGTTGTTTCACAGCTGTGAGCAGGATGATACGCACTCTGGAAGACATTAAAGTGATCGTTCGCTTCCATGTAATGCCGGATTTGTGATACAACATACTTCCCGAGCATCACTGTCATTATCCTAGCGAACGTTAAAATTGCCGAGTATGATTCGTCCTGTCTGGCTTTGATTTGCATCCGGATGATGGTGGCCGGTATATCACAAAAATATGTACGGTTGATGCAACCCTCGAACCGCATAACACGACTTCGAGAGGTGAAATTTGAAAGGAATTCTTTAACAAAACGCCAACTCCACCGCATCGATCATTTTGCGGGAGATGTTGAAACTTGTATCCGTATCATTACCAGACAACCATGTTCCTGCACGCACGCATGCACGCACGCACGCACATAATTAGCTGCATCGTCATGTGTGTATGTGGAAAATAGTTCACAACAGAAAATGTCGCTTTTGCATGTGTAAAGTCGCGCCTCGTTATTACGCGCCCCGTTATTACACGGATTCGGATATAACACGGTCGGTCATGGACCCCGATTTTCTGACGCCAGGGGAAAATGCCAAATGAGCCGGCATAAACCTACTTAGAATTGCTTTGACAGTTCTCAAGAAACATTAGGCGAACAATGTCAATGGATGAGTATCAACGTGTTTGTTTTGTGCTGTCGCCGACATCAATCGCTGCTGTCGCACGCTTCGCTTCGACGGTTTGTAAATTGCAATCGAGATTCACAAATACGCCTCGCGTAAGAATCAGATAAACAGTTTTAATGCATTTAGTATGCAATACGAACATAACGCTTGGGTGAAATTACATGCTCCCATTACATCGTAAATTTAATCGTTTTCGCGACGCGAAATCAACATGCCAAATTCCTAACCCAAGGCTCTACCGGTGCGCAAAAATTAAAATACGAATTTGTCATCCGCATATGAAACGATGAATCAATGTTAAGTGATCGGTTGAAAGACGAAGTGAAACAATTATTAATTCTACCTATTGTCGTTTTCTGAGTTTTATCAGATTACATACTACGTTTGTCAAATCATATATGTTTTCGGCTGCTCAGATCCAGGTTATTATTTTCGATTCGTAGGCCTATTGGTCCAGTACATCATCATCGTAGTAGATCTATTCCATAACGGTATACGTACATGTGGTTTATTCAGTTCAAGAATCAACAGAGTGTGACATTTAAAAATAATACCTGTGTATCCTCGATTAATAAGGCTCCATGAGGTGGCGCCACCATTTGTCGCCTTCACAATCTTTTGAGGGGGTTCACAAAGGTGAGCAAGAGTCAGGCTAATCGAGACTGTAAGCAGTGTGGCTGTATGCTGCACAATATGATAATGCACAACCTACCTACTAGCCATTGCAACATGCTAGTTCGTTTGTGCAACTTTTGTATAAATTATTTTGTGAAATCATCAGACAAACTATTAAATTACTTAATGTTTCGCCAAACATTAATTGAGTGAAAATGGAAATGCTGAAAACTCTTGGTGAATTCTGTCACTTTGTCATGTGATCGACAAGAGGATGAAAGTCACGACCATGAAATTAAGATGTTGTGTGTTCAACAAGGTTTTTCTGATATTCTTAATTGTAGTTAAAAAAGTGGTTAAGTTTTAGTAACTCTTAAGCCGGCTTTACACTATGCAACACGGTTGCATGCGACAGGAGACATGGTCGCTTGCAACCTGGTCGCAGCCTGATCGCCTCGTGTACACAGTAGATCGCATGCAACTGGGTCTCATGCGACAGCGTCTCATGTTGCTTGCAACGTGTCTTTTGCAATAGCAAATGCTCTATTCCATGCCACTGCATCTCTTGGTTGCATGTAATTTGTCCAATCACAGCCAAAACCCAACATGTGACGTATCTAGAAATGCCCGTCAGGAACAATGGCTGCCGGCAAGAGGCAAGATGTTTGGCTGAAGGATAACTGAGTATTTCTCCTGGTCGAATTGTTCCATGAGCACAATTGTTTATGGAACATTGGTAGCGAGTGCTACCATAAGAAGGAGCACCCTAACTTTTAACTGAATAAACTATTGATTGTGGATTTGTGGTGTTCTGTGCCTGTCAGTTCACACATTTCTAGCCAAATAGGAAAGGATATGTTGAGCTGATCTGCTCTAGCTGGCCTGAGTTTCATGTTGAATTTTACATTTGAGTTCAGAATGACACGTGAAACATGGCTGCTAGTGTTGAGTTCATCGAAGGTTTGTAGCTGTTTTGAACAGTTACACCTATCACAAATCGAAAGCGTTGACAAATGGCATGAAGTTCACATGTAGCAAGAGGAAAATTGTGAAGTGTAAGGCATTTGTGGTGGTCAGCAATGATGGAACTGTGGTGAAAGCTGAAGATAGCCACAATCACCAACCCAACCCTGGTGACGTACAAGAGCGACAGTTGAGAGGAAACATGAGGAAGCGAGCCAGGGATGAAACGACTGTAGGCGATTTATGATCAGGAAAAAGTTAAACTGCTTCAACAAAGTTCGACTGCGATGGCTTCCCCAGGTGAGACAGCATTTGCTCTGCCTCAATACCAGCGTGTCAAGTCATCACTGTACCATGAACGGAGGAAACGCTTCCCCCAATGCCATCCAAAAGAAGTGACATTGACCTGGATGGCCAGTGGACAACTACAGTTCAAGGAGATTCCTGCTTGGCGAGGATGGCGATCAGGGCTGGGTCCAATTACACAAAATTATATCAATTACAATTAATTATTTTTTATTTCAATTACAATTACAGTCATAATTTTCCAAATCAATTACAATTACACTGTTTCAATTTCAATTACAATTACATTAAGTGGAACCAAATATATTCAGCATTTGTTAATTATGTATTTTTGCACGTTTTGCTGAATTTCAATATTTTGTACACAACTGATAAATAAATATAACGGTAATGTTTGTACATTTTGTTGAATTGTGACTTTGAATTATACTACATAAAAAGATAGCCGTTTAAAACGTGCATTTCTCTTTGGAAAATGTTAATAATAGGGTATAATGTGTTTACTTTGAGGTTGTAGCTCCTGCTCTAAACTAATTGGTCTGCCCTTTGCTTTGTGTGAGTTGGGAATGGAGAGAGAGGTCATATAAACTTTCCTTGCCACCTGACCTATCTCCAACCCACCACAACACAAGGAGTGTAATTGGCTTGCTAACTCTGCAATGTTTCAATGAGCTGATATTTTCTGATGCAATATCAGACTACAGGTCTTTCCATGTTGTTTGAATACCAGCTTAGCCTTTGTCTGACAATGTCTGTGCATTGTTTATTGCTTCCTGGATGTTACCAACTTACTGAAAAGGCTAATCCCTAAGGCTACCCACCATAACCACCACGGACCAGTACCCACCAGACAGTGAATACTGTAACTTAAATATAAATATATAAGCAGGTGTTATTATTAGTCTTGATTTTCAACTCATGCGAGACTTAAATTATATTTTTATTGACAATTTGTTCAGTTGTTTGTGATATGAAACGTACTGTAATTAATTGTAACTTAAATAAATTTTCACTTATACAAAATATAACAATTACACTTACAGCAACATTTTGAAAACAGAATCAATTACAATTATACAATTTTGCTGTAATCAATTACAATGACATAATTGGACCCAGCCCTGATGGCGATGTAGCCGACAAGATGGCGTTTGCATCCAACTCTGCTCTGCATGCGCTAGTGAATGCTGATACCTATCACATGGATGGGATGTTTGCAACAGCACCAAGGCTGTTTTATCAAATAGTCACATTGCATGCATTCGTTCTTGGAGTGATGCTGCCACTTGTGTTTGGTCTGCTCCCCAACAAAGATGGGAACACCTACATTCGTTCTTGGAGTGATGCTGCCACTTGTGTTTGGTCTGCTCCCCAACAAAGATGGGAACACCTACATTCGTTCCTGGAGTGATGCTGCCACTTGTGTTTGGTCTGCTCCCCAACAAAGACGGGAACACCTACATTAATTTCCTCAGTTTGGTGAAGGAAAAGTCTGAATCAATCGGATTCACCATCAGCCCCCAACGTATCATGCAGGATTTCAAGAAAGGTCTGATGAATGCCTGCCTACACGTGTTCCCCAGAGTGATTGTCAAGGGATGCTACTTTCACTACGCCCAGTGTCTGTGGCAGAGAATCCAAGGTATAGAACTACCCGTGAGCTACAGAGAGAACGCTGACAGGAATTGGTTTCGTATGCTACTAGCGATGCCATTTGTCCCCGTGCCACATGTGAAAGGCGCATTTCAATTTGTCAAGAACATAGCACCGGATGTACCCCATGTACAAGACTTCAATTACTACTTCGACAGGACATGGATGAACGGTTACCTGTATCTGTGTATGACAAATAAAAGAGGGTTTTTACGGTTTTCCTCCAATCAAAAAAGTCCGACATTCCTTGAATATGCACCAGATATATGATGTTTTCAGCCCTAAAGTTAAGGTGGGATAGAACACTGAATGGAACAGCCAGGTGGCTTTGGCAAAATGATAAGTAGTGCCACTAGCCCTAGGGGGCTAGGGGTACTAGACCATCGATACATATAGGCACTTTACTCATTGCAGCCACAGGACTTTTCGTGTTGCATGCAACAACGTTGCATCGTGTATACATGCGACCTGGTGATTTCGGCCTTGACCTTTCTCAATGACGTCAATATCACCCCGTTGCTTGCAACCAAGTTGCTTTGTGGAAAGCCGGCTTTATAGGTACATAGACCAAAAACCATGACTTTGTCCATGTTAACCGAAATAACTTGTAGGATCATCAGTGACACTTTCACACTTATATGTATGTCATTTATTTGTGTGGGGATTTTCTTATTATATAATTATATTAGTTGGCATTTTGTGGGGATTTTTTCATACTGAGATCCGCAGATCAAAATTTATTGACTATACCATGGTACCATCTCAAACGGTACAATTGTCGGGCCTTTTCTGTGGCAAGGTCGACACTGTGGAACGCCCTGCCTCCAGCAGTCAGGCAAGCCAACTCCGTTGCGGCATTCAAGTCATTGTTGAAAATACATCTCTTCCATGAAGCCTTCTGAACACTCTGTCGACATTTTAATGACTGGGACATTTTACTTATTTAACTTATTATTTATTTAACTTGTTTTATTTAACTTATCTGATTAACTTATATGTTTATCTAATACATCAACTTAATTGTAGTTGTTTATTTTAACTTATTACATATTTATTTGACTTCTTTAACTTATTTGTTTAACTTACGTGCACCTGTCTTTTAAACACATTTTATTTTAGCTTTACAGTTTATTTTAAATTATTTAGCATTGTATTGTTAGCGCCTTTGAGTAGGTTTTTAACCTGGAAACATGGAGCATTATAAGTGAATAATAATAAATAATATTTACCAAAATGCCTTAAAATAATGAAACATGACCAAATAAATTAAAAATTCCGAGTATTATTTGGTATTTCAACTACAATTTGTGAAGAAATGGTTGGTTTATCTTAAAATATTTTACTGCAACTACTCAATTTAAAACAAGCAAAAACAAGAATAACCACCCTAGCTAAATAAAGGAACTTTAAAAAAAATTACCAGTACCAAGAAAATACTCAAATCCCTACCTATCCTAAAATATTTCCCCCCAGGAAAATAATAAAAGAAAGAAAATCTGCCCTATCTACCCTAAAATTTGAGAGCATGTAATAGGAAACAGAACTATTATTATCATACGCCTAATATACATGTTTGTGAATACAGTCTATCCAGTATCCATGTCTTTTCAACTGACCAGAACCTTTAAATCAGGTCACTATTTTTAAAGCTGATAAGTAATTACCCAAATGTCTGCAAAGATCATTTCTATAGTAACTGCATTCATAACAAAAGAAAATTATTACTTAATGAATTTGCTGTTACATAAAAATTATACTGGTTGGAGGGAACCATAGACAAGTAAGCCCCTATTATACTTCTGTTCACCATTTCTGTTCATGTTACCGTTATTTATATATAACCGACTTTAACATGCTCTAAATTGCACTGCGATTCCTGTCTGTCCGTATGTGCATATGCAGTCACTAGAAATTACTGACAGAAAATACCTTTAATAAAAGTTACTTTACCTTGTGTATGAAGTTGACAGCATTCAGAAACATATAGTCTTTGGCAAATGACTGACATATCTCTGCACTTGGGATTGACTTGGGGGTCAATTTTGGATGATCTGAAAACAAATACAGAATTGTAAATATGTTACTAATTTGACATTTATGTTTCTAATTTGACATTTATTGTAGCACAGCATGAATACAAATTATATTAATTTTATACTGTTTGAGCCAACATTGTGCACAGGGCTTCACACCATATTAAAAATAATATTAATAACAATTGTGGTCTAGAATCGCTAGATCAAATTACTAATATTACTTTTAAAATAAATACAGTACTTAATATAATAATAAAGTTTTAAAATTAAGTTAAAATATAGCTAAACTAATGTGGATAAGATTTTAAAAAATATTTATAGTAAAAACAATTTCAGTGAATACAGCATTTACTGCTTTCATCTGCAGGAGATACCAGGGTTCGAATTTAGTGGGGTTCCGTGGGTCCACAGGCCCTAGATTGGCTGCTGGACCCTAGTAGTTCCAAGTCTATGAATCCTAAAAATACAGAGTTGTTGTAATTACAGCCCCTGGGAAGATTTCTTCTGAAGTGGCACAAGAAGAAACAATTGTAATAATAATAATATTATATAAAATACTTCGATTTTTATCAAATCCGTGGGAGAACCAAGTCCGGCAATGCAAAAACAAAAGGGGTTAAGCAGTACTGTACACAATTGATAAGCAGTTTCAGTTGTAAACAGTTGGGTTGGTACGCTCGGGAGCTATGGAGTATAAGCAAGTTTAAACAGGTGGTTTTTTGTTTATGATGAAATGTTGTTATATTTCCTACAGACTTAAAACTAACAGGGAGTGAGTTCCACTGAGTCGGTGCAGGAAATGAAAAAGCTCTAATTCCGACATTTGTCTTAACACTGGAAACAAAAAGTAGATTAGAATTAGATGATCGAAGCTGTATGGGCTGTCTTGCAGGCGTGAGCACTGAATGTAAATATGCTGGTTGCTTGGATGAAAGTGCTTGATAGGTAACTGTACAGATCTTAAAAAATAATGTGATATCGGACAGGGAGCCAATGCATTGATCTAAGAAGTGGTACTGAGTGAGAGAAATGAAGAGACCAGGTAAGTACCCTTGCCAAACAATTTTGCACACGTTAAAGCTTCAAGATGTCATTGAGAGCAATATTATGATAAAGGGAATTGCAGTAAATGTTGCAATAGTTTTGGCAACAGCAAAAGACACAAGTGTGGCACACGAGTCTTACAAAAAAGCAAATGAGACAGATAGAATAAATCCAGAAACGGGCAATGTGGATCATTTTCCAAGATAAGTCGTACACCGAAGCCATCACCGCAGCCAATCTACCAACGCTGTCAGACCGGAGGGAGAAGTTATGTAGAACGCTATTCATAAGCATGCAACAATCTACACATAAATTACACCATCTTTTGCCTCCCCTCCGGGAAACTCCGTATACAACTCGAAACACGAGGACTTACTGTGTGCCGCGTTGCAGAACTGCAAGATTTCAGAACTCTTTTATACCATATGCTTTAAGACACTGGCAGTAATTATGAACTCATTTATAAATTAGTTACTTTTTACATAATAGTAGTAGGCCACATAATTTATTCTACTATAGTATTGCCTGTTTTAAGTTTTAATTTATGATTATGTCCTTCATATTTACATTGTTTATTTACAAACATAACTTTAAACATGATGTACATGCACCTTTTAAGTTTTTATATTTTAAGTCATATTTTTGTCTTAATTAATTTATTATCATTGGTTGTTTTACTGTGCCAATTGTATAATTCAACTGCTATAGTTGCCATTTTAATAAAATTATTATTATTATTATTATTGTTACTGGCGAATACGATGATGGTCACGAATGTGATAAAAACAGCAGCGATAAGTTTGTGAAAGATGCTGTCTAAAATTGTAATTATTATCAAAGGTGACTCCTAAATTCCGTGCTGAGACAGCAAAAACAATCAAGTTGACCTCACTCAGATCTGCCAGCCCTTACAGATTAGCCGTATGTTGCACAAGCGTGTAAACTCGCAGGCGCGAGAGTACAACGGTAATTCGTGTGGCAAATCAGAGAAGTGAGCGAATTTGAAATCAGACCAGTTTTTCGTTTCGAACGAGATGGATTTTCGCCCACCGCCAGCGAAAAAACGAAAACAGTATGCTGGTGTTTACCAGGCAGACTGGAGGCGAATGTTTGAAGGAATGATCGCTCCATCGAAGCTCAGGGAGCATTATGCTTGGTGCGTCCCTTGGTTTCTGCGTTGGGAGTGTATGATATTTGGGAACACTTTAAGTCGATGCTCCATGTTCAGATTGTCGATTCCAGTTGCCAACAGAAACCCATGACCACGTTTTTCAAATGGGCGGGAATTGACACGTCGGACTCTGTGATCACGGCCGAGGTTATGTTTTCTTATTTCGTGGACGAACACAACCTCCCTGCTGCCATTGCCGACCACTTCACACATCTGGCGCCGTGTCTCTTTCCAGACAGTGATGTGGATTTCGTTGTAAAAGGATGAAAACCACGCAGATAGTGAAGCAATGTTTGGCACTGGAGGCAACGAAGCCCATCATCGACTGTTGTCAGACCAGCCCCTTCAGCGTAATGGTCGATGAAGACAGCAATGGGGTCGGTTCGCTTCCCTTCTTTGTCACGTGTTTACATGGCTTTTTCTTAGCCTGCCACATAGCAATGCAGATTGCGAGCGTGCATTCTCACTTGTACGCAAAATACACACCGATGCTCGCAAGACACTGCTTCCTGAAACTTTGACTGCATACTTGCAATGCAAGTTAAACTTTGACAGTTTGTGTCATGACTTCAAGGTGACACCTGAGATGCGTTGGTTGGCAAAGGGAGTAGCGAACGAGAACAAGCTGTGAAGAATTGTGCCGTTTGGTGAATAAATGAGATGAGTTGAAATTTGTGTTGTTTTCTCTAAAGTCGACAGTCAACCACTGACGTGTAAAGTATATCTTGTCGATGTATTGCGTCATATTGATGGGATAAATTTGCAAGGATTTTGTTCAGATCTTATGGATTTTTGTCACAATCCTTACAAGTGTAAGCCACTCAGGGTTGGCAGGTTTGACCACACTGCTTTAGTGTACTAATAATAAGAAACTCTGTTTTATTTGCATTTAACTTTAATTTGCTGTCAGTCATCCAGTAGAATATACCATGGATGCAATCACTGAGTTGTTTAAGGAGCAATTTGTATCTGAATTCCAGAGTAGTCAAGGAAAGGTAAATCTTTGTATAATCTGCATATATGGTCCAAGTTGTGAGTTTGAATAACTGAGCTGAGTGGAGTAGTGTAAAGAGTAAAAAGTAATGGTCCAGTAATGGTCCAAGAACAGAACCATGAGGAACACCTCATGAAGTGGGTAGCGATGCTGAAAAGCAATTAGCTATTTTCATTCTTTGGTATCTATCAGTTAAGTATGATGTTCCAGATATGTCATGCCATATTGACAAGCGATTAATGACTATGTCATGGTCAATAGTATCAAAAACAGCAGATAAATCAAGCAAGGTAAGCATTGCTACTAAGCTTAGATTAGACCAGATCAGACTGATTTTGTTTTTGTAATGACTGGAGAACAGGTCACATAAAGACTAGACTGAGACATGATTAGGGAGAAACATAGCAGGCACTTTATTTATGCAGTTCCATAGCTGCTGTGGATTTTCAGCATTGAAACCACATTTGTATAATAATCCAATTTGGCTTTAGCCATTTGTGTGTTGCAGTAGTGACACTGTTTTGAATAACGTGATCTATCCAAAGGGGAGCATAACTTGCGCCATACTTGTTCACGATAACGACAATGCCTTTTAGATTGTAAAATTTCAGGAGTCATCCACGGAGCCAGTGGTTTTTGTGACACAGATTTGGTGGTTATCAGGACGTGTTTATTAAGTAAAGCCTTGAGTACATGATAGTATTGTTTACACAAGTCAGACAGGTGTCCCTTTGGATCTCTGATAAGGTTGGATTTAAGAATATCAGCCTTGAAGGCATCAATGTCAATCTTATGTAGAGGTCTGTAAGACACATTGTGTTTTGATTGTATTAGTGTTCTGGAAAAATTAACATCAACAAAGACTGTGTGTGGTGGTCCGATAAGCCATCAGAAACTGTTAGCATCTGGACATTGTCACATGTTAAGCAAGTTATCACGAGGTCAAGCCAGTGGCCATGAATGTGTGTAGAGAAAGTCACATGATGTTCTAACTTAAATGAGGTTAGAATATCATCAAAGGTAATGTTTACTGCTATACGTTTATCCAAATGAAGATTAGAATCACAAAAAAATTTATTCAGAATGTAGAGTTGCAAAATTTTCCAGTAAATCCTGAAATTCTTCAAAAAAGTTGGCTGGCTGTCCTGGATGTCAATACAGGCATACAAAATATGAAATTTCAACACATATGGATTCAAAAGTAGAGTAATCAGGGATTAAATGTGAATTTACTTTAAAATGGTCTTATAACAAAATTCCAACACCACTACATCTTCTAACTGAACATGGCCGATGATGAAAAGTATAATCAGATGGAGAAAATTCAGCTATACAAGCAGCAGTGTCATGTTATCTTAGCCAAGTTTCAGTGATGGCAAGAATGTCTATCTTCTTCAAAAATAATAAGTCACTAAGTGATACCGTCTTACTCTGAACTGATCAGATGTTTGTGGTAGCAAACCTCATGTTGCGACTGATGGCAGGCCCAGGATTAATTCAAATACAGTGATAGCGGTCCTTTAGAAGCAAGCGTCATAATGGTTTATTGTGCGATATTTGATTGTAATACAAACAGAAGTAAGAATAAAGTAACATATAGTTGGTTTAAGTTCCCTACGGAACCAACTTTGTTTAAAAAAGCAAACGTCAAGCTAACGAAGCACAGCCAGCTTTGCTCGCTTCAAAAAAACTTGTTTCGACTGATCCGGACCAGAGAAGGTGTCCTCTCTGATCTTGATATTTTGTAGTCTGTCCGCCCTGGTAACACCTCTAATAACCCGCAGGCAGGGCATCTCAAAAATCTCAAAAGATTTTATCTCCTGTGATCACAGCTTCCAAGTGTGATCGTAGCTTCCAAGCCTCCACACCATAGATTGCTATTGGCATTATAAGGGCGCCATATAATCTGGCTTTCAGTCTTGTTGAGATGCTTCTGTTGGAAAATATGCATTTTCTGAACCATTCTGTCAGTTGACTATTGATGACGACTGGACATTCAACATTATCACAAATAGCTTCAATCAGTGATGTAGACAATACTATTGTCCCCCTGTTCTTCCTGAATCCAAACTGATGCTTTGATAGATGCGTGTCAATGTTGTCATCTATCCTCATGAGTATCATCTTACAGATATCAGGATATCAGGGATATCAGGGAAATTGCTCGGTAGTTTGACGGGGTTAACTTGCACCCTTTCTTGTGTACTGGGTTGATCATACTTCTGCTCCAATCCGTTGGTAACTTTTCCTGATGTCAACCAAGCTGCATTGCATATTTTCAAGAACATCTCAGCCATCTTCTGTCCGCCTGCTTTCAAAGCTTCAGCCTTATGTGGTCAGCACCAGCCACTTTCCTTGACTTCATGCTTTGACAGCCTTATGTACCTCCTTTATGGAGAATGGTGGTCCAACCAATCCAGGGATGTTGTCTGGAATGTCACCAAGTTCTTCTTCTGACCTTGGCCAGTTCGTGTTAAGATGTTTCTCAAAGTATGTTCCCCAGCATTTCAACACCTCATCTGGAGCTGTTTTTTGGTTTTCATCACCATCCTCTGCCGCCATGAGATGTTTACATGGCTTGTTGCCGAGTTTTCGCATATTTTTAAACAAATTATGTGAGTTAATTTAAACTAAGTTTTGAAAAAAGTTAATTTTTTGTTAACATCATATACGATAATATATCAGCCACAACCATCTTCTAAATGTAGCCGTTGTAAATGTTTGTTTTGAATAGTAATTAATAAAATTTTTATGTTGGAAGCCTATAGGTGGAGTAAAATCAGGCAACGTTAATGACATTTCAACATCAAAACCAGCCCCTGCTTCTCAGAAAGGCATTATTAAAATGCCTAATGAAATGGTCTTGGCCAAGATAAGTATGCTAATTAGTAATTAATTAACAAAAAAGTGAACAGCTTTAAGGGACATTTGTGTATACATCAACTAATTTGTGTGTGCTAAATTGTTACTTTCGTGAGAATGACCCATATTATGTTCTAGGCAACACGTTAAAGTCTTACCTATAAGTTGAGAACTACCCCAGTAAAATGGGATAAAGCAGTAATCGTCCAAACTCCAGACCCCATGACTTCCAGCTGGCTCCATCCTGTATACCAGCTGCAACTTTCGCATCAATTGCAGATACCTGGAAAATAAGTAAATAGTCCTCTTCACATTCACAAGTGCTTTAAGGTGTTTTAGATGGTAACTTTGTTAAAGCATGCTACGCATTTATGTCTAACTGTTTCAGTGTCAATTTTACTAGGTCCTAGGGTCATTTGTACACTTCTGAGATAGATATGTGTAACAGCAGGACATTTTTTTTAGGTCTGTGTTGTTGTGGGATCATCATCAACACTGTATAATTCCAGGGGTTAAGAGTTCAACCCTGGTTGATACGGTCAAAAGCCCTCCCGGTCAACAGCCCTCATCCTTACTAGAAAAGTGTAACATATTTGACATATAAAAACCGTGTAGTATCATATACAATATAGGGTTATGGCAAATCATGTTAGTTTTTGCATGTGGCAAATTATATTTTCAAATGTTGTGTATGTTGAAATTATATGGACATTTTTCATAGATATTTTTAAATGGTCAACACTTGCATTTAGTATACTGAAGCTTTTTCCTGTAACCTTTTAAGACATTACTAATGAAATATTGACTACTTGTTATACATATGTCTTGGGTACTCATGTTACAATTTCTGATGTATCATTATCAGTGACTAAATAATAAATGTATTGATTGGTCAACCCTCTAGCTTTTGAGCATTGTGAACACTTTTGACTGGGATGGCTTTTGACCCAGACCAGCCTGTTACAGGGCATCCTCAGTCAGAATCAATTAAATCTAAGAAATGTGCAGGATTGCAAACATGAACAGTTTGTAATGAAATGTTGATTTAAACACTTGATTTAAACATCTTTCTATGATAAATCTTGGAAAATTATTATTACTGAATCTTAATCAAATTCTGACAGGGTTACACTAATTACATCTCATTTTTTACAAGAGGAACAGAACCATAGATTAAAGCTAGTTGTCACATACCTTATACTATTACTATCAGACATAACAATTGTAACAAAGACGACCACTAAGTGATGACAACTTACCTACTAAACAGCTTAAGCACAACTGCAGTTGAATCTTTCTGGCTGAACACACCAATTTTAAACAAACAGCATAGGAAGGCCACAAAGGACATCTCATGGCCTGAAATAAACAATAGCATGAATATAACATGTTTTACCATATAACCCATTAAAACCAACCACATGTATTTTGCAATATGTACAATCCCACAAATTAAATGGAATAATGTGCTTAATAAACATAAAAGAATTACATCAACAATTCAGCATGTCAGGTACACATTTTGTTAGCAACGAAAAAATTAAGAGATCTTTGGAAAATAATACTGAATGTGTTTGACTTTTCAATGTACTGTATACATGGTAGCACTAGAAACTACAGCTAAAATATATATTTTTAAAAAGATGTGTGGCAGTTAAACCTTCCTCCTCGATTGATTTGGCCCATCATGAATCAGGTTCATTGATGCTCAAATGTTTAATGTGTGAATAGTTTAAGTAATATGCGCAGTTGGTTTAATTAGTGTGCTTTATAAATCATCAAAAGAATTGACTTTGATTGTTAGATGGGGTAACTTACGAAAGTCTTGTTATAGTACATACAGCCGGACCATTTTTTGCTGAATTTTGATTGGACCTGGTCAAAAATAATTTAATTGTTTATCCGTCAATTTACAAAAACTAAACCAAAATGTAAATATAATAAAGATAAACAAGCTAGCATGTCTTAGTAGATATGCACTATTTTTGTCTGAAATGACATTGAAACCTGTCCATGGGCAGACACCGCCAGGACTATGCACTATGTCCGTTACGGACAGGTGTCCGTTATGGAGAACTTGATTAAGTGGACACTCACTTGGTGGCGCATTATAATTTGCTATGGTTGCTAGTTAGTACTGTCATGAACGGTACAAAGCTACAGTTAATAAAACAATACATATATTTCCAACATATGTGGGCCATAACCTTTGTTGGTGAAAATGTCATCAATTACACAGCATTACTGCATTCCACTACATGGAAACCAGGTGGCATATGGGGTCGTGATGGTCCCATGTAATCAGTTTCGTTGACCCCTCTAGAACGAATGATTAAGTGACATAACTGAAACGGAATTGTACAAGGTCCACTGCTGTCGGACAGATAGTAACATTGACTTTCGTCTGGTTGGAGCTTGGTTTCTGGGATTTTTACTCTTTTTCAAAACAAAGGAGGGTTAAGGCAAGGCAAGCTGAAACAGATTTGATGTCCAAGAGAAGCCAAGGGGTGAAAGTTTACACAGCTGGCAGTGGCCTAGGCTATGGCTATGCAAGAGGCTTGCCTTATTTGGAGCACATTTCTTATACTTCTTGATGACATTATGCAGATGGTATGACACAAAGAAATACTGAAATAAGCCCCCCCCCGGAAAAAAGACCCTAGGAAAAACCCTGAAAAAAGTCCCCCATATAAGATAAAATAAAATATAAAAACAATAAAATTACACTTACATTTGTAAAGTCGCATAAAAACAAAGGTACACATATATGACATAAGACATTTCTAATAATATTACTAAAATAAATATTTTTGTTTGTACAGCTTAGTGTGATCAATGAATAAAGGACTTTAACCATATTAAGCTGGTTGGTGTCAAATTGGAGTCTTGTCTAGTGCTTGTGAGAGAGTATTAACTGCTTTCATTTGTGCTCAACAATGCAACTCGTCCTTTCACCCCCATTTAGATAACTGCAATCCTGGACATCCATTTTCTCACCTGCAATAGTCCTGGAGTTTGTGTATATGGCTTTATGTGCCTTGTGCATTAACTGGGGTGTGACATGTATTCATCACAGACGTTACTGACAGGCTTTGTGTGAATGTGCTCACTCTGAATGCTTCAAATTGATTGTACGTAATAATTTAAATAGAAAATGACAATTAAATTTATTTATTTTTTTTATGGGGGCCTTTTTCAAGGATGGCTTTTTTCCGGGTGGCTTTTTTCCGTACCCCGACACAGAATAAATAATTAGTGGGTATCAGTGCTGGTTCAGCTAGATTGACTCGCAGGAATGTCAATGCATTTTGACCTGTCTGCAAGCGACACGGTGGCTATGAATTGTCTGGTCCAAATTCCCTGTCCGTTGTCCACATTGGCCAGGTGGCAGCTATGGGCAGTTAGCGGACAGTGCAAGTAATTCTGGACTTTCAAAAGTGATGCTATAATCAATTTGAATGGGATGATTTGTGTGTGTGTTTCAAGAATAGACTTAGGGTCAATTACATTACATCAATTCCAAACCAATTATAAATACCAATTCCAAAATACCAATTCCAAAAATACTGAAATAACAGTATATGAACAAGACAACCACAGATTTACTCAATGCAAAAAAATAACATCTTTTTAGAGTAACTTCATTACATTTTTTACACACAGTGTATTATGGTGCATAATGGCAAACAAATATGATCTATGTAACATACTATGTTTTATTGATTATTTGTAGCAGATTATTTGAGCAAAAAAGTTACATTATGTAACTGAAAAGTAATTGGAAATACCAATTACATTTTCACCAATTCCAATTACATTTTAAAACAAAACAATTGGCATTTAAATTTCAATTACAATGTAACTGACGCCAAGTCTGATGACTATACCGCAAGCTCTTGCAAAGTACTGGTCTTGTATTAAGTTTATAAATTCATGCATGTACTCTATTTGCATGTTCAATATAATTATGTAAATCTAATGGGTGAAATTTCCACTTGAAGAACTTCAGGTGGGTTTAGCTAGGGCCCACAAAATTTACCATTGTGAATGTCTTAATCCGCCACTGTACACAATAGTCCAGCAAGAACAAACTTTGGTATATGTGATGATTTACACATGATAGCACGCACACATGCACGCACACACAAGTACATCAGTGAGTCACTCACTAACTAATAAGTTAATAACATGAATGACAATTTTGGTTAAAAGAGGTGAACTACAGTTGCTAGAAAAAATTTAAGAAGCTACAGTAATATTATTTCTACTGAGACAAGCCATATATTATATATTACGAGGGGGGAATGTATTGATGTGTAAGCCACACAGCCATCTTAAAAACAATGCCAGAAAGTAGAAAAAGTCAATATGCTGATAATGAAATAATAATAGAAAGTTGTAGACTGCTACCAGTTCCATAGTCTATCCGCGTTGCATTTCCAACACTTTCCACAAGGTAGATAGAGATTTCTTTAACTGCTGGATGGAACTTCTCATCAAGTGCTGTCAACAACAGGTCTTCGCAATTCTGAAATAGAAAATACTGTATGTTACTGCTAGTGGCACATACATGTAATCTTGGAAACCATAAAATGACAAAATATTTACAGGTTAAAGTACATACATATAACTAGTGTAACTCTTTTTAAAATATAAACAGTAAACAAACTGAAGGAATGGCTAAAACAGAATAAAATTGGGTATCTATAAAACTATGCTCTAAAGTCTTTACCATTTGTTGGTGGTTTGCAACAGTGTATGTTAACTGTTGGAACTACTAATAGCCATTAATAGTTGCCTATGTCACTGGTAGTATTGGTGGATCTGCCAGTTTACTAACATACAATATTCAAAGTTAGAGTCTAAATTGACAAATTATAATACCATGAAACTATTCCAATAATTGACAAAGCCCAACTTATCGGGGATTGCATAATTGACTGGATAGAACTGACAGAAGACAGCGTGTTGTAGTAGATGGAGAAGTTTCAAACTGGAAACCAGTTTTGAGCAGGGTACCACAAGGATCAGTATTAGGACCTTTATTATTCTTAATATATATATATATATATATATATATATCAGTGACTTGGATGACAGTATAACAAGTAACATACTTAAATTTGCGGATGACACAGAAGTGTTTAGAAAGGTTAACACTGATGGTAATAAACAACATTTACAAAACGATCTAGACAGATTAGTGAAATGGTCTGAGAAATGGCAGATATTGTTAAATTTTGGGAAATGTAAATGCCTACATACAGGACATGTGAACTTGGATGTAAACTATAAAATTGGAGATACTCAACAATAGCTATAGAAAACCTGTTATATCTGGGAACTACTGTATAAGAAAAGGACTTAGGAGTTACAATAAGTGCTGATATGAAAGTTTCAGAGCAGTGTGGTATTGCAGCTTCAAAGGGTACTCAAATTCTTGGGTTGATTAGGAGAAACATAACATACAAGGAAAAAACCTAATTATACCTCTGTATAAAGCAATGGTTAGAGCTCATTTAGAATACTGTATACAAGCGTGGAGACCATATCATAAGAAGGGTATAGATATCCTTGAATGCACACAGAGGAGAGCAACTCAAATTATTGCAGAACTGAGAGCCCTTAGTTATGAAGAATGCCTGAAATGTAGTTAAATGTAGTTTAACCACACTAGAGACAAGGAGGTTAAGAGATCAGATTGAGGTGTATAAGATATTGAATGGGTATGAAAATATTGATAGAAATGTTTTTCTCACTCAAGAAAGATAGTAGAACTAGAGGACATCAGGTAATATTAGTAAAGGATCAGTGTAGATTGAATATCATGAAGTACTTTTTCTCACAGAGGACAATTAATGAATGGAACAAATTGTCTGCGGATTGTATAACTGCTAGCAGCGTGAATATGTTTAAAAATAGGGTTGACACATATCTCAGGAGGGCGGGTTACACGTAGATGAACATTGTTGGACTCTCGATAAGCCAATGGCTTCCTTGTCCACTTGCCATCTGGGCCTTTGGCTTGGATGGCAAATCTTGTTAAAGTGTTACTTGTGTTACAGGGTCAAAACTAACATAAACCATTTACAGAAAATTTACAATATTTTACAAACTAATTGGACTACAAACTTAAGCAATTATTTCAGATTCATTCATTTGAGCAGTTGTAAGAAATGAGGTAACCTAAAAATATGAGCTATAGATGCATGTGAATAAATGAAAGTGGAATGACCCTATGTACATTTGAGTTTTTCCAACCCACCACACACAGAAGGCAACCGCACATAACTCCTTATTGCAACAGTATTCACTTTTGTAACTTTATTTAACTAAATAAGCTAATTATATATCGCATGTTGAACTGTCATCTGGTGTCAACCTAAAAATACGTGAGAAGAAGTTTACTTCTTGAAGTTTCTTGAACCAATCTCGAAATGCTTTGTTGCCAAATCGTTGTGGTTGTTCAACTGGCGGCAGGTTGTCAATCCAACCATCTGCAGTGTCAAGAACAGCTATCAGCTTTTCTGTTGCCTGAAAACAATAACTTGTTATGAATGCACATGAATGATATGTATATATTAGGCCTGGGTTTATGTCATGGTAGGTATAAATATAACCAAATATTTCCTGATGTGATGTGTGGTGGTACTGCAGCATATGGCTGTGTGAAAATTTTTCAGAACCAATCGGCCTTTCTTTAAAAGCAATTCCATTGAATGAGCATTTATATTAAACACAATAGTGTTTTTCCATTTTTTTATCTTTGTTAAATCAGGCATATGTTTACAAGACAGCAGAATATAACATGATACATTTAAAGGGCTTGTGATTCAAATGCTTAATTTAATGTCAGTTGACAATTCTCATTCATATAATTATTTCAGGGGTATAATATACATGTTTATGCAAGGTACTAGTGTAAAACTGTGCTTGATAGTTTCTAAACAGTACGCACACACTTCTATACACTGTGGCATAAGATTAATCAAAACATGCATTTTTATGAATATATTTAGGGGTGATATTTAGCAGTCCAAAAATGGCTTTGGGCGACTTAAATTTTTGACTACAGTGGCCTACATGGCAACTCAAAATATTTACATAGCTGCAATATTTTAGACACAGCAAAAATAAACAGAATGTTAATAAACATCTCAGAAGTGTTGTCCTGGCTATCGCATTTACGTTAACCATAAATTGTGTATGACACGTTTGACATTGCAAGAAATGTTGCCAAACCATTGCCGAAGCAATATCTATAGGGAGCATTCATTGTATTTTTTATCAACCACATCGACACTCAACATGTAAATGTGACTGAACTTAAAAAGTCTTAGCCAGTTTATTCAATGTCTGCTCTTGATCTATTGCAAAACTGTTATTACCAGAGCCTACCACAACAAGCAAGTATTGCTTGAAGTCAGTATGTTCACCATTCATCTGAATGGATTAACAGGAAGAACCATTCAGTATATAATCCCATGGGCATCCCGTGGACAGCATCAGTTACTGGGGGGAAATGTGTCTGTCAAAACAAACTGCACATTAATTGTTAAAATGACGAGTGATTTACATAACCCCGAGTGACATGGCTACGGATGCTGTCCGCAGGAATTCCAGTTAACTACACCAATAGTCAATTCTTCTCTACTATGATGACCTGGACAAAACTGTTATTCATAATTTTGAACATTCATTATCACTTATTTATCCAGTTTCAGTAACATACTAATAGATTATGTACATGGTAGCACAACACATATGAAGTAAATGCATGATTGCTGTCACTTACGTTGTTATTGCATATATATATATATATATATATATGTATATATATATATATATGTGTGTGTGTATATATATATATTATTTATTTATAGCTAATTATGGCTTTGCCTATTCAGTGTAACTGAACAAATTAATGTTTTACAGATTTCACGAAAGAAGAAGACTCATGCTTCCACTGTGAGTTTGCTGTGGTGCTGTACATGATGCTGAATCTATATTTTTAAACACAATTAGTAAACTATTAAAATGTTGTCTTCACATAATATTTCTTATGTTGTAGGTGAAAGCACAGGCAGCCAACCTACATCTCTTTCAACACGATTTCACAAAGTGAGTACATCATTGATAAATGTATGTACAAGTATTAGACATGTTACATTCTATTATAAATACCAGACCAGACCAGTTTAACGTTCATCTGCTAGTTTGAGTCTGTAACCATTGTTAAATATTTACCAGATTTACCATAATGCACTATTGGTAATCCACTATTGGTGATATTTACCATTTTGGTTTATGACCAATGTAAAAATGTGTATTTGTAGTCTAGTGAATCACAGACCTCCCTCAGTTTATGTATATCGGTTGGGAATTAAATTATAGTTACTAGGGCAAATAAAAAAATGCAATAAATTATAATTAGTATAACAAAATATGAGTATGATTACTTAGAAAATGAGTGTAATTAATGATTAACTTTAGCATGTAATCATTATTACATTCAAGAATATAATTGGCATAATTAAATAATATATAGAAATCGTCATGTTATTATTGTCACCAATTTTATTCAAGGCAAAATCAAAGAATGTTAAAATGCAGTCAATATTACATGCATTAGACACAAAATGAAGTGCAAAGTACTTCATAAATTTAGGTACCATACATGCAATTGGAGAGGAATCTAGTAATGGGATGTCTTATTTGAAGATGCCTTATACAACATGGCCATACCCTGCCGCCCCAACACAACATAATATGTCTTATACAACATGGCCATACCCTGCTGCCCCAACACAACATAAGATGTCTTATACAACATGGCCATACCCTGCCACCCCATCACAACACAAGATGTCTTATACAACATGGCTATACCCTGCCGCCCCAACACAACACAAGATCTCTTATACAACATGGCCATACCCTGCCGCCCCAACACAACACAAGATGTCTTATACAACATGGCCATACCCTGCCACCCCATCACAACACAAGATGTCTTATACAACATGGCCATACCCTGCCGCCCCAACACAACACAAGATGTCTTATACAACATGGCCATACCCTGCCGCCCCAACACAACACAAGATGTCTTATACAACATGGCCATACCCTGCTGCCCCAACACAACACAAGATGTCTTATACAACATGGCCATACCCTGCTGCCCCAACACAACACAAGATGTCTTATACAACATGGCCATACCCTGCCGCCCCAACACAACAAAAGGGAGTAATTGGCTTGCTAGTCCTGAATTGTTTGATTCAGGAGGTATTTCTAAAGCCATGAACTTATCAACCTATTTTTACGTTGTTTGTAACATTACTTAGCAATTGTTGACACCTTCCTGGGTGTTACTGGATATAGGGTAACATACTAATACTAATAGATGGAATAAATGTAAAAAAGACTGATGTTTTCCTGCTTGCGTTGTACTTGGGACCTGGGTAACAGAAACACGCACAAGAAATGTGTTATTGTAATCATGATAACAATTATTTTGGCAATGTAATCGAGTACGATTACATTTATTTGTCCTTTTTGACAAATTTAATTGAGTACGGGTACATTTACTCCACAATTATTGCAGATTACACACACTTACTGGGTATAATTACTCCATCTCTGATAGTTACTGTTTAATCTATATAATAATAACTATATGATATATGTATATGTATGTATGTATGTATATATATATATATATATATATATATGGTCGATTCTCATGAAATTATGGCATCTCCATGTTATTTGTTAAAATGTGAATAATACCTTTAATAATAGACTAGTAAATTTGTCACAACTGGTCTTGATGCAGGTTATTATTAGCTATAGCTAAGTGCAAATGTTATTTGGTCAGACTCAAAAGCTGACTTTACAGATTTGTTTTTTCTAATGTGAAATTAAACAATACCCATACAACATGCATTTTAAAGCTTGGATTGCTTGCAGAATGAATGTAGTTAAATCAATTGATTAGACCTAAGGCTTTCTCCATGGTTCATATAAATGATAATTGACAATGGAAAAAAATATTGGTTGGATGACAACTCAGTAGGAGGTAACATATGAAACCATTAATAAATGGTAAAAACAATGTGTATCCATACAACTGCACTTAGAATGTTAATACCATTTATAATTACTTAGATTAGAAAACAATATTCAGTAGACATGTTATAAGGTCCAAGGTAGATGGATAATCACTGTTTTAATTGGCATGATGGTCCGATCAAAATACAACCCCTCAAAAGTGTTCCCGTATCTATACGAATAGTATCCATACGACATGCATGCTGGTGTTGTTGACTTGTACCACACAGACAGCACGTGGTTAGGGACGCCTGTGAATGCCACTTAAGTAAACTCCTACGAAGTAAGTTTTCATTGTTTTTTGACGACTTTTGCGCTTCTGTGAACATGTAATTTTGACATGTATTACTCGTTTAATCATGTTAGGTTGTAAATTCTGCGTGTTAAGGCGTTAATCGCACGTAAACTTGTATTGAAATAACAATGCTTCTCCTGAGCAAGAATAAGGCAGGTTTACCATCACTTACAGCAGTGTTAATACCGATTTGAAGATGGTTGTTGTATGGATATGTGGTGATATGTTTGTTGTATGGACACGTGGCGATGTTTGTTGCATGGACATGTGGCGATATGTTTGTTGCATGGATACGTGGCGATATGTTTGTTGCATGGATACATGGCGATATGTTTGTTGCATGGATACGTGGCGATGTGTTTGTTGCATGGATACGTGGCGATATGTTTGTTGCATGGATACGTGGCGATATGTTTGTTGCATGGATACGTGGTGATATGCTTGTTGCATGGATAAGTGGCGATATGCTTGTTGCATGGATACATGGCGATATGCTTGTTGCATGGATACGTGGCGATATGCTTGTTGCATGGATATGTGGTGATATGCTTGTTGTATGGATACGTGACGATATGTTTGTTGTATGGATACGTTGCGATATGTTTGTTGTATGGATACGTTGCGATATGTTTGTTGTATGGATACGTGGCGATATGTTTGTTGTATGGATACGTCGCGATATGTTTGTTGTATGGATACGTGGCGATATGTTTGTTGTATGGATATGTGGCGATATGTTCGTTGTATGGATACGTGGCGATATGTTCGTTGTATGGATACGTGGCGATATGTTTGTTGCATGGATACGTGGCGATATGTTTGTTGTATGGATATGTGGCGATATGTTAGTTGTATGGATACGTGGCGATATGTTTGTTGCATGGATACGTGGCAATATGTTTGTTGTATGGATACGTGGCGATATGTTTGTTGTAGGGATACGTGGCGATATGTTTGTTGTATGGATACGTGGCGATGTTTGTTGTATGGATACGTGGCGATATGTTTGTTGCATGGATACGTGGCGATGTTTGTTGTATGGATACGTTGCGATGTTTGTTGTATGAATACGTGGCGATATGTTTGTTGCATGGATACGTGGCGACATGTTTGTTGTATGGATACGTGGCGATGTTTGTTGTATGGATACGTGGCGATGTTTGTTGTATGGATACGTGGCGATATGCTGTGTTGTATGGATATGTGGCGATATGTTTGTTTTATGGATACGTGGCGATATGTTTGTTGTATGGATACGTCGCGATATGTTTGTTGTATGGATACGCCGCGATGTTTGTTGTATGGATACGTGTATGGATACGTGGCGATATGTTTGTTGTATGGATATGTGGCGATTTGTTCGTTGTATGGATACGTGGCGATATGTTTGTTGCATGGATACGTGGCGATATGTTTGTTGTATGGATATGTGGCGATATGTTAGTTGTATGGATACATGGCGATATGTTTGTTGCATGGATACGTGGCAATATGTTTGTTGTATGGATACGTGGCGATGTTTGTTGTAGGGATACGTGGCGATATGTTTGTTGTATGGATACGTGGCGATGTTTGTTGTATGGATACATGGCAATATGTTTGTTGCATGGATACGTGGCGATATGTTTATTGTATGGATACGTTGCGATGTTTGTTGTATGAATACGTGGCGATATGTTTGTTGCATGGATACGTGGCGATGTTTGTTGCATGGATACGTGGCGACATGTTTGTTGTATGGATACGTGGCAATGTTTGTTGTATGGATACGTGGCGATATGTTTGTTGTATGGATATGTGGCGATATGTTTGTTGTATGGATACGTGGCGATATGTTTGTTGTATGGATATGTGGTGATATGTTTGTTTTATGGATACGTGGTGATATGTTTGTTGTATGGATACATGGTGATATGTTTGTTGGATGGATACTCGGTTATATACAAATTAGGCCACCGTGTACCATAAACTGGCTGTATTTAAGATCTAGCGGTATTAAATTAATGAGAATTACCTAGGTCTTTAGTTAAGGGGATATATTTACTTATTATTAATTAGAGGGAGAGGATTTCGCTTAGACAAAGTCAGAATTACGTGTTATTTTTAATTATTACTAAATATTGTCTTGCCAAAGTTAATAGTTATCATGTATTATTGCATACACACTACACTAACAAGTCATACATACTATTTGGAAACACTAATATGAGTTTCTCTGTGAAATTGTGTACTCTATTGATTATTTTCATATGGATACTCAATAACAATGTTTGTTGTAGGGGCATTCCATATCAAATCAATCAAGAATTTACATGACCGTCTTCGATTTTGATGAAACTTGGTGTGTTGGTTTATGTTCAGAGTCCATGCTACCAAAAATATTTCAGTTCAATCTGACCTTCCTTTCCAGAGATAGAGGTCATCAGTTGGCCCGACCTTGACTACCTCACTACCTTCCAGATGCTTTAACTTCTCTCTTAGGTAACCTACATATGTGATGTTAGTGTAATTTTAACGCTCTTATAAATGTCTATCTGTGTAGACAATTAAACACACAAAAAATTTGAATTTTTTTTAAATCTTTGACCTTTGACCTGACCTAGCAAAAATCATGTAACCTCAGATTTTGTTGATTTTTATGTCGAAGCATACCTATTTGGCAATAACTGTTGAAAGTTTGATCATGCGCATTTAAATAATTTAGGAGTTATACAATTTTAAATGCAACTTCGTGTTTTATAGCATACAAAAATAGACACACTTGTCTATTTTTGTATTTATGCTATAAAATACTAAATAATGTGGAAAACACATAAAAAAGTTTTACCTTTGACTTGACCTTGCAAGTCATGTAACCTCAGATTTTCATAAAATTTTTATATATTGTAGCACAGATACCTGGCAATAATTATTGTTTATAATTCGAACATGCACATTCCAATACTTTGACAGCAATTCCATTTTCAGTGACACTGTTCAAGACCACAAATTGATAATTTTTCTGGATTATTAACAATTTATTATCTCATCCCTTTTCACACACATAATGAATGTGTGGTTTCTCTGTTCTTCTGTTGAAGCCATTCCTCCAGTGCATTAGACACTTGTGCCATGTGCTCTTCAAGGTATATTTTCTTCCAGTTGCTGTGGTAGGGTGAGCAGTGGTTAGGATGTCTCCCATACCTACCACCAGGTTATCAGGTCACTCGGGGTAAGTGAATGATCTGGCTGTTCCATGAGGATGGAGAAAGTTAATAGCCACCTCTTTTTTTCTGATCCAGGGATGTGACCATTCCAAGCCACCACCATCCATCATACGTAACAGGTCACATCTTCAAAACTGATGACATCTCCTCAAGGAACTTCAGAAGATGTTGTTGAAACAGATGGACTGTAATGGTGTCATGTGTCAGGCAGATGCAGCAACACGACACATGCTTTGACACTCCGTTCTCCAACCAGTAACAAACAGATGGGTGGATGGTAGCTTGAGCATTGTTCCAGTGATATGCCTGGACCTCATCTTGCATTACAAAAGTGAAGTTCTCAGCAAAATCACCCACAACAAGTACCTCCTTTTCACCCAGCATGTTGTCTCGCAGGTCTTGATAGTATGATGTTTGTACTTTCTCAATGAAATCATGAAGGATGATATGTTGGAGATGTTCAGTGAAACTTTGAATGAATTCATCAACTGACTGATGGATGGTTTCTAACGTTGCTCTGTCTGTTGTGGTACACTTTCGGTATTCAATTTCGTCAAATGCATTGAGCATTGAGCAGCAGTTCTTGAAAGATCTGAACACATGGACACTGATTGCACTTCTGGAGGAGGCAGTCCAGTGAGGTATCATGTACATGTGATTTACCATAAAAAAAAACCAGCTACCGTAAGTTTCCGTGTATAATACGCACCCTGACTTTTGCTAAATTCTGATAGAATTCCTATATTACCATGTATAATACGCACCCCAACTTTTGACATTGACCCCTGATTTTCCGGCTTCTGATAGTTTGCTTGAAGCGACAAAATTCGTTTGTGTGATGATCCTTGAATCCATCTTAGAATCATAAACATGTCACGCAAGTTACGGCATTGCCGCCGGCTCGTTGCACGCGACAATATATCGCCTCGTCAGTCACGTAAGCCCTGCGTAACTTGTATGTTAGCTTGACCATTGCGGAACTGATTAAATTTGTGCTTATTAGAACTTACTTTGCGGCATTCTGCTCTCAATTTTAAATTAATACCAAGCTCTATTGTGATATGTTACACGCACACTTTCAACTGCGAAACATACATATGGTACAATCATCTTTATTTGCATTCACAACTTTAAACATGGAGCCACACTGGCTGACCTGTGGGCGTGGCATTGACTAGTCGGGTCATTCACGTGATTCAAGATCACCAATCATGGTGCTTTGGCGCTCAGTGAGCAACACATATTTGAGCGTATTAATCCGACACCGTCGACACATTTCTGCATTATTCCCGTTCGGCGACGCTCCCGTTCGTGTACGCTTCCCGCTCATTGATGTCATAGTACTGGTGTTCCAGTAGCGTTATCCATATCCAGTCGGAGAAATTTTTTTTTAGCCCTATCATCATGTATAATACGCACCCGGACTTTTAAGTAAAAATTTCAGGAAAAAAATTAGTATTATACATGGAAATTTACGGTATATAAAATGTTATTTTGATGTCTCCGCTAGCTACAGGTCATCATACTGTTTATACAAATATTAAGTATACCAACATATACAGATAATCACCTTATGGGCAGAGAATATGCAGAGAACAAAACACAGCACATTCTAGGAATGCAGCCCCATTTGCATACTGAAAGATCATGTGACTAATTTAGTTTTTAACCATCCCACTAGAGTGACGTGAGATGATGGTGCATTTAAAATAAAGTATCGCAATGCGCATGATAAAACTATCAGTGATTATTGCCAAATATGTATGCTTCAACATAAAAAATCAATGAAATCTGAGGTTACATGATTTTTCCTAGGTCAGGTCAAAGATTAAAAAAAAACATGTTTTTGACATTTTTGTTTTATTGTCTACACAGATAGACATTTATCAGAGTTTTAAAAAGATACCAACATCACATCTGTAGGTTACCTAGGAGAGGAGTTATAACACCTGGAAGGTTGTTAGGTAGTCAAAGTTGGGTCAAACTTTGATGATCTCTATCTCTGGAAAGGAAGGTCATATTGAACAGAAATTTCGGTGGGAACAATGACTCATGAATGTAAACTAACATACCCAATTTCATCAAAATTGAAGGTGGTCATGTAAATTTCACAGTTTTTGATTGAATGCCCCTATATGGATACATGCTAATTCTCTAAAATGGTCCTTGTGCCTGTATTTCTGATCAGATTTAGATCTGGATGGTGTACTTGGTTGTTGAGCATTTAGGTTTCATGTTCTTAAGCATTTCAGATATAACTTACTATATCTTTATTTAATTTATAAAAAATCATAGTAGTGCTCAGGTAACTTCTGTCAAACACCGTGGTGGTAGATCAATTAGATAAAATAAAATATCCGAGGGAGGGGGGAATAAATATTTGTCAGTTTCTATGCTTTATTGCCTTTCTGATATGTATTGCATATTTGCTTCATAGGCTTATAAAGAATGCCACACAAACGAGTTTTAACAGCTGAACAGCGGAAGGGTGCATCTACATCGAAAAGGTATAACAAGCGCCAGATGAACACGGAGTATGGAAAGAACGAGACAAAGCTGTATGTGTAATTTCAAATGTTTTTATTCTACAAATTAGTATTAAGAATAAAAAATCACCATCATATTAATCATGATAATTGAAAATACATAAGTTTCCATAGATGATTTTAAACAACCTTCATTTTATATTTGGGCCACTTCCCTGTAACAATGAACGTGTAATGTAATTTAATTTTTATCATTTATTTAGTGCCTAATTTATGTATTTGTTTCCCCCTGCCTTCCAGAAATATAAAAAAAAGTCACGGAGATGTGGAAAGAGGCACTCGAACAGCCAGACTGAGACAAGAGAAGCTGGAGCTACAGCAACACACTATCCAGACACAAAGAATGTTACACCACCAGGCTCTCATCCCCGCACCAAAGTTGTAGTAAGCCCAAGACGCTGGAGACAGTCAGTCACACCAGACCAACGATTGATCGTGGCCGTGCCAGGTATTGTGCGTAGGCTTAAACACAAGCTTAAGCACACCCAGGATGAGCGCAACCAGTTGCTGGCCCAATTGGATCCACCAGAGGAGATGGCTGCATAGCAGGATAATTCCTTTTAAAGAGTATTCCATACAGATAGACTACGCACAAAATCACTCCTGCTGCTATCAAGATAAAATTAGTGCTGTGCACCATGATCGCAAATAGATCTCCATCCATCCCACGGTGATACACTACCAAGATGGACAACATCTACCAACATCTGAGCGTGGTCGGAGTCACAGAGGAGAAACAGCATACCATCCCCACCAGGAAGGCTTTCATCACGGCACTGCAGCCATGGCTTCACCAACCTCCTGCCCAACCTCCAAACCATCCACTATGTGATAGATTCACTATCAAGTCAGTACAAAACCATGAGAGCGCTGTTGGTCCATCACCAGGAGCTGTTCAACACCTCAGCGAGCGGTCAATTGATGAAATAAAATACACACTTGTTTTAAGACGATTTATGTTTATTATACTGATTTGAGTAACTGAATGTTGATTAGCCATACAAGAAGTTCCTAGTAAATGTTGCTATCAATCTAGCCCAGTCCCTAAATAAACAGTAATTTCACTCAAGTTGGATTGTGAGTATCCATACAACATACTTTTATCCAGTTAGGTAACATATACATCCAGTCAGTAGAAACATGTAGTAACTGTATCAGTCGAAAGCCCAATATATCCCCTAAAACATGAGCTGAGTATTCAGTTAATAAGAGCTTTTTATTTTATTATGTAGTAGTTGATGCATTATCAAATCTAATGAACATGGGATAACAGACAATGTAACATGGGATAACAGACAATGTAAAAATGTTCCAAGTAAGGATAACAACATAAACAAATATTGTGAGGTCAAATACCTTGACTGTCACTCATGCCTTTAATGTATTGCACATACATTCCGACCACACAAATATACTGCATAGAATCAATTAGAAAACAGAGAAGTGCTACATCATGCAAGACTGCATGCATTTGTATGAATACTTTTGATTATCTCATCCAACTTTGACTTGCTGCAGTGGCCAAAATTGTAGGTGTTAAAGTGTCCCAATTGATTTATTTTAAAATTTGATATGTCTACTTTATCGAGATGAAAGATGGAACTGGTACACCCAAGTCACTCGATCAACCATGTGCTGTCATTTCATGAGAATCGACCATTATACATATAATACGGAGTACCGTTCACTCCCTGTATGTCTATTACTGCAGCTTTGGCATCCACTTTTGGGACTTCTCTATTATATATCCAGTATCTGCTTTTTAGCCTTCCCTGTCAAGAACACAGAAGCTGTACAGTACACCAAGCACACCAGACTGAACCATGGTTATGCAGGAACATGGGCTAAGGACGTTGCAACTCAGACCGACACTGAAGCACCACCTCATGCACTGACTCAGACAAATCACCATATAAACCACATAGTGATAGTTTTTTTCTAATTACAATTTGTGGGGATGTACAAACACATCAGGCACGCATGTATAGCACAAATTGTAAGACTATTTTGTGAGATTAGGGATTGTTTGTATCCAGAAGGGGAGAAATACCCTTCATATTCATTAATAAAAATTAGGGCTGTTCTAGGAAATGATGGGTGGATGGCAGATTTGTTTGCATACCAACCATACAATAGGTATTTATAATATTTATCCTGAGCCCATATCACCAATAGAATAATAATTACAATGCTGCCCACAGCTATTGTTTCCTGGAATAGACCTATGTAATTATCTAGCAAGTTGTATCTTAAATATATGCATATGATCAAATGTATGAAAACAAGTTAAACAAATGAAAACATAAGTTTTTATTTTTGTCTTTATGTAACAAGAAAATTGTGTGTAAAATAACCAATGCTTGCACATGTATAATAGGACTCGTTTACGAATCAGTGAATTTTGGAAGGTCAATAAAAAGTTGTCTTCTAATCCTGAATGATTGCCGTCCCAGAATTCCTGATGAAGGCTGCCGATAGCAGTCGAAACGTTGAGTAAGTAATCAAAATAGTTGTGGTTGAAGAAAGTCATAATTCAGACATCTAAAGAATATAGGATTCTACAAGAACAATTTCTGAGAATTTAAGAGAATGTGTAAATTTGAGTATACATTATTTGATACAAACCATCGTAATTCATATATATATATACAATTTCTGAGAATTTAAGAGAATGTGTAAATTTGAGTAGACATTATTTGATATAAACCATAATAATATGAGCTGACCTGGATTGAGCCAAACCTTGTATCATATTTTCATCATGCTATCTGCAAGTCATGAAACTTTATGTGTATAAAAAATGTTATGCTGATATCAAATTATCTTTACTTGTTTGATTTTGTGCAGTATCTCCATTGTTGATATTTGTAAATAAAGATATTAGAAACACATTTCACTTTTGTCATAACTAATACTGACTTGTTTGTTGGAGGATCTAGTTGCCAACTGTCAAAAAGTATTCGGTTCATAGCAACCAGAATGTTCCATAGCTGATCCAAACACAGTAGATAAAATCTCTGGCTGTTGGTAACACACCTTGGTCCCTCTGTAACATAGAACCAATAATTTAAATATCAGTTTTGCCTTTTGGTAATAAAATCTCTACATGGATTATATTGATAAATAGGGAGTATTATTCTGTTAAACAGGCCTTTGACACCCTTCACAGAGAATCCTTATGGATTCTACGAGATCCCACAGAAGATGGTAAATGTAATCAAGATAATCTACACAGATATCCAGTGCCAATTCGCCTGTAACAGCCACCTGACAGACAGCTTCAGCATCAAATCTGGAGTAAAGCAGGGATGTATTCTCTCACCATTTCTGTTCATCCTTGCCACTGACTAGCTGATGACAGAAATAACCAAAGCTGGAAACAGGGGCATCAGGACACTTACCACAATCCTGGAAGATTTGGATTATGCAGATGATATCGGACTGCTATCTAGCAGGCACAAGGACATGTAAGAAAAGATGGACAAACTCACAACAACAGCACCACAGATCGGGCTAAAGCTCAACACAGCAAAAACCAAACTGAGGAACAACTACAAGACAGACAATCTCGTTACCATAAACAACAGGGATGCCCTGGAAGAGGTTCAGGACTTTGTATACCGGGGAAACAAAATCACAACTGATAGAGCCTCTGCAAAAGATGCCAAGGCTAGAATCAGAAAGGTAAGCCAGACTTTCACTATGCTGAAGTCCATCTGGAAATCCTAGCAACTGAGATTAAAAACAAAACAAAGACTATACAACAGTAACATTTTCATTGTACTTCTCTACGGTTCCAAGTGCTGGAAACCGACAGCCAAGCTAGCACACAAGCTTGAGACCTTCCAAAACAGGTGTCTACAGAAGATCCTAGGGGTATGTTGACTCAACATCATCACCAACAAAGAGCTGCTCTGCAAAACAGATGCAACATCCCTGGCAACATAGATCAAGAGGTGAAGATGGAGATGGCTTGGGCACATGTCAAATGTCACCAGGCGCACTGCTCAAGACACTATTCATACATTATTTATTACAAGGCCAGGACATAAGGGTAGAAGTTAATTTATCTAGACAAATGAATCCTTACCTTAACCAACAGGTTCTGCGTGATTCCTCGTCGCCACTGCCTTTTGGCAGCAGGCATGAACTTGCCGGTGAACCAAAGCACCAACGATTTTTTGCTTCGATGTTTACGCTTGCCTATCAACTGCAGCTCAAGTTCCCATGGATTTTCATCAACACGATCCCACCTAACATGTGCTTGCAATGCCAACAGTCCTTGTATTTCTGGTTGAAACTGATATCCGGATAGTTCTAAACTGAGTGTTTGTGTTTTGTCATCTGTCATCTATAAAATCAAAACAACTGATCATGTTCAGACACAATGCACATGCGTGGTCAACTAGCGCCAGGTGGAGTTATGATAAAAACTAAGGCTTACAGAAAGTGGCACACATTATGTCGGTTTATTGACCTCAAGTTCAACAATGTTTTCCTAGTAAACCACTGGCGTAAATGTTTATTGCTGTTGGAAATTGTTAGTTTTCATTAACTCATTTAGGTGCATTGCCCCCAAAACATGCCTCTTGTCTCCCTTCAAGTTGGTATGGGATGACTGCACTGCTATTCACCAGATGGTTATGTTTCATGTATGTATAAAAATCTTTACTGATGTTGGATGGTTGCAAGATTTTACTAACTGAGATATAATGTTAATGTTATTTGTTTGAACAAACAAATTCAAAATTTGTATTGATTATGCAATAACTAACTGGCAGTTGTGGTGTCGGATGTATGTAAAAATGTACGTCTGACACCCCATACATCCGACACCATACACCATACTGACCGGGTTAAATTTTTTAAACAGAATATAACTGTTTATGCCATTTCTGTGTGTTGTTAATAAACATTATCAATATCATACCCATTCTTGATCCATGTAATTGGATTAGCACAACATTTGGAACTAATTACACTGACTAAACCCAAATTCATTTGGGACTCAATAAAAGACCATTGAACTAGACATTAAAAACCTAGTAAATGGGTTTGAAGCAGCAAGAACCAATCTAATGCTTTATAATATCGCTAGCCTTTGCTCTCTGACATTATTTTCTGTAATGGGCAGTGACTATCTTTCTTTTGCCATGTGCGGATTGTTAATTTATGCCCAAGCCACACACTTTACTGCAAGGACAAATAGTGTAATCACTGAGACTGAGAACTATGCCATTGTCTTGGATGAATTACAGCACACCAAGCCTAATGTATTCATGCATTTGAAGGCTAATTATCCAAATTTATATCAAGACCATGATTTCTGTATTCTCAGATGGAGTTCATAGACAGAGATTCTTATTCTCGCACCTCCTCCTGTGGGAAGCAGACAATGACATCACATTGAGCTGGATTTTTCCAGTAACATCACATGACAAGGGAATTGTTGATGGAATTGGTGGAACGATCATGTGAGCAGTTTGGTGCTATGTTCGCAGTGGAAAAGGCCGTGCAACTACAACAGTAGCCTCTTTGGATCTGGCTCTACTATGAAATCAGGGAGTAAATGTCAAGTTTGTCTCCCAGTAGCTGTTGGCAGTCCTGGCAGTTTGTTCTGATGCATTTTATTTAAGGTATTACACATTGTCTGGACAGTGGACAGCATCAATCTTTTGGTTTTTAAGTGTCAGCATTTATATAGAAGATTCAATCTTAGCTAAAAAAATTGTTTTTGTCATTGTTACTACTTTATTTAGAAAGTATAAGCATAACTTTAGTTACTTGTTATGTTGTATTTCACACGGATACATCCAACACCAAAAAAATGCATGTCCAACACCAGACAAGTTCTTCTCTATTTCTTTAGTGTACCACAGACACAACATTTTATTGGGTCTAGTCAAGAGATCTGTCAGCATATAACATAAAATTTCCAATATGACCTCACACATTACAGAGATTTGGACATAACCTTAAAATGGAAATTTCAGGTTCATGTGAGTACGTCCGACACCATGCATGTTTTTCAGTGCATGTCTAGAATTACTATAGGATGGAAGAAAGTTTATATACGACAATGTTGTCATAGTTGGTTCCTATAATATGTGGCAGTAAATCGTTGTGGAACTTTCTATCCCAGCATGCAGTGCATGGCTAATGTGTCCAAAATGTACGTCCAACACTGTGGAACTGCCGAATTAATAGCTGATAACTAAATAGTCCAATTTTGGTAGTTGTATTGGAATTTCATATTAACATTTGTTTAGATTTACAAATTGTATGTTTAAAACACTGCTATTTTTTCACTGATAACATATACCAGATGATGTAGTGTTGTTATGTGATCAAATTTGCTGCTACAAATAAATTTTATAATTTTATTACATTGTGTAGGACATACATTTCAGTGCCAGCCGCGTTAAAACAGTAAAACAGTGAAACTGTCATAGCAAAACAGATATTCAGTTTCATTGAGTGTACAATGTCTTGAATATGGCCACATACCCGGTACACTGCAATACTAATTACTAAAACAGGCAGTGTCACCACAAAAGCATTACATGCCTGCCACATTAAAAAAGTCAGTGCTTTATTCACATTTTCCCAGTTTCTTTGTTATATCGAGAAAAAATCAAGAAAACCTTTTTTCCAGTTTTATCCTGATGTTCTGAAACAAATAGGTTTTCTAGAGGAAATCCAACTTACAGCTTTTAATAATGTGTTTGAGCAACATTACATCTCTTATGTTCTTATTTTTGGGTTTATGACAGTACAACACAACGACTCATGTAATAAAAGCTTCATATTTATTATTCATCTTGGCAATAAAATGGGACAGTCTGGCCAGATCTCTCTGGGGCCAGCTGTGACACCCTGAGAACTGGATGCGAGACCCAGACTGCAGTCCTGGGCCAGCTACTTGATCGTGATCATGTGACGGCGGTCACATGATCAGAGAATCCTGGGGTCTGCATCCCTCTGGGTATCCAGCCAGCCCAAACAGAGGTGCCCCAAGATATAAGGATTGAGCGGATACTGGATAACACTGAACGGTTGTTAATCAACAACCAACCTGTTGTAGTATAATAAAGACAATTATTACTCATAATCTTGCCTGTGAAGTAATTATAGTTGGAAATGAAATACATAGTAGGTTCTGATGTAGGAAATATATAAATATGTATAAGTAAAGTAGTAGTTGTTGGCAAAGTGGCTTTTCTTGGCTGTGACTATGTAAATAGGTGATACAGTACATAACAAATACATGCATATTTGTAGTGCCATACATCAATATGTATAAGTAGACAATTATAATTGTACACACTCAGTTAGTGCCAAGACTGTATGATTTAATATACATACATACATACAGTTGACAAAGCGGCTTGTCTTGGCTGTAAATAAGTGATACAGTACATAACAAATAAATGCATATTTGTAGTGCTGTACATCTTAAGAACATTATCACACATCCATGTTGCGTGTACCATCATTGTACTCGCACATCAAAATATTGATCAGTACTAGTCGTATACTACATTACTAAATCATGGTTGTCACAAATGTGTAAATACATTGTCCATATACGTGTACGTATATATATTGCTGCACACTTATCACACGTATTATCTGAAGTGATACTAAACCCATGGTTAGCAAATTATTTACATGTTACTGCACATGGCTTGTTGGGTTTCTCGCAATGATTTGTAAGATGTTCGAATATACCTGCAGTAACAACCAGACTTTCATCTGCCCAGTGTTCATATCATGTGATCTGGAACGTGTGCACCTGCTGCTGTGGTAGCTGCGCCTATCCAGAACGAGTGACAGCTACACAAAGATGGATCGTAACCAACACTTAAATAATAAAAAGAAGCATCTTTAGTTACTCTATTATGAATGAGCGTGTCAATGGCACCCCTGTTAAAGTGGCAAACAAGGGGTCACGTGACTGCCACCATATCATTCTTTGTCTGCAGCAGGGCCATCATAGTATGAAAAGGGCAAATGTTCTGGATCTGTCTTTGATCTTTTCAAATGAAGTGTGAAATACCTTTCATGAAGATGCAACTGTGTGTCATTTATACTCAAATCTGTTAGAGGGTGAAAAGTGTTGGACTGACTTGTGAATTCTCCAAATCTAAAGAAAGCCAAACAGAATGCTGTCTCTAGGATTAAGTCTTCATACGGCCTAAGAAACCGGATCTTAGAACATTACACATTTTACTTAAAATCTCTGCTGTAATAAGTAGCCTGGGTTTAAACTACATTATCCTGTGATTGCTCTACTGTTTTTAGAATAGGTTGCAAACACAGGACAGGCTGGCATTTACAAAACAGCATCCATGGATTCTGAAAACCTGCCGTGACATAAGTAAACCAAATGCTTACTAGATATGTCTTTATGGTAGAATACTTTAAATGTAAGACACTAAAACAGTGTGCCACAAAGTAGATGAGAATTTCTTCTGATAGAGTTGGGTGTTTAGGACTCATGTTTCCATTGGAGACATATCTAAAAATCTTCTCAATGGTCTAAAATCTGCTTCATATACTGTCCCGGTAGACTTGTTTATTGACCTATCCCATAAATATCCAACTACCCTACCTAATATCATATCATATCCGAGGGCATGGACACTGGCAAGGTTTCAGTCCCGCACCCCTGGGTGCGAGCTGTCTGAATCTGCTGGCCTGGAACTCAGATAATGCATCAGCAATGTTATTATTCATACCTGGGATGTGTTTAGCAATAATTATAGTTCCCAGATGAAGCACACCATGTTAAGCGCCTCATTAACCTCATAATGGGTTGAACTTTAGATACACCCTTGTTAGTGATATGGACAGTAGCTTCATTATCACAGTAGAAAATAATTTTTTTTGCTCTTCCACTTCTCTCCCCATAGTATAGCTGACACTACATTAGGGTAGAGCTTCAAAAATGCCATAGACAGTTCTAAAACCACCTTTTCCTAGAGAAACCACCATATCCAACAGTGGCAGCAGCATATGTATACAGTGTAAAGTCAACTGCTTTAATCACTTCTTGATGTAGAAATAGGGCAACCCCATTCCACTCAGTGAGACATCTATGCCACATAGCTGTATCTAGTCTCAGATATTGATGTAATTGCTTCAGAGAGGGTGCCAAAGAGATAAGCTACAAAGCTTAGACCCTTTGGGATTACCCTGGAAGCAAAATTTTAGGTGACCCAATAAGGTCAACAGCTCCCTCTTTGAAATACTGCGCTTATTTTTGAAAATATCCATTATTGTGATTATCCAGCTAAGTTTGTCATCAGGCAACTTGGTTTCCATTCTATCAGTGTCTATGAATATCCCTAAAATTTGCAACTGTACAGTAGGTCCCACAGTCTTATGCGGGGCTATTGGGACACGTAGCCTATTAAATACCAAGGTAAACCTAGCCATTGTTTTCTCTGCTGTGGCATTGGGTGGATATATAGTTAGAAATTCGTCTAACAAGTAACATAAAATGAATTCCATAGAACTTTATGCTGAGCTATCCAATAAATCGCTTGTGAAAGCCAGTCAAAAAATGTTAGACTGGAGCGGCTGCCACAAAAAATATTCTCCATTCCACTTGACTCCATAGTGATGGGTGGATAGGAATCTGCTTAAATGCATCTACTACAGTCTTACATAACCAAGATCCCTGACCCCTATCCAGAGTTGTTTGATTTAAATCATTTGATTTAAATCATGATTTAAATCATGATTTAAATCACTAAAAAAAATCACTGATTTATAATTTTTTCTTTCCGATTTTTTTAATCGCTGATTTATATGAATTTAACACAAATAATTGTTTACAAGCATTGAGATCAACAAAGTTTTGTGTATGTTCGAGCTATTCCCCTTCTGAATGCAGTGAAGCCACAAACTTGTCTTCCAGAGGAAGTATCTTTTCAAGTCAGAAGCCCTGAGTTAAAGTCCACTTAGAGCTTGTCCTAGTTGTTACCAATTCAGTATGTTGACACAAGTGAGACAGTCTGGGCTACAGACTAATGCTGTACCAGTGTATAGTCTGGTTAGAGACCCTAATACCCCGTTCACACTAGCAGTTTTAATCCGGTGTGAAACCGGTTTCGCTCCCATGGAGCATTCACGCTACAAAATCTAATCTAAGTGAGTTAAACCGGATTAAACTACTCCACCTCCTTGAGGGGGTTTCGCACATGTTTAGTTTTACTCCGGTTCAAATTACTAGTGTGAATGCAAAGGGGATTAGCGCCAAGTCACACTAAATTTGACCTGATTAATGCCTGATGTTGCGGCTGGCGATCGTTGCCGCCCATTGAATTGTGGTGTTACTCCATCTACAATGGCTGCTCCGAAATCGTGCATGGCATCAAATAAAAGTGGCAGATCGCGGGGCGACTTGGTCGAACGACAAAGTTGACACCTTCATAGATGTGTGGGGGAGGAAGAGGTCCAACATTAGTTGGACGGCTCCACCCGAAACAGCCACATTTTCGACCGGATCGTGGAAAGAATGACAGCGGCTGGGTATGACCGGACAGCGTTCCAATGCCGCATCAAGATAAAGTCGCTAAAGAGGGAATACCAGGTGATCAAAGATCATTCATCTTGGATTAAAAATGATGCTGCGCCCTAGCGGTAGCTGTTAGCATCATTTGACCTAATTACTGCCCCACTCACTTGTTACTCTATATGGTCATTAATCAAAAGAACCGAATTAGTTGACGAGAACTACTCCGGTTCAGGCTGTTGCAGTGTGAATGTAACGGGGTATATAAACCGGTTTAGTTAATGCGCATTAACTAATCCGGCTCGAAACCTGTTTGTAGTGTGAACGGGGTATTAGAGTAGGCAGAGCCCTGGAAAGGTGCTAATCCACCTTCTCTGCAAGCAATAAATATCAGGGCTATGGCCATAAATAAACAGCATGCTTTCATGTCCAAGACAGATTATGCAACTACAGGGGGTGAGGCCTTGTGGACATTGTCTAATGGGTAGATTCGTCTCAATGAGTGTCACGAACAATTTAAAATAGGATCTGGTGCTATATCAAATAAAATATTAAATTAAGACAAGTACCCAAATCAATTTGAATAGAACACGTTTGAAAGAGTTTATAAATATAAACATATGTATCAATGTCTATATACCAGATTTTGAAGAAAAAAAATTAATAAATAAATAAAAAAATTTCATCAGATATTTTTTTTAAATCATGATTTTTTCAACCCTGCCTCTATCTAGGATTCCCTTTATAGTAGCATCTAATTTAACATAGGACAGAGTATTCCTCTTTGTTGATCAGCTCATTTAAACTAGTCTGTTTGTCACTGTTATGTGGGGCGGATAAATCAACAATGAGATGCATCTTCCAGGAATAGGTGCCCTCAACTAAACCCAGGGGGCATATAGTGAGAAGGGGGCGTTATGAAAAGACCTACAAGGAACCCTTTCTTCACTTCTTTCATTATTAGTTGACTGATTATTTCGGGCTGCGCTTTGCTTACAAGTTATTTGAACCTTACAAACTGGCCACCGATGCCAGTGGTGGCTCACTAATCCCAGTAAAGAAGGCCTCCTTCAAAACTGTGATGAAATTTGTCACAAAGGCCTTATCTGGGCACCCCACTAGTTCTCCTCCAGTCTGTCTATGTCAATGGGTGTGGGAGTGACTGCCAAGTGCGTTCGTCACCTTCCCTGCTATTTGTGTAGGAGTCACAGTCTGTTCGTCAGTAGTGTCTGTTTTTACTAGTCGCTGTGTCGATCTAGTGGTGTTGCTTTAGCTCGGTGTCCATCGGACATGTTCCTACCATCTGGTCTGGTTGGGCAGGATACACTGGCAGGTGGTGCCCCTCGAGGATGGCCGATTGCAGGGCAGGTGACAGGGTCTCAACATCCGGTAGATTTTGGATGGAATCCTTTATGTCGAACATGGTCATCTGTATCGTGTACGAATCGGTGAATGCTGGTTCAGATCGTAGGGACTTCTCTGTAGGCAGTATAGCACGTTCGACAGATGTCATCGCAGTAGTCATGGTGTAGAATACAGATGGTGTTTTGTGCCGTTCGAGGTTGAACTGATGTGTCCATCACAGCTGGCGCATCCGTATCCGTTCGTGTGGCCAATGAAGATAAGGGTACCATGCTTGCCCAAGTGGTTCCCAATCCATCGGAGGGGTGTGGCGATAATCTGTGTTGTCTGACACGGAATTTTGTAGTGCTTGCACAATGTCGGTCAGTGGCTCCCCAATACTGATGGAGGTGCTACTGGGCTGTGAAATAGCATTCTGCTGTTGTTACGTTGTTCTTACTCGCTTGAGCAAGAATGTGACCCCCACGCGAGAGAAAACGTTAGAGCCAGTAGGTTGGTGCCTCGTGCGGACAGCACTGGCACTAGCGTCAGGCGTAGATTGATTATCAGTCTAGTTGGAAGTTATCCTTGTAAATTCGCACAAGCTGTGGTTTCTTGATGCCAGTAGGTAGTTTTATGCCACGTTCCTCGATGTACATACGGGGTGAAGCTGCTAAATAGTTGGCAGGGAGTCCAAGTTCAACATCACAGCGACGTTGTTCCAAGACTGGAGTCATTCCAGGGTCCGTAGGCGTAGTCGATGGCATGATGTTTTCGTCCAAGACCAAGATGTCCACAGAAAGCGGCGCTGCTGGGGGCGAATAAATAAATTCTCTACGACGGCGATCTGCTGGTAGATATCGTCGTTCCGTTGTGCTTCATATTGGTCGGCCTCGCGGCATTTTAAGTACATAAATGTGGATTAAAAGCAACAAATAAAAAATGACGTTTTTCCTTGTTCATGCTACGAGACAAAGATGGCCCAAGGAAGGGATGTTGCCAGATCCCACTACTGGGATAATGCTTCTAATTGGTCAGACACCCCCTGCAGTGAGGGAATATAAGGGGTGCTGCCAGCTCCCATAGCTGGGTTAATGCTTGTAATTGGTCAGAGTCCCCTTGCGGTGAAGGGATGAACCTTTTAATTGGTCAGCTTTCATTCCCCCAGGCCCTTGGTAGGGATGGTCCCTGGCCTCCAGTAGGTTCCCAAGATGCATCGGTCAGTTGTTCTGTCATAAACCACGCACAATGATAACACTATGCTTCAATTTAAGTAATACACATATTTCAGGGTTTAGAACACCACAAACACTAAACCTAAAAAGGGCTTAATTACTTACCTCAGATATAAAATAATCATCTGTCATCTTCTTTTTCTGTACTCCTTTGTTCATTGCCTCCAGGAACCCAATTATGTCTTTGTAACCCTAAAATGCAATTATATAGTTAATATGTTTTATGTTATAAAAACTGGGTCATTCCATATGTCCAAGACACTACAAAAACTCCTGTTTTAAATATTGCATATTAAACAAATTAGGACATTTATGGTTACCTAATAAATGTACAAAGACTGGCCACTGTTATCATAATATCATGATAGATAGTATAAGTTCTAAGTTTCTAACATCTTGACTGTCCAAATGTGTTTTAATGAATCACATTAAAAATATATATGTAATTTAATTACTACCTGTTTACAAATATCATCATAGATCTTGTCGTCCAGTACATTAACTTAATTGACAAATTCCCAATTAACTCTCAATTAAGTGTTCATTTAATTTTTTTATTAACCCCAGGGATTTCCAACAGGTTTGAAGTCACTAGCATAAGAGATCAGGTTCAGGTACATAAAACATTGCATAAAGAAACATTTTTTTTATAGAATAATTGCCCGGTTTTGTAAATAATGTGGTTGAATCAAAGACTTTACATTGATAAGAATTAAGATGGTTCACTTTGATCGACTCACTGGTTATTGGCCGATTGCAGCACCATGGCTCGGTAGGTTCCTACGGATGCTATTTTACCAAAAAAGGGTTGTTCAGCCATTGGCTGCAGCAACAACGTGTTTCAAATTCCCAAGGGAGCAAAAGAGGTATACTATTCTAACAAACATATGTACTAAATGACAACATGACATTGTGATTTGTATTTGCAGGGAACACTTTGTTGTATCAGCCTTGGGCAGCATTACGTCGTTATTGGGACTTGCAATCGTACAGACACAAACATTCTCTCCTATTTGGCTTGCAATGATTTTTTTAAATGTCTTTTTTGATCAATAGAGGCTACCTAGAATAACCCGCAGTGCCTCTGGTCATAATATATACACTAATATTAAGGTGAAATCATGAGATTTTCGACGGAAGTACAAGTAATTCATGCGAATCTTTTGCGCTGACACAATCACATAACTATGCCTATGTTCGAAGTTATTGAAAAGTCATATCAACTTATTTTTGCATTCTGATGCTAGCGTTGTGATTTCTGTTTAATATCAGTAATCACGTTTAAACACATAACACATTACAACACACCTGAAAGCATGCTAACTATTGTGGTGGAATATTCAAACACTAATACGTATTAACCATTTGTTTATTACAGTTTGGCATGGGGATGTTGGAATTCTGGGGAGAACATTTTAACAAAAAATGATATTAATTTGTGATGGCCAAATAATGTAAACCTATATACTTAAAAAAATAGCTTTTTGTGGCTTTGACTTGGGATGTCTAAAATATTATATAACTACATTTTTGATTAGTAGTAATTCATCATTATTACATTTGTTGGGGGGTCTTTTTGGACAAGGCATTCCAACTTATATTTAATGGAAAATGTACCATTAAATACAAATCGACTTTTTGCTGTAACTACTACTCCAATTTGCACCAAACTTGTAACCTGCAGAACTAAACAAAACTGGTCCCTGCTTCATGGTACTGCTGTGCATGTTTTAATATAAAGATAAACGAAACTGAATTGAGACAAAGACATGTAAAGTATTAAAACAGCATATTATGCAGATCTGATGTATCCTCATGAAAAATGGCTTGCAAGTTCCTTACTATAGCCACTGTATGATAATTATGCTGAATTAATGTTGCACAATGAATTGTTTGAAAACAGTGGGGGTGTACATTTTGACAAAACTGTACCATTTACGCAAAATCGCTGATATCACAATATGTCCGAAATATACAGTATCCATAACTGATCACATTAATTTTGATTATAGTTTAGAGATATATAAAATACTCTTCAGTTTGATCACTTGTCACTTTCTTGATTTGTTCTCAAATACTGCGTTTCTGCCATTTGCATGGCATGTTTTGTCACTGTTACAATCCTACACTGCTTCACTGCTCTGGTACATTTAAGTCTTGTAACCCCTTCGGAGAAAACATAATATTCTTTTAGTGTAAGGTTTCATAATACGCAAATGCATTAAGAAAAATATAATATTCTAGTAAAACATTTTCTGTTATATACACTGTGTTCCACAGTAAATGTATCACCTCGGAAGTCTGCCATTTTCTGTCGATATCTTCTAGATTGAATATCTCCTTTTGAGGGATGACAAATGAATGATTTTCCAAATCAATCGTGTCAATACAAGCAGAGGCATCTGAAAGAAAGCAGAATTAATAATTTGACTTAAAAACTGCCTCTGCAATAAAAATTAGTAGTCTGTATATACTATTTACCTTGAACATTTGATCTTGTTCGCATTGTATTAAGTCAACATAAGAAATATCTAGCAATTGATGTTGAGTTATGTGCAAATGAAGCATTAAAATTTCTAGTGGCTGTCTGTCAACTTAAGTGTGTGCCAGTGACTGTAGGATCCCTTGCGCATGAAAACATGACGTAATTGCTTTGGACGCTGTTTGAGGGGGTGAATCTTGTATGTTGATTTTCTGGAGAAAAAATGACACAAGGGTTATTGACATGAAACTTGATGACATGCAAGAGGAATAGAAGGAAACAGAAGAGACAGAACAATGTCATTCTCTACAATGTACCAGCTTGGAGTAACAGAAGTCAAAGTACAGGAAATAACTAGGCTTGGCACAGGCAATGAGTCAAGGCCAATACTAGTGAAACGTAATGATGCACAAGCTCAGGTGATGTATCTTGTAGGGCGTAGCGTTTATTCCTTGTTACCATGACCACCAGATAGATATATGAATCACTTTTTACTTATTTATTTATTATTTTTTCTTTCTTTTGTTGTATATATTTTTATTGATCCATCCATGTTTAATCTTGTTTTTAGTGCAATGTTGCTACGCTTTTGATGGTATCACTAGGCCACTGAACTTAAGTATAAAAAAAGAAAAAAAAGCGAAGTGTTAAGCAAAGCAAAACTGTTAAGAAATTACATGAGTGATATGCACAGGAACATCTACCTTGCACCAGATTAAACAATTAAGGAGAGGTAAAAATTCAGAGAGTTACAAAAGGAGCTGAGAGAGGAGAAAGAAAGGGGTCAGACATATCTTACGATTAGAGATGGGAAATTAGTGCAGGGATGGAACTAAAGGACAAAATGAGGTGTCCAGAAAAAGTAAATCAGCCTCAGAAAGAGAAGGAGACAGGAGCTCAAGCAACAACTAAAGAAAAAAGAGCTACAGCAACAGCTGGAAAAAAGCATGTGACAAAAAGTTACAGTCATGTGCTGTTACCTCCGAGTGTGGAGAGGGTGTATGCACTCAGCAAAACAAACAAAAAGAAAGCATAAGCACTAGCACTAACAAAGCACATGGCATTTCAGTTCTAGGCACAAAGGATTATTTATCTGCTTATTATTATGCAAATGCACAGAGTGACCATTTGACTCCATAGGAGTGTTGGCCAGTATTACTACAAGACAAGACAAGAGTTTAAATAAAAGAAGAGATGAATGTAGAGAGGTGGTAACAATACTGAAGCCTGAAGTTATTGGCATTACAAAATCCTGTAGCGAAGGTAAAAGTGAAGGTGATATTAATCTGGAAAGTTTTACTCCATACATAGATGATTGCGGAAGAGGGGTTATTCTCTACATTACTTTTATACTCTTACAGTCAGCACCATGTACATAACTAAAAACCACAGATTCTGAGTCGTCCATATGGAGTATCATCACACTAAACAAAAGGGGTAAGCTATTAGTAGGATGCATAATTGCATATATAAGAGTACGGGCTCAACTGAACAAAAGACTAAGTTGCTTATTAGTTTAATGAACAAAGTAGTCAATAAACATGGTATATATCATCTACTCATTTATGGGGACTTCAATTTCCCTGAAATTAATTGGAAGAGCTGTTTGTTGAAAGGTAGTGATGACTCACTTCCCGGCTTTTTTTATGCAACACAGGATTTATTCCTGAAACAACATGTTGATTTTAACAAAAGATTTAGGGAAGGAAATGAACAGTGAATTTTAGATTTCATTTTCACAAATGAGGATTGTATGATTGAGAACCTAAAATCTATTGCTCCACTGGGGAAAAGTGATCATGTTGGATTGGTGTGGAGTCTGTGAACATTCATTACATACTCAGCTATAGATACAAGAGTATATGGTGGGAAATGATTATTGGAAAGCGAATATGGCAGCAATGAATGCAGCCTTTCATAATGCTAAGTGGGAAGAAGAAATGGAAACAAAGGGGGTAAACAAGAGATGGAAATACTTTAAGTTGAAAATTGAAGAGGAAGTGAAAAATGTGCCATTAAGAGAAAGGAAGAAGCCAAATCCTAAAGCCCCCTGGCAAACTAAGAGTGTCTGTAGATCAGTAAAGAAACAGATTCAACTTTGGAAAAGGTATGAAAAAACTGGTAGAAACAAAGATTATGAAGGATATAAGAAAGAAAGAAATAAAAATAATAGCATCTGAAATAAAGCACAAAGAGAGTACGAAAAGAAGCTTTTGAAGAGAATTAAAGATAAACCAAACTTTTCTATAGCTATGTAAGAAATATGCAAACGGTAAAAGCAGTCATACCACATTTAAGAAAGGAGGACTGTGAAACCACAACAAATGACCAGGAAATAGCTGATGTTCTAGGGAAGTTTTTTGAATCGGTAGGGGAGACCTGGGCACAATGGCCATTTGATTGTTTGGTCACTTGCACTTTTAATTATAGCATGTGGGGTCACCTAATGTATGCTATAGATATACAAAACACACGCAGACGACATTGGCGCAGATGCCACAGAAATCTCCGAGTTATGTCATAAAGTGCTTTTCAGACACACATAAATAAATTTGGTAAATGTGGTGTATTTCTTTATATATATAAAACTATGTGTAATATTGTTACAACACTTGTTTATCTGAAGAAAGGTATTAGTAGGGAAGATGCCTATGGGCGATAACAAGGATCGGTGGGCAAACTGGGGTTATACAACACGTTTTTGATGGCGAAGGCCTGGGGCACTATGGCCGGGGCACCATGGACATGGCCATGGTGCCCAAGTCAGTTGTCCAACGATGTCCCATTCACCTATCTATGTTTCTTGTAGAAACTGAAAGGGTAGTAGAATAATGATAATTCAAAAAGGGCAGTTCTAAAAATAACCTTGAGCAGGCATAATTCACACAGAAACACTTTAAAAAAATTAAATACTGAAAATAGAAGATCAGTTAAAATTACAAGAATTAAACTTTTACCATAGTTATATTCACAGTAACTTGTCATGTTACCTATTAAACTGGAAACGTATCTAAAATTATAATATATACACTGTTACAATAATTGAAAAGCCAAAGTTTTACATACATCTGGAACAAAACATATTCAAGGCTTTGCATACTATTTAAAAAATGCTCTTGGACAACAAATTAAATGAAGACACATGTGCAGTATCAAATTGCTTCTCATGTCAGCAAATTCACTATAACTAATAAAATATACATAAATAGATGGATACATATGTATATATGTGTTTTACACAGCAAATAATGCATGCATTTGAGTATAAATACATGCACGCACGCATGCACGCATGTACAAACACACACACAATTCTAGGTATATTAATTACGCTTATATATTCTTATGTATGCCTGCCAAGTAAGATCTAAGTAGTTATGCCCATGGTACCCAGGACGATGGCCATGGTACCCAGGACGATGGCCATGGTACCCCGGGGCTGAGGCACCATGGCCACTTTTGTTAAAACCTAATTTTAACATAATTTTTTTTTAAATCTTCAAATATTGCATGCATGATTCGTCAACGCATTATAGGGGGTAAGCAAACCATCACATTTACGATAATGGGACAGCCTTGCTGCTGAAAGACTTGTAGTTATCAGCTTCTGAAAGTAAGGTGGCCATGCTGCCCTGGTCTCCCCTACTTACAATGGAATTTGAAAATTTTAGTTCCAGAAAAGAAGTTTTTAAACGAGATCACATTTACTGGCCTAGATGTATTTATAAAGTTACAGAAGTTAAAAAAAGACAAGGTTTATAGCTTTGTTAAAGCTATAAAAGCAGTTACAAAGTAACAATTTCGGGTCAATGTGGAACAAAATCAATTAACAAGTGAGAGAATAAAATTATAGTATGCTTTATTCACAATAAGACACACACTAAACTTCCTGTGCTCGCTACACAATTGTTTGAGCCGAGATCACCATGCCCCGTTGTGCTCTAAGTTACCAGAGTTGCAGGCCAAACTCTCCAAAAAGTGCTGGCCAAATTCACCGTGAGCCTGTATCGTTGACGTTCTATGGACTGGTGGCATCAATATAGTTTCCACTACTGGGAATAATGTGGGCACATCATCCTCTTTCGAAGAGATTTTAGCACCTGGATAACCCAGGCTTACACCTTCTCTGGTCCGGATCGCAGTTGAAACAAGTTTTCTCGAAGCGAACAAAGCTGGCTGTGCTTTGTCGGCTTGATGTTTGTTTTTTTAAACAAAGTTGGCTCCGTAGGGAACTGAAACCAACTACATGTTACTTTAATCTTACTACTGTTTGCATTACAATAAAATGCCACAGAATAAACCATTTTGACGCTCGCTTCTAAACAACCACTATCACTGTCAACAGTTAAGTGAATGAATGGAAAGTCCCAGTATTGTAGCACTTCCTTATCATCATTAACGTCACAGCAAAGTTTGCCGATAAGCGCAGAAAAAATATGCATAATCGACACAGGCCAGTAGAATAGATTATTATTTGGAATTATTAATTGATGAAATTCTAATGAATTTTTTGGTGTTGTGGAAATATACTACGTATGCTATGTAATATAATATGATTTCAAGCAATCGTTGTTATTGTTCCCTTTAATCTAAATAACCCCAGAGGCCACAGTAAAAAATTAAACAAACAATAATGTATGAAGCTATGCAGGTGCAAATTTTTCAGTCAAAGAATGGTGGATGTATGGAATTCATTGCCTGACAATATCAGCGATTCAAGTATGACATTCAGACAACATTTTTCATCTTTAAAACTCTGCAGATCCATGTTACTTTATTGCTGAATGTTTTAATTTTTATCATAGCATTGTTCTACGTGTTGTTTAAAGGGAAGGGTATAGACAAAATTTATTTTCACCAATAATGGATTTTTAAATATATTACATGAAGCGTTACGTGTGTGACGCAGAGAAATAAAAATTCAGAGAGGTGGACTAGTTACTGCTAAAAGTCTGTGAAGTTATGGAATTATGTTGATAAGTTGCTTTATCAAAATTAAGCATATATGTATAGGTATATTATGCATGTGCATATGATTGTGATTGGCTATTACATTTGTCATACAAAATATAAATGTGGCGCTATATGCGTGACAGTTATTCGTTACTGGTGTGACGTGCGTGAAATAGACTTAGTAATGGACAGTTTTCTTAGTTGATCCATTTCTTATCTCTATTCACCAAACCCACATAATTAAAAAAAAAAACAGCATATATTATCAAACATGTAGTTTGCAAACAGTGTCCATTTATTGATCCATAGCTGTGTGCCAATCTGTCACCATTTCTAAGCTCATTAAATATGAACACTGGAACCTTTTTATTATCTCTGCTCCAGAGAATACTCTTTTTCAGGCATACTCTTAGAGTAAATAATACATTATATTTTTCTATATGATGAAGAAGTAACTTAGAGTTCTGTTTTTATTATAAACTATTTTCAATTAATAAATAAATTATTTTACAGATGATTTCTCAAGTCCTTTTTTCTTCTAAACATTCAACATTTCATGCATTGGTTGTTCAGTATTAAATTAAATGATCTGGTAATGTAAATCAACACAAGTAGCTAGGTTATATTTCTAATTGTATCGCTGTCAAATTCTGATTGTTAAATGGCCTTTATTTTACATGCAGGTCAATTTACAGGACACTGCAGGATCTGTTAGAAATTCATATATTTTATGAACAAATATGAACAGCTTAGGATGTGTTTCCAAATTATACTAATTGAATAAACTACTACATACAGCACAATGATACATAAAAACGTTATACGGTGTGAATCAAATGAAGAGGAACAGTGACATTATCTGACACTGAAAATATGCAAAGAGAGAATTAAGGGTGTGTTTCCCTGGTGTGTCAATTATTAAAAATTAACATCAAAATGCTATATGCCTGTATGCAATATGGCCATTATTTTCTAAGAAAAAATTATTAAATAATATTGTTTAAACTTCTTTTTAAAACAATGAGACATAGAAGTAGTAAATGGGTCACAAAATGGTCATCCTAATGCAATTATAGGTATATTAAAAGAAATTATTTTATTATTTGCGAAGTTATTCCACTTTTTAGTTTCAGAAAAAGGGATCTTTTTGTATATATTTCTTTTGATCTGGATGTTTGTGGGCTGCACTGCCACTGAATGTAAGGACAAATGGCATGTGTACTAATGGAGACATGAAGGTGAATTAAAAAAGCTATGGCCCTAAAATGTTGACCTAATAATGTGTAGGAGGTGGGTCGAGCATGGGGCCGACAGCCCCACCTCGTAGTAAAGAAAACCGTGTTACGGAAACCAAAACCAGAGAACAAAACATTTGTGGCGACGGGGGTGAAGCACACCAGGACACTGGATTGATGATGGATGACAACTAAACCCAGCAGGGAGCTGGCACCCCGATGGTGGATTCCCAGGAGCCGAAGAGGAGGACCAGAGTAGCAAGTTGGAATGTACAGACATTGTACCAGACCAGCAAGCTTGCTCAGGTGGTGAAGGAATTTGATAACTATAAACTAGACATCCTTGGAGTTAGCAAAGCAAGATGGACGGGAGCAGGAAAGAGGAAATTAGCATCAGCACACACCATACTCTTCTCTGGAAGATCAGACGACCACCACACAGAAGGAGTGGCCATAATTATCAACAACAGGCTGGAGAAAGCTCTGACAGAATGGAAACCACTTGGACCAAGACTTCTCAAGGCCAGATTCAACTCAAGATACACCAAATTGACAGTGTATGCTACGCACCGATTGAGGATGCAACAGAGGAAAACAAGGATAGTTTTTACGGACAACAGCAGGCAGCAACAGAGGAAGTAAGAACTCATGACATGCTGATGATCATTGGAGACCTCAACGCCAGAGTTGGAGACAACACCAGAGACAGAGAACTGGTTATGGGAAAATATGGTTTTGGAACCATCAACGACAGTGGAGACTTTTGCCAAGAAAATTATTTGATTGTTGGAGGGACCTTGTTTCAACATAAGGATATCCACAAAATAACATGGACATCGCCAGAAGGAAACACCAAGAGCCAGATTGACCATATCCTCATCAATGGTAAATGGAGAAGCTCACTGCAAGATGTTAAGGCCTGCAGAGGAGCTGACATAGCAAGTGATCACAACCTGCTGGTTGGTAACGTCACCTTGAAATTGCGCAAGGCAAAAGAGGAGAGGAAAGGGGAAGATTGACCGACTCAGCCAGAAAGATGCAGGGACAAAGCAAGTCTTCAAACAAGAAGTTCTTGGAGAAGAACAGGAAATGAACATTGACACCTTTAATCAAGCTTTCAGAGAAGCTGGTGAGAAAGTCTTAGGATATAAAAAGAAGAAGAATGGATCCTGACAAGGACTTGGCAAAAAATTGCGGAAAGTACTGTAATCAAACAAAAAATAAACTCAATGAGATCAGAAAGGGTTAAGGACCAACTTAAGAGAAGCTACACAAAAACTGATAGAGAAGTAAAACAGTTGGCAAAGGTAGACAAGAAATGTGGAAAGACTTGCAGACAAGGCAGAGGAAGCAGCCAGAAGACAAGACCTCAAGACATTATACAGAGTCACCAAAACTCTCAGTGAAAGGTACATCACCAATTATGTACCAGTGAAAGACAAGGAAGATAACATCATATTCAGTGAAGCTGATAAGATCACACGGTGGAAAGAACATTTTCAGACCATTCTGAACAGACCAGAACCCTGCGCCATAGCAGATATACCAGCAGCATGAGAGGACCTGGACATCAACATAGATGCACCAACCATGGAAGAAGTGAAAGCAGCGATCAAGGAAATGAAGAGTGGTAAGGCAGCAGGAGTGGATGGAGTGACAGCAGAAATGCTGAAGTCAGAAGAAACAGAGACACCACGGTTACTAACAGAAATTTTCAGAAATATTTGGGAAAGTGAAGAGACACCAGAAATATGGGAAGACTGGACTGATAGTCAAGCTGCCCAAAAAAGGCTGTCTGTCTCTCACCAGCAAGGTCTTCAACAAGATTATTTATAAGAGACTGGCAGAGACACTGGATGAGCATATCTGGCAAGAACAGGCAGGCTTTTGACCAGGACGATCTTGTTTGGATTACATCTTCATGTTGAGGCAGATCCCAGAGCAAAGCAAAGAGTGGAACGCACCATTCTATGCCAATTTTGTAGACATGGAGAAAGCATCCGACAGCATCCATCGTGATTCTCTGTGGAGGATACTGCGCTACAATGGAGTTCCTCAGAAACTTGTGAATATAGTGAAGATGATGTACAGCAACTTTTCATCACAAGTGATCTGCAACAATGAATTGACTGACACCTTTGAAGTCACCACCGGGGTAAAACAGGGATGTATACTCTCCCCCTTTCTCTTCCTCCTTGGAATTGATTGGGTGTAATAAATGGAAAAGGAGAGGGATACGATGAACCCTTACTAGCCTTCTGGAAGACTGAGATTTTGCGGATGATATAGCGTTGCTCACACCGACATCCGGACATGCAAGCCAAGATTGACGACATGACAAGAAAAGCAGGAGAGATTGGACTGAAGATCAGCACCAAGAAAGCGAAACACATGAGGACGAATAGCAGAACAGAAGCAGCCATCATGCCATGGAAAAGAAATCGAGGATATAGAAGACTTCACGTACTTGGGCTCCAAAATGACAACCAGTGGAGATACAAAAAAAAGAAATAAAAACAAGGATTTCAAAGGCCAGCCAAGCATTTGCAACACTTAGAAGCCCATGGAGATCAAGGAACGTTAGCACAAAAACCAAGGTCAGGCTGTTTAAGAGCAACGTTTTGAGCACCCTTCTGTATGGAGCAGAATCCTGGAAGATGACCAAAACCATCAGTCATCAACTTGAAGTTTTCCAGAACAGATGCCTATGCAGAATCCTCAACATCTTTTGGCCAAACACCATCTCGAACGCTGAGCTACATAGGAGGACAACTACCAAACTCATAACCCAAGAAGTACAGATGCGCAGGTGGAGATGGATCGGACATGTGCTCCAAATGCCACCTACAACCCTACCCAGAGTTGCCCTCAGATGGACACCTGATGGCCACAGAAAGAGAGGCAGACGAAAGGAGACTTGGAGGAGAACAGCAGAGAGAGAGATGGGGGAACAGGGATGGACTTGTTGTCATTTATTGTATCGTAATTGTGTGTTGGAATAAAGGATTGATTGACTTGGGGATACCTGGAAAGATGTGCGACAGACAGACCATGACAACTGACATGACCTTGCAATGACTTACTTACTTGACCTACAATGACCATTGACCAACTTATGTTAAAAATGGCCTAATTAAGTAATTATGTATGACATGCGAGATCAGTAAGTTGTTGGAGGAGTGTAAGGGAGAATGTATGTACATACACGTATTGACCTTAATACCCATCAATGACCTAATTTGTTATAACTTGACCTTTGACCTAATTATGTGTCTTAATGGCCTATTTATTTTAAATGAAGTATGGATTGTGGTGTTCTCAAGTCAATATAGGCTGTAATTGTTGACCATAATATTGACCATACAGTGACCTGATTATCTGACCTCCATTGACCTATTAACATTGATAAATTATCTATTTCAGCCATAAGTAATTAGTAGACTCATAAACGTACTGGGGAAATGGTGTACACAATTGGCTTTACTGCAATGTGATCTTTTGATGACTGAATGATGTATAATTAAGCGACACATGGAGCTAGCAAATTCATAGGATCTGTAGTGTTTACTATATAATTATAAAGAACACCAATATATTATTGAATAGTGAAATCATTGTTTGAGAAATAAACTATTTATTTTACATTGTGATAGCTTTGTAATTTCCTGCATGCACTGCATAATGCAACAATGTTTATAGTTCACTGTGTCAAAACTGGTCAATGTTCACATTGTAAGATATATGCCTCCCTCTTCTTGTCTTCTTCGGGGCCGCACGCAATGGTCCAGGAGGCATTTCTCACAACGAAGGATATTTTGATTGTCCGTCGTTTTTGCGCTCGCCAGGTCGAGATTTATAACTGAATTTGTACTCACTCGACCAATGAGTACATAGAGTACTACAGAAGTGTAGTCAACGCATTGTTCTCCAGGTTCGAAACGATTTTAATCTTGTACATCAGACGGCTACGTACATAGTAGCAATATAATCACTCACGATGACAAATAAAAATAACAGTGAAGACATCTATCACTGTAAACCGTAAAGAAAAGTAGTGAATGTAAACATCACTCAAACTGTATACAGATTCTTAAAATCTAGAAGATTTGACAATAAAATTCTGGCCGGAAATTTTGAATTCTAATGCTAAAGCAGGTATGGCCCGCCAGGACCACCCTTACTGAAAATTTTGATGCCTAAAATTCAGCATGACTACACACCTAAGTGTGAATTTAAAATAGTCTTGCCGCTCCCTTGTAAACGCTCCTCCGGGGTATTTATACTCCCAGTTTTCCAAAATCAGACGCCGTCACTAGAGGCGCTGTGGTTGCTTAAATACCCAATACGCTTTACTATTGGTCAACTTGTTAAATCCACCCACCCTCTCAACCACTGGACAATGACGTCTGCCAGTCTTCCTTTCCCAATTTTGCAAGTTAAACTTTTGAACTCTTGGAGCTGCGCCAAATCCAGGGTTCCCAGGGCTCCTTCTCGGTTCCCCAATTACGTTGACCCTCGGGTCAGAGCAATTTAGCAAATGTCAGGATTAAAGGGAAGGCTGAAGTGTCTAAACAGTACCATCAATCTTTGACACCATATGGATTGTGTCCATATCCACTTGGGTGGTTTAACTATAAACTTTTAGAAACCTGTTTTTCTATTGTTAATCTAGGCTTAACACATCGAATAAACTTCCAAATGACTTACTAAACATTAGCGCATAAAAAACTAATTAAACCAAACTGGCCTATACTTTACAACATGACATTGCAGGCTCATTGCAGCAATGTCTGTAAGTTGTTCACATGACATTGTTGGCTAAGTGTACTGTACACATATTCACAGTTCAGTTCTGTAAATTCATGCATGTGTAATGTCAATGTTCACATAACACTGTAGGCTCAGTGTAGTTATATGTAGTACAGTCAGTAGGCTTTGCCTGGTCCATTCCTCTATATTAACCAGCCAGCTTTTTTGTCTGATGGTCCCGTCTTTTTGAAATCTGTGAAGGTGTAGTGTGTCACAGTACACTATATGTTTACTGTTATCTTTGTATTCTTCAGACATGCAGTGGAACCCTTAAACATGAAAGATAAGAAATATATATAAAGATATGTGTGTGATAAAAAATTAATGCTGTATTACTACTGTCAATTATAATAAGTTTTCTTCAATTTACATAATAAACCTTATACAATAAAATAATTATTGTATCAAGATACCAGATCAATTAAATATTTTATACTGAGTATGCACTGACTGTGTATGTTAAATAAGTAATACAATTGTGTGTGACAGTAAAATACTATTTTGCAATTGTAATATTTAATGCAATGTAAAGTCTCATTTTACTTAACTTCTTTCCAAATGAAACATGATATAAGAGGATATCCAAAATAACAAAATATGATTATATATATATATATATATATATATATATATATATATATATATATATATATATATGTAAAATTATCAGCACAAAATTATAAAACTGCAGATGGCGTGAATTTAAAACATTAAATATCATAACATCTGATGCAGTCAAAGTTGTGTGAATACCGGAAGTTATGAATATAATTTTTAAACTGTGAAACTATTACATTTTATCAAGTGCTACTGTAAAAAATAATTAATGACATGCGACAATTGCACATCTATAATTACTTTGTTTGCATTAAATTCATCAGATGGATGTCTTAAATAGTTCGATTGCGTGGATTTTGAATAGCTAAAAATAGTGTAAACTACATGGCAGTGGCCAGTGCGTGGCACAAACGGCACTATCACATAATTTGACCAACAAACTATAACAATTGTGCACTTTTATTACTAGTCCACAAATAAAGCTATCAGCAGCATTTATGGACCACATTGGAAATAAGCGTACTTACGCTTTAATGTGTTATCCTCGGTATCATTGGATACCTAAAAACAAAGTAAAAAATATGATTTTGCATGGCATGCACACCAGACACAATCACGGCGCTTCGCTATGCCTGGCAGACCTGGGGCCGAAGTACTCATGTACTTGAGTACATTACTGAAATACTTGTACTCATGGAAATTATGGTCATGTACTTGTATTCATGTTCAATGTACTTAGATTTTACATAACGAGTACATCCAGTATATTTTCAATATGTGAAAATTATTTAATTTCATATTTTTTCATTTTATCATTAACAACTACGACAGTAATTTCAAAAAGTATGGCAGCAAATTGTATAACCTGCATTTGAATAAAATAAAAAAATTATGTTCTTGCATGCAACTCAGCCAAGTTATATGTTTTCTAATAGAGGATCATTAAAAACACTTTTATTAAGTCAATTCTATTGCAATAACCAGGATATTAATTGAAATGTAATAGCCCCCGATTTGTAATAATTATTATTGTTACATTTAGCAGATGTGGTTTCATTTTTACTTGGTATTGATGAGTTTTCACAAATTCACACTGTGGATCAGTTTTCCAATTTGTACTGTGGTTAAAGTACAATTGGGATACTGAGCCCTGGACATTGACAGGTGCTAATCCACCCTCTCAGCAAACATTAGTTGTGGACTTGTGGTCACTGCCAGCCACATGCTTAACAGGGTTCATTGATTCATATATCATTAAATTTTATATGTAATGGTTATATTCCTTTATCTTTTCTCTTGTTATGTTGTATTATATATTAAATACATTTGAACCCATATTTGAATGCATACCCTTTGCATACATTTGAATGCGAATCGCACCTTTGAATGGAATGCAACCCCCAGTTTGGTCCCACACATAACACTTCGGTTTTTCAGATTCCCAATTTCAAATGCAGACACATAATTGTTGCAACTTGGAATAATTATTATTGTTACATTCTACACCTGATATACTGTTTTATATTATTGCTTAATAAGCCTCATATTGTGAACTATGCATGGTTATTTGATTCTTCTTCATTATTACTCATTACTGTCTGATTGGTGAATCCAACATGTTCTTGGTAAAAGTTCTCTGCATTCAGGCTTGAGCAGATCATGGAACCATTGTCTGAAATATGAATCCACCAAGTCTGATCAACTGCTGTTACATAGTCAACTCTTATTATATAAATTAATTTACAATGGTTATTTAAAAAATGCGCTATTAATACTATACAGAGTTACCATTATATCATACAAGATGTACATGTACTCATACTCGTGGAAATGTACTCGTACTCAGCTTTGAACAATGTACCCGTACTTAACTCATGAAAATGTACTTGGCCCCAGGTCTGACACTCACCTGGAGCTGGACTATGAACGCCAACGCCACTACCTAAATTTTGGCGTGGCGTGGCATGTCCGTTTTTCAAATGCTATTCAGTTTTTTTGCACATGGGACAACGGTCATAATATACATATCATTAGAAAGCTGATATACACCTACTTAAGTATCCGTAATTCCCGACAACAGTAGTGTAACTGTAAATGTATTATTTTCCATTGTTTTAAACTATATTTCACAAAGTCAAAGTTAACAAACACTTACCTCAGTGAAAATCTCTTGAGACAGGCCCGCCAAATTCTGTATAGCGTCTACAACTATTCATTGGTTGATACATGTGTCATTCTAGGTCAGTCGTTTGTTTACGTATTTATATAAAACGATCTAACATAGTTGATTTCCAGAATATTCAAAATATAAATTTGCAAACAGCTAAACGTTAAGTTAAATTAAAAACGTAAACATTGTCGCCAATGGGAAAATAAATAGTGACCCATCCCCAAAATTCCCAAATGACAGTATGGACTGTCATTATGCCTATTAGTGCCCTGCACGGGCCTATAATTTCAGTCCAAGCCCGGCCCGGCCCGCTGTTAGCAGTTAGAATCTAGGCTCAGCCCAGGCCCACAAAAATTTTTCAAACCCAGTCCGACCCAGGCCCGCAAACTAGAATTTAGGCCCAGGCCCAAGCCCATATCCACGGGCCAAAGACGAGTAAGCTATCTTACAATAAAAAAACTGTAATACATACGTATTGTTTTATTAAATAACATTAAAAAACATTAATATTGACATTTAAATTCCATGTCACCCACTGGCACTGACACCCAGTGGCATTTCCTGAGAGAAATCAGGTTCAGATGTGAATTAGTACAAGAGTGAATAATAAGATAAGATACGTTTTATTGCCAAGTAGCAAGTACAAGGAATTCATAGTGTTGTGGCGGTAGCACAAACATACACACATGTACCCAATAACACATGGAACTAAACATAACATATCACAATCGTAATACTAAAAAAAAAAGACGAGTTAAAAACACACGAGAGTAATATACTAGATTGCAAAAAAAAAAAAAATTAAAAACGCGACATTGCAACTACCTGCCCGAGGCAAGACAATTATGCTGGCTCTCCGTTTAAAAATCTCAGCGCTTGAGGATAGAAACTATTGTTGAAACGCATCGTTTTAGTTTTTATGCAACGGTAGCGCTTACCGGAGGGAAGGAGTTCAAAGAGATGGTTGGCTGGATGACATTCGTCTTGTACAATGCGCTTGGATTTGCACAAACTGCGAGAAAGATAAAGAGATCTGATGGACGGCATATTTAACCCGATTAGTTTAGAAGCGTTCTTGACGACTGATTCAATTTGATTAATTTCATCTTGGCTGGCGCGACCAAACCAGACAGTAATAGAAAATGACAAGACACTTTCAATAACTGCGCGGTAGAAACGTGTTAATATTGCTTGAGATAAGCCGAATCGTTTGAGGTGTACATGCGTTTTTGTGCTTTTTTAATGATGTCAATCAAGTTATTACACCAGGAAAGAGCTTTTGAAATAGTCGAACCCAAACATTTTACAGAGTCGGCTTGTAAGACTTCAGCACCGTCAATGAAAACGGGGTGGATGGGTGTTTTCTTATTGCGAAAATCAATGATCATTTCCTTCGTCTTGGATATGTTTAGTACCAGGTTGTTGTTCTTACACCAGCCAACCAATCTTTGAACTTCCTCTCTATACACAGACTCATTAGCATTGTTGACACAGCCAATTACAGTGGTGTCATCTGAGAACTTAACCACGCGAACAGATTGGTTACCAGATACACAGTCGTTTATTAAGAGAGTGAAAAGGAAAGGAGAAAGAACACAGCCTTGTGGGGTACCAGTGTTAAGAATAACAGGTTTGGAGAGAGAGTTGTTGACCTTGACAGATTGAGGCCTGTGAAGAAGAAAGTTGAGAGTCCAGTGACAGATGGCAGGATGCACATTCAGAGATACAAGTTTATCAAACAACTTCACAGGTGTTAAAGGCCGAGCTAAAGTCCACGAAAAGAATCCTCACATAAGTACTTGGTTGTTCCAGGTGCTTCATAACATAATGTAAACCTAAGGCAATTGCATCGTCCACAGATCTGTTAGTTTGATAAGCAAACTGGTGAGGATCCAATAGACCGGCCGTGGAAGATTTCAGATAATGGAGCACTGGATGGTAATCGTTCATGGTAGAGACTAGCCTTCTTGGGAATAGGTATAATGACAGAAGTTTTAAAACATGTTGGAACTATGCATTGTTGTAAAGATGAATTGTAGATGTCAGCAAATACTGGAGCAAGCTGATCGGTGCAATTCTTGAATGTATATGATGAGATGTTGTCAGGACCCGAAGCCTTGCACATTCTCAGTTGCTTAAAATCCCCCATACAATCATACATCGCCATCTTGTTTATGTTCAAGTACTGAGAAATTGAAGACACTAAACAGTAGAGAGGCGTTAACACAATTGGAAAATACCAACTACCAACTGAGGTGGGCACTGGGCAGTGGGCAGGTCATTCAGGCATGCAAAATTTGGAAGGAAGCAACAGAATGTCAACTAGTAGGGTCAAAGGGTGACAAGTTGATGGTTAATCATGGCTTCACTGCCTCTGCAAATATGTCTAAATTATACATTTGGGGCTGGCTTCTTCCAGCCAAGTACACAAAAGGCTCCATTCACGCCAAAAATATGCATCTGTAACATCTGTATGTACTATGTAGTAGTGATATGTATGGGTTTGTATTAATATTTTTATTAGGTCCAGGCCCAGCCCGCTTACACTAGGCATAAGCCCGGCCCAAGCCCGATGTGTTTAATATTTTTCTGCCCAGGCCCGGCCCAGGCCTGCAAAATGTAGGCCCAAGCCCGGCCTGAGAAATTCAGTAGAGGCCCAGTCTGCGGGCTTGGGCCCAAAGCTCAGCCCATGCAGGACAATATTCCACTAATCATAATGCCTATGCTTAGTATGCTACAGCTATGCCTGGCGTGGCCCACGAAATAAAGATCCTCGTGTTCAACAATGTTTTCCTTTTCTTTATGAATGAAAAAGTACTGGGCACAGGATTGTTCCCTGGGGTACTAATGGTGTGACGGGGACCCAGTCAGACAACTTTCGTCTTTCCGTCTACTACTATTATAGTTACTGGTGTAGTTTTCATTCAATTCCTGTTTTCAACCCATTGAAATATAATGATTAAACAGTCTTGTCTGAGCTAAATATATTTTGATGCATAATATAACACGGAACACTTTTATGATATTCATACCTGGATAAAAAATTACTTTGCATCCTTTCCATACATTATTATTGAGCTTCTGCAGGCACGTGTCTCGTTCTTGGCCACGTGACAATAATCGCCCTTTTTGTGAATAATTAAAATGTGTTAAATATACACACAAAATTTACTACATTAACATTATATATTTAATACAAGGAAATTGTTTGAACACGGTCGCTTAAAAAAAGAGAAGAAATTTTTGTTCTGTAAACGCACATTGCCGCTGTCATGTTTATGCTAATGGAAGCACATCACATTTTTACCTGGTTAAGCCTGTCCTTTAGTGTGGAATACACTTTACATAGACTGCCATTTGCAACACTTAATGCGGTCAGTAATAATTTTATCTTATTTATATTTCCTTGACAGCTTTTCATGAAAAATAAGTTAATGAAAAATAAATGTGTTGTAAAGTCAGGCATGTGCACTTCCAAATTATTTAAAAAAAGAAATACAGTACTTCAGGAAAAGGCACAAGTAGCAATGACAGGCAAGTATACAACAATTTGTACTTAGACTTACAATCACGTACAAATATACTTAACTTAACTCCAAATCTTTTTATCCCTGTTGTACACTGTATGAGGTGGTAGTTGTAATATGTATGTTATGCGTTTTGCTTTGTAGATAGTTTTACAACACAGACACAACAGCCAACATACAACTATACACTTTATCACACCTCACATATATACCACAAATAAAATATGTTTGTGCAGACATTTCAAATTTGTGTACACATTTCATATAATATTATATTTCACTTATACAGTAAATACATGTTCGATGTTCAAGTTGATCATTTATAAGTGTCACGAATATCACCAATGGAATGGTTTAAAAAAAAAACTTGGGTTAGAAGGTGAATTAGAAACAGTGGCCTGGCTTGAAAGTTGATAATGCCAGGATGGAATAACAAGCCCAACAAGAAGAGCATTTTAGTTTCGACTGCAGCAATGCCAGAACAGGTTAAAATCCTTAAAAAAACAACAGAGTCACCATGCTCGTGAACTTTGCTCTTAGACAAATATCTGGATGATGCTCTCAAGATGCCAGTTGCAGTTAAATATAAAAAACAAGGACATGCATACAAAATAAATTATCTATTCAGTTAAAGTTATGCATTTTGGATTTTTTATGGTGGCAGTCTTAAAATATGAAATTATCACTACAAAATTGTACCAGAGTCAACATTTTTACATTTCTGAACTTCACAAAGAGTGGTCTTTGCATTGATACTACGCTTGATGCTACATTAATAAAAGTAATGCATTCTTAAATGTATGTATTTTGGAAACTGGCATAAAATTGGCAGATACTTTTCTTGATGGTGGCAACCATTAAATATTAATATATTGACATGGAATGAAGCTAGAGTCAAAATGTTTGCATTTCTGAACTTTTTAAAGAGTGTCTATACAATGACACTAACTTCTAGGATATTTAATACATTTTTTTTTAAATTATGCATTTTGGAAATGGCTTGAAATTGGCAAAAACTTTTCTTTACTGTGGCGACATTTAAATGTTAATATCGTCCCACATTATTGAGCTACAGTCAAAAGTTTGCATTTCTGAACTTCCAAAAGAGTGGCCTTTACAGTGATACTTCACTTGCAGGATATTTAATAACAAATGTTGTTAAAGTTATGCATTTTGGAAACTGGCTTGAAATTGGCAGACACTTTTATTGATGGTGGTGACCTTTAAATATTAATATCTTCCAATATAATTATAAGCTAAAATCAAAATGTTCGCATTTCTGAACTGGTCTTTACAACAATACTACACATCTGGATCTGGGGTAAAAAAAGAAAGAAAAAACTTCAGACATGCTAACAAAATGATAGGCCTTATAAGAAGATCATTTACATACCTGGTTGGACAAACCCAGCAGGCACACGACGTTGTAGCAACGTCAGGTATCGATGTTGTGATGACGTCGAAATATTGGTCGATATGAAAGTTGAGTCGACGTCGGATATCGACGTTGTTTCAACGTCGGATATCGACGTTGTTTAAACGTCGGATATCGACGTTGTGATGTCGTCGAATTATTGGTCGATATGAAAGTTGAGTCGACGTCGGATATCAACGTTGTTTCAACGTCATAGTTGTTTCAACGTTGTAACAAAGTTACAAACTGACTAGATTTCAACGTCCTTAGTAACGTTGATTTTGTGATTGAAACAATGCTGACTGATCTGTCATCATTGTTTCAACTTCAATGAAACAAAGACACAAATGTATCGGTGAGTCCTATATGTTTTTTATTGATGATATAAAAGAAAATGCACTTTAGAATATAATTTGTGTCTGATTAGACAGTGTTAGTGGGTTGTTTGGTTGTGCTGGCTGTTCTTCCACCTCCCCACTCCTCTCTGGCGCATACTTCAGGGTGGCGGCAACAGCTGTGTTTACATCAAACTCGGTGCTACCATTCACCGACCTCATAACACTAGCTGAAAGGGAATGCATATACGTAAGTTGTATTATATGATATTTTCTGATATCATGAAATGTGATATATATCCTGGTAGTTTCTAGTTGGAAACATAAATCAATGAAGAAGCTTTTCTTGTAAAAAAAACGAATTAATTAAATTTAGTTAATTACCAATTAAGTAACCACGGCCCACGTACGGAATTGGGCGCTTCCTGAAGTTAGACACTCAACTATAATAGCATAAATGCAAGTATTAATAACGAATTAAGCAATATGCAGCGCAGAATACTAAATGAAGATTTCACAGAATATATAATATATAGATATATTATAATAATATATCATTAATGTTGTGTTTCTATTATTCTATTACATATATAGTGACAGCTAGTACTGCTGAGTTCACCTAAGACTATTATGTCCAAGACAGTTCACGGCCTTCGAGTTTGGGGCCTAAAATTACGATGTGAAAAGATCTACTTTCGTATGCTTTGCGAACAAAAACTATTTGCATAATGCTCAAAATCAATGTATTGGATAATAAAAAATACAGCCAAAGATTCACAAAGGAATTTCTAAAGATGTATACGTACCATGTCTTGCGACGTGCCAATCGTTTATAAATTATAACTGTAAAAAGAATATGGCGGCATGGGCCGGGTAGACTCGCAGTAAAAATAAAATTAATATTGATAATCGTCAGTGAATATTTTGAACATATGAAGCTTACAACAAGAAAATGTTGTCATTGTTTGTTAATTTTTTGTGAGAGTAACTACACGTTTCATATGAATTTTAGTTAGTTTCTTTCCATTTTATTTTGCTTCCTGCGTGGTGCATTAGCGCGCGGGAAACATCCCCTTGCATGCTATGCGAAATTTAATACAAGTAATAAATCATAAGGGTACAGCGCGCGTGAGATATCAGAGCTTGGCCTCCCTCGGTCCAAGCTCTGATAAATTACCTCCCGCGAGTGCGGGCGCTGCATGTGTGGCTGGCAAACGGGCTGTTGTCGGTAAGCGCTTGCCGAGCGCTGCCAGGCGATGTCCGCCCTCGGGCCGATGAATGCGTGCTGGCTAGGACATGATTCCTCATCCCGTTTTAAACCTAAATCGGTTATTTGGCTAGTGAATCAAACAGACAAAGTTGTGCGATCACAAATGCAGTCACTGACATTGGAAGCATGCTGTACGTTGCCGTTCAAATAAAAATTAATGTTCGTATAGTAACTTTCATCTTTAGCATAATAACCTAAATTCAAAGTCTTAACCACGTCAAACTTCGATGTTGTTACGACGAAGGTTGATCGATGTTATATTGATGTTGCGTACATGTTTTCCACTAATGTGCGTTGCGTATACCGACCTAAATTCGACGTCGCAACAATGTCAAGCTTCGACGTTGTTACGACGGAGGTTAATCAACGTTACATCGACGTTGCGTGTATGTTGTCCACCTATGTGCGTTGCGAACCGACCTACACTCGACGTCCAAACGACGTCAAACTTTGACGTCGGTACGACGGGGGTTGATCGACATTGTGTATATGTTGTTGACGTCGCGACTTTATTTCAACCTATTTTCGACGTCGAAACGACGTCGGTGTGCCTGCTGGGAACCATAAAAAACTATGCACGAGCCTGGTCAGACCTATTCTATAATATGGCAATGTAGCCTGGGCCCCAACACTCAAAGAGAGACCAACAGATGATTGAGAACATTCAACGACGAACAACAAAGCTAGTCCCAGAACTGAAGAACCTTGACTATGGCAACAGGCTCAGGGAGCTTAAGCTTCCAAATCTCAACTGTAGAAGAGCAAGAGGAGACATGATTGAAATGTACAAATATCTCCATGGAATCTATAAAGTTGATAGAATGTCACTTGAGCTGGACAACAGTACGATAACCAGGGGACACAGCCTGAAGCTCAAGAAGGAACGGGTTACTGCAAGACAAGGAAGGCATTACTTCAGGCACAGGGTAGTCAACCGGTGGAACACCCTCACAGTCACACTCACAGAGTATGTAGTTATCAAATCAAGACTAGACAAATTCTGGTGCGCTTACAGTTTTGATCAAAATGACAACTTTCCACCCATGCGCACAAACAATTATCAAGACCAACAAAAAGGCTACTAGCCTAGAAGAGCTGAAGAGGGTGTATGTATGCAAGCATGCATGCATTGTATGCCTACTACTAGTAATCCAGTCACGACACTAGTGCACGACACTCGGCATGTGATGTGCCGCGGATTCCATAATTATGAAGTTTTAAAAGTAAACTTGATACAAGTGTCCTTAGAAAGTGCGGCCCTCACTTGCTATGTATATACGCTTAACTGTTTTACTCGTATGGTCATGTTAAAATTGTATAATAATGATACGAACCCGACTCATCACAAGCACGACCCGCTTCCATTTTCCTAGTTCACGTACCTGCCGTTTGAAGGCGATCTAGCCTCGCTTATCCGACTCTCGCTCGCTTTCGTGAATTCGCTGAGAGTCTGGGCGTAAAGGCATGGTTAGACTGGTGCCCAAATCCACCGTGCGGCGCCACTTGTTACAAGCACACGAAATGGGACTGGAATTGGGTAAAACGACCTTCACCTTGACCCGCTCTACGTGGTAAGTCTGCCATTGCATTGATTCTCAAAGAACTTTCGATTACGTACAACAGTTAAATGGCAATTAACATATTTTGTGCTACAAGAAACATGGTAAAGGTGCATTAACCTGGCCGAAATTATTAACGCTATTAAATGACATTTTTACCTAATTTTTTCTATGCTAATGTGTTCTTTGCATCACTCCCCATCGGATCAGGTACAAAACGGACGTGTGTAAATAATTTTGTGTTTGAGCGCACTTTTAGTGCTCAAAACAACGCTATACCGGCAACAGCCCACTGATCTATATATAGGGTTCAGCCTCTTGTTATGTTTCCCATTGGCGACCATGTTAACGTTTTGCACGATTATAAGAAAACGGGACCATCAAAAATTCTGAAACGTCTTACCTGCCGTTGCCATCATCTCATTGACATGCTGATCGAGTTTAGTCAAAGTCTCGTACTTGTAACGCATTTAAAATGCCTGAAAGTGTCATACCCGTAAATTTGTACCATTTTTTGCCTGAATTACTACGCACACGTGCCTTGTTGCGAAAATTTTTTCAAAAATCCTTCCGCCTATTGAAATCATCTAAAAATCCACAGTTACATTGCCAACATGTTCTACCAGCACACTTGCCAATGTGCCTGGCTCAAATGCAGTTATGTCAGATGATACGATTTTTTTTTAAATAACACATATCTAAAATTACTGTGCCCTAACATTCTGTAACACACCAGGAAGTCTAACTGAGGCATGATCCCTATAATCTATATAGATCAGTGTGCAATAGCCGGTGTTGTTAATATGGCGATCATCCGAAATGTGCTGTAACAATATCACGGTGGCATCAGAACCGGAAAGGCGATTTCACTGTCAAATATTTCGTACCGCAGTATAAGAATATACGAAAAGTAGAAGAAAAAGTTCAATTTAATGGTACGAAAAACTCTAAAAATCGGCAATTTAATGTTAAAAAGCCCCCAAAAAATCGAACAGGACAGGTGGTTTCACTGACAAATATCTTGTATGCAGTCTAAGAAAAAATAGAGTTCAATATAATTTTGAAAATCCAAAAAAATCCACCGACAAATATCTTGACAAAAAATATAAGATAACGTAAAAAACCAAAGACATCGCACATATAAAGAAATTAATAAAAGTTCACAGATCGTGCAAATATCTTTAAATCTTACTCATAAACAAGTGTCTTGCTTGCCCATATCACACAATTCAGTAATAAATAATTCTTCAGTGGACATTGAAGTGTTTATTTTTTACATTAATAATGTTTGGACCGTATCATGAGGAAAATTGGACATTTCACTACAAAAAGATGTTGTTTTGGAAACTGCAGCCATGGTGAATTTCAAGGACCAAATTTATCGAGATATTTTCATTAAATTGATATCTACAAGGGAATTATTCAAACCTACACATCGTTCACACCCAATGTAACAACACTTTTGTGAAAGTATGGTTGGCTCTGAAAACAGCCGTTTTGTGTCTTCGGGCGACTGCTGGGCGAAGTTCACTGCTAGTAAGCATTCGTTCATGGGTATTGGTCGCGAATGCACGCTAGCTGTGACGAGAGACGTTGGTGGCGGTTCCTGTGCTGCTGCATCCACAGGAACTCTTCCAAGTACGTTGTTTGAATTCTCGTACTAGATCAACACTTTATGATCAGATACCCAAATTTATTAACCAGCGTGGTGTGGTGGTGATGTCGCAACTGCCCACTGCGCATGGCATTATATAACGGTATATCTTGTTGCGCGTCTGAATTATATCGGACTTACAGAATACACATATTCTAACAGTACGTGGCGAACTGTCTCCGGAGTTTCATCTTTGCTCTATTTATTACTGAATTGTGTGATTTGGGCAAGCAAGACACTTGTGTATGACTTATGGATAAAATTTAACGACAGTTGCACGATATGTGAACTTTTAATTCTTTTTTTTATATATATGTGTGCGATGTCTTTTTTTTTACATTATCTTATATTTTTTCTAGAGATATTTGTCGGTGGATTATTTTTCTTCGACTGCATATAAGATATTTGTTAGTGAAATCACCTGTCCGGTTCGATTTTTTGGTTTTTTTTAACATTAAATTGTTGATTTTTAGAGTTTTTCGTAACATTAAATTGCACTTTTTCTTCCATTTTTCATATTTGCTTAATTCGAAATATTTGACAGTGAAATCGCCTTTCCGGTTCTGATGCCACCGTGATATTGTTACAGTACATTTCGGATGATCGGCATATTAACAACACCGGCTATTGCCGGTATAGCGTTGTTTTGGGCATTAAAAGTGCGCTCAAACACGATATTTTTTACAAATATATACGTCCGTTTTGTACCTGATCCGATTGGGAGTGATGCAAAGAACACATTAGCATCGAAAAAAATTGGTAAAAATTTAAATTAATGACGTTAATAATTTCGGCCACGTTAATGCACCTTGGCTTTAGTTACCAGAAACATTATTTAGCCTTTTATGCCATCTATAAATGTATGAAATTCCACTTTTTGTGAATGAGTTAAAATTTTTTTTAGTTTTATATATTTAGATAATTACACTCGTGTGTGTGCGCTGCATTTGTTGAAATTGGTGAAGTTAGCAAGTTTTTATGTATATGCAATAAAATATAAATTTTCAGTGGATAGTGAATACTGGCCCAAAATATTTGCATTTATTAAACAAACTAAAAATAGCCATTTTCAATAATAAATATTTGGATCAATAAATAAAAAATTCCTTTGCAGAGAGTTCCTTAGATGAGTGTCATTTGACAATGCAGTTGTTATACTCTACTGCCAGGCTAGAAATTGTTTGAAGAAAAGTAAATTTGGGGGTAGAAAACAATAAACAATGAAATTCCACTTATTTTTAATGAGTTCACATTTTTTTTAGTTTTATATATTTCGACAATTACACTCGTGTATGTGTGAGTGTGTGGGTGGGTGTGTGTGGGTGTGGGTGGGTGGGTGTGTGTGAGTGTGTGTGTGTATTGCATTTGTTAAAATGAAATGAGTCAAGTTAGCAAGTTTTTTTATGTATATGCAATAAAATATAAATTTTCAGTGGATAGTGAATACTGACCCAACATTTTTGCATTTATTAAACAAACTAAAAATAGCCATTTTCAATAATAAATATTTGGATCAATAAATAAAAAATTCCTTTGCAGAGAGTTCCTTACACGAGTGTCATTTGACAATGCAGTTGTTATACTCTACTGCCAGGTTAGAAATTGTTTGAAGAAAAGTAAATTTGGGGGTAGAAAACAATAAACAATGACATTTATATGAAATCTGTGGTTTATCAACAACAATTTCAAAAGAACCCCGTTTTGTACCAGATGTACCATCAACAAATTTTTAGCCGTGAAGCACCAGTAGCCAATCATTATCAAGATTCTATACCAGGCATTTTTTTGACTGATTTAACTTTTCAGTCTGACAGTTGTGTCAATAAAATCACAGTTTAAAGTTAATTCAAATTGCATTGCATAACAGTTCACTGTTTTTCTTAACTTTTTGATTAGCCAAATGCCCAGACGACATCGTAATTAGTTAATTAAAAGTTGAAAAGTACGCATTGCATCCAGGCGTAGCCTCGATTATCCAGGCTACGCAGCTCCAGGCGATGATATGTGCGACCAAAAGTGGTGCCAAAAGCACAGAGCCTGGATAATCGAGGCTAATAGGGTTAGACTAAATGGCGGCAATCGCCCCGTTGAGGCCATAAATAGGTGTTACAATAATGTAATCCTGGTAGAAATATGCTATGGAAACAGGAGCTGATGTGTCAGTGGAAGATGTACTTCTACAAATAAACAAGCATTTATATGCATTTTTTTGTTTAGGGGATATATACTCGGGCTAGTTACAATTTTCAGTTTAAATCACTTTTTGTGAAAAGTATGTTAGATGCATCATTTTTGTCAATGTAGACATTAAATGTATTATTCATGTTAATAAAATGTACCATACCATTGATATTCCGTACCTTAATTTTGTAAATAATTTTATGAAGTTTCCCAGGCGCGGTCGACTATAACAACTAGCCTCGTATGCGGGTCAAGTTGTTACATCATACGGGGTACGTTGTTACGATAAAGAACGTGTGGATCGCAAAGAAAGTGTCATTCGTACATGTTACTGTTATTACATTAAATGAATTATACACACTTATACGTCTTTGTGACAATGTGAATATTATACATTTATTTTAAGTTTATACTACAGTCGTAGTGATAGCCACTATCTTTTAACAAGATTTGCCATCCAAGCCAAAGGCCTAGAAGGCAAGTGGACAAGGAAGCCATTGGCTTAGCGAGAGTCCATCAGTGTTCGTCTACGTGTAACCCGCCCTCCTGAGATATGTGTCCAACTTGTTTTTAAACATATTCACGCTGCTAACGGTTATACAATCCGTAGATAATTTGTTCCATTCATTTACTATCCTCTGTGAGGATGAGTACTTCCTGATATCCAATCTACACTGATCCTTTCCTAACTTTACCTCATGTCCTCTACTGCTATCTTTCTTGAGAGAGAAAAACATATATCTGTCAATATAAAAACTTCAATCTGATCTCCTCTTAACATCCTTGTCGCTAGAGTTGTTAAACCACATTCAATCAGGCGTTCTTCATAACTAAGGTCTCTCAGTTCTGGAATAATTTTAGTTGCTCTCCTCTGTATGCATTCAACTGTATCTATATCCTTCTTACGATATGGTCTCCACGTTTGTGTACAGTATTCTAAATGAGGTCTAACTATTGCTTTATACAGAGGTATAATTAGCTTTTTATCCTTATAAGTTGTTTTCCCTAATCAACCCAAGAATTTTATTACCCTTTGAAGCTGCAATACCACACTGCTCTGAAACTTTCATATCAGTACTTATTGTAACTCCTAAGTCCTTTTCTTATACAGTAGTACCGAGATATAACAGGTTTTCTGTAGCTATTGTTGAGCCAAGCTAGGTGGTAGTTCTAGTACTGGGCATTATGCTAGGCAACAGGCCAGTAATGTTTACTGAAGCGTATCACCGACTGGTAGACTATATATGTTACAGTCAATCTGTGTAATCAGTCATTTTGCGTAATGACTGACAAGTTTAGTCATTACGTGAAATGAATGTTTCACTCAGGCATTTCGCGAAATGCCTGAGAATTTCAGTCATTATGCGAAATGACTGGAATTAAGGCATTGTTATTACACAGTTTCACTGGTTACCATTTCAGTCATACTGTGTAATAACAATTTATGTACTTTTGTCATTATATATTGTTCCAATGTTAATTGTGCATTAATGTCAGCTGTCATAATTCTTCAGACATTCACATTACTCAAGTAGATAAACAAAACGAATAAATATTTGCTATATATTTGCAAATGGCAACATTTTGCTAATAATATATCCATCTCTGGGTACAAGACTCTAACCCTCCTCCTGACAGTTTGATTGACAGCTATCTCACTAGTGTTCTCTGATTTGATGGACAGGTAATGGATGACCCAACCATTTTCCAACTGGGAATGCTAATTGCCTAACAATAGTGACTGTCTCAATTGGCTATTGTGCATTGCCTCTCCCTATAAAAAGAACACAATCAGTAGGTTTTAATCACTTGCCTCTTGGCATAAGTATCACAATGACACAGGATAATTATGAAGTACAATTTAAGGAAGTACTCTACAAAAGGTTTCAAATATGTCAAAAACATCTAATTCCCGAAGTGGAATATTTCAATACTATAGAACAACTCAAGCTTGTAGCAACTGATGAACCTTCGAAGACATGCCATGGATACTACATATTTTTATTTGTAGTTTCTTATGCTGAACATTGTTTCTTGATTTTAAGTATGAGAAATGTACCAGACATTTCACAATTTGAGGTATAAATAGTAGTCCATTTAATCGATGCAAATGTTCTAACCTATAATAAATGAGGTATGGGTGGAAATATAGTTGAATACTTTTCCAAACGTGCCATAGCTAACAAGTAATTATGCAGTAATGACATCATATCAGAATTATGTCATAGAAATTATTCCACAGCCCCATGCCAGACAGGTGAAAACCCCCATCTAGGGAATTTCTTCCACAACCTTTTTAAGAAGCTTAATATCAGACACGTGCAATGTTGGGGGCTTGCATACCATGATGTGGTTTCATTTTGATTTGGCAGTGGTGAAATTTCTCACCTTCATTCACTGATCTGCACATTGAAGCCAGAGGTAATTCCCTTCAAAGATTTTCTCAGTCGGAAGCCCCTAGTTAATATCCACCACAGTTGTATTGGATACCAATTCAAGCCTTAATCCTTTCTCTGTTAATTCCTCCTGTCTTTATGTAAGCCAGGAAGTCCACAATGAAAGGGTCTTTCTTCAGTTAGCCATCAATTGCACGAGTGAGCACAAATTAAAGCCGTCAATATTGTCTCACAAAATTCGAAGTCCGTTCATGATTTGTCACATTAAGCCATACAAACAAATTAATTTAAAATGGAAGTTAAACCAATTGCTGACACAATGATAAACATCATGATTATGAGTATATTACAATATATTACAATATATATTTTCTTCTCACAATTTTGGTTTAGGTAATTTATAATTAAAATTGGATAATAATAAAAATTTGCGAATATGTTTCGCAGGTATCAAATTCTTCAACGTGGTGACATCGAGAAGTTGATAAAGAAACGAAAAACAGAACAAGAAGAGCCAATATATTATGTGTGCATTGAGAACACCTATGACGTCATCCTTATCAACATGCAATCATCCCCAGTCACATTTCAAGTGGATCATTGTTTATCAGTGCCATCTCACAAAGTTCTGTATTATACGGCCTCGAAGCGAGCAGCAGAAGTGGCTATCCAGCTGCTGGATATATTTCTCCTGTTCGACGCCCCTGCAATACCCAGTTCCCATCCCAATGGTGGATAGAGGAAGGGGGATCCACGTAACATCCTGGGGGTCATCAACTTTTAGACCACTGCGGTGAAGATTGGGATCCTGATAAATAAATATTCACGCAACCAATTTGACTTATGCCCACAATGCCTTCTATCCCAGTGTGACACCTACTAAGACTAACAGATATCTCTCTGCCATGCATTAAACATTTCAGCACCTGGAGGACAAGGTTTTGTCAGGTGTGACTGTTGCAGTCTTCTTTAAAAATGTACTAGCAACAGGTGCAAGCGCTACAAAGCAAAACGAATGTGCAACAGCTGGTATCACAACAGTCTGAGCTGCCCGAACAAGTGAGAACGAACCATATGACATGCTAATCATCCAGTTGTTAGTAAAGTAAATTTTCCTTTTAAGACCAGACATGAATTGATTTGTCATCTTTTATAAATATCCTCTGGGTAATGTGTATGATTTCTCTCAGTGGCAAGTATACCTACTAGTAAGCTTCACATGTCTTTCATGATAACTAGTGAGTATAATAATTATTTAGTAATATTTGTTGAATACAATATTAGCTTTCACCAATACTGTGATGTAAAATATTATGAATTTAACACTCTTCTCATAAAAACAACTACCCCGGTAATATGCTCTCATCCATATACAGTACATATATAATTATGAGAATATGGCATATTGTATAATTGGTTTGACATATATTGTGGAAATGTAGCGCATTGGTATAATTTCCAATGATACAATAGACTATTGCAAGTTGTAGAATCATAATAAAGTTATATGTTGTTCAATAAGACAGTGCTGTTGTGTCTTAAGTATGTATGTAACATTTCCAACAGTTAATTTAAGATACACAATAGAAGACAAATTGTAATTGATACTTGTTTGCTCTGGGTATCACAAAGCGAACTTACGGGGACTGGGGCATTGCATCTAGTAATAAAAACATTAATTTTATGATAAGTGGTTTCAATTGTGTGGAGTAACTTCAATTTCTGGTGTTCTATATGATCCAAATTGAAACTGAATAATAATATTTTAAATCGTAATTTCATCACAATATAAAAAATATTTTTGAGTGTGACAAATAGATAGCTGCTAGGTAGCAATTTCTTAAAATATCTGGCTAAGTTGATGAAAAAACAGCAAGTTTGCCCAGATCACGTGTCATTAACCAAGGGAAATACTGTTTCAGTCGTTATGCGAAATGACTGCACCTCTTTTCCAGTCATTTCGCGTAATGACTGGAAAATTCTTACATAACAAACAATTGCAAATGGAATGCAAATTATTGAATGGAGTATGAAATAGTTAATAGAAATATAAATGTAATGTGACTTCTACTTGATTGAATGATACACACACGAACACACGGATGCACACTCGCACGAACATCCACATTTCAATGAATCGTACAGTATTTATTAATTGCTCAAATAGGGCTATGCCATAAAAAAATTAGCAAGTTTGAACAAGATTGTCATCCAAGGCAAAACCCCCAGATGGCAAGTGGACATGGAAGCCATTGGCTTATCGAGAATACAAAAAAGTCATCTATGGGTAACCCACCCTTTTGAGATGTTTGTTAATTTTGTTTGATGCTGCTAGCAGGGCTGGGTCCAATTACACAAAATTATATCAATTACAATTATATTAAATTTTTTATTTCAACTACAATTACAGTCATAATTTTCTAAATCAATTACAATTACAATTACACTGTTTCAATTACAATTACATTATGCGGAACCAAATATATTCAGCATTTGTTAATTATGTATTTTTGCGCGTTTTGCTTAATTTCAATATTTTTTACATAACTGATAAACAAATATAACGGTAATGTTTGTACATTTTGTTGAATTGTGACTTTGAATTATACTAAATAAAAAGATAGCCGTTTAAAACATATTTTTATTATATAAAAATACAATGCAATATCCAGACATAATCCTACAGGACATATTCCAATGCAGATATTTATCCGTGCGCATTTCTTAAATTTTTCTTTGGAAAATACTAATAATAGGGTTTGATGTGTTTACTTTGAGGTTTTAGCTCCTGCTCTAAGCTGACATTCTTAATTGGTCTGCCCTTTGCTTTGTGTGAGTTGGGAATGGGAAGAGAGGCCATATAAATGGTCCTTGCCACCTGACCTGTCTCCAACCCACCACAACACAAGGGGTGTAATTGGCTTGCTAACTCTGCAATGTTTCACTGAATGTCTGTGCATTGTTTATTGCTTCCTGGCTGTTACCAACTTACTGAAAAGGCTAATTGCTAAGGCTACCCACCACTAGCACCACTGACCAGTACCCACCAGACAGTGAATACTGAGACTTAAATGTAAATATATAAGCAGGTGTTATTATTAGTCTTGATTTTCAACTCATGTGAGACTTAAATTATATTTTTATTGACAATTCGTTCAGGTAGTTTGTGATATGAAACGTACTGTAATTGATTGTAATTGATTGTAATTGAAATAAAATTTCAATTATACAACATAACAATTACAATTACAGCAACATTTTGAAACCATAATCGATTACAATTACACGATTTTGCTGTAATCAATTACAATTACATAATTGGACCCAGCCCTGGCTGCTAGCATTTACAGTACTGGTTATAAACCTGTACACTCAGTTTCACAAGTGAAATAAATAACTGTTGTTCTTTCAGTCATTGTCAGCACACAACTCGTTGGCTGAACCATCCCTATGAGCTGCCCGAGCATTGTTACAGTTGTAACAACTTGCCCCAATACAATTGTAGCAACTTACCCCAAACATAACTTTTGCAGTTGAACTTATGTGTACGATAACAATCCTTAATTTTAATGTAACTTCTACTTCTAATATTACCCCTTATACTATAATATTATAGTAGACATGTTCCAAGTTTCATTCACGAAACATAAAACATGGCTGCGTGAGATGATATTATGTGGGCATACCCAAAAAATTTTAGGTGGTTAAAAAGTCATTTTTGTCCACATCTCGTTAACTTTGTCTTCTTAACTCCCGATTGGTGGACTTTGCACCAATATCTGTCGATGGTGACTCCATAGGTGTGCTATATTTTCGTAAAACACATCTGTAACAACTTGCCCCTGTATACAACTAGCCCCGGTCTCCACTACAGTCTAACAAATATAGTTTAATGTACCCATAACAGTCAGATTTGGGGGGCTAGAGTGGCCATGTCCCCGTCAATAATACATAGTGCCCCTAGCAGCATTGGGGTTCCTCAGTTGGCAGATTGCACCATACCTCTCCCTACTCTCTACCGCACCAGCACAGGAATTTGAAATTATACATCTGACATGCTTTCTGGATGCATTTCTTTGCACTAAGTTTTTTTGACGAGACCTATACCCCCAGCATGAAGGGGATGCCCCCCTCCATGTGCACATTGGGGCCCCTTGCAATTTTAAGTGTGGTGTGACCAAAATTTAACCTTATATCCCATAAATGCTGTGTGGACGTATTTATGAGCTCCATATTGTTTTTTTTTGCATCCCTACAGGGAATACTAAATCCGTATATCCATAATGGTTCTAAAAGCACAAAATGGTTCTAAAGCACAAAAAAATCAACTTTAAAAATCGCAAACACCCCAAGACTGTCAACTAGCCACGCATGGTCAGATAGCACCGATATATCATTTATGGATGATTTGTGTATTTCCAGAAAGTCACTGAACAGAAATGTGACCAACTTAGCCGACCCTTGACTGAACCTAGTGCCCAGCATTATGTGCCAATAGATAGGGGCTGGCATTATGGGGTACAACTTATAAACATTCCAGATAGGACGGAGGGTAAGGGTGAGTAAAAGTTTCTGAACATGTTCATCGAGGAGGCTTCTACCATAATTTCGTCAGTTATAGTTTCTTCAATTTCTCCAAAAATCAGCAACAGAAGCGCAAAAACATGACCAAATAATTGGTGTCCCGAGGCCAGTCGCACCAATAAATTTATAGCTCTTTCGAGGACCCTGGGTTCATTACAGCGATGCATTGGAAATGTTCACACAGAAATTGGCAAAAAACATGATGAATGTGAGAAATATTTCACATATATAACATAATAATCATGCTGTATTGGTTAGGAGAACTTGGGTCACTGGCTGAGTGGTTGTGTCTAATGGGCACTATGATCATCAAAGCTAATTCATACTCCTGACAGCAAGCCAGTGGCAGTAACCACCGGATTGCATAAAATAATATACCCAATAAAAAAGTTAATTGAAGGTTAATTGTGATTTTTTGTAATTAATTAAATTAAATTAACCTCTTCCAGTAAAGTTAATAAATTAAATTAATTAATAATTAAAAAAATTAATAAAATTTACCTCATTGAGTTAATTGAATTAACAAATTAATAACATTTTAACCCATGCCTTGTATATATATATATATATATATATATATATATATATATATATATATATATATATATATATTATAAGAATAGTCGTGTTCATTTTCATCCGAAAAAGTTAAAATGTGTTGCAAGCTTCATGAAACACCAATGTGTCCCACAAGAACTGTGTCTGTGACTTGTGTTTCATACTGTATCATAACGGCGGTTTAATTATTGATCTAAACAATATTTATATATATATATATATAATCCAGCCTAAAGTGTAGAAAACAGCTTAATGTAGCAATCTACCTAAATCTAAATTCTGTGATGGTGCCGTGCAAATGGCAGGTAAATACCACCAGACATTTAGTATGATTTATCAAGTGTCAAAAAGGGCCTATAATTAAATTATGTGACTGGTTTTCAGCTAATATTATGGGCAGGGCATTGTTTTGACTTGGCTGTCAAACAAATATTAATGGCGAGACAAGCAGGAGTGTTCCATAATATGTCTACATATATATTGTACTGTAACTTGATACAAAATTGGACACTTTCTCAGACAAAAGCTTCCCTATTTAATTGGGGTCATGCCTCAGTTAGACTTCCTGGTGTGCAACAGACAAATATAGGGCATAGTAAGTTTGGATATAAGAAGTTTTAACAAATTCATACGATCTGACATAAGTGCCTGTGCGCAGGGAGAGTGCCAGGTTTGTTGTTGGAAGTTGTTGAGAGTGAAATGGTTGATGTTTAGATCATTTTAATAGGCGGAAGAATATTTGTGATTTTTTTGGGCCACTACCGGTAGTCATGTGTGCACCGTAATTCGTGCAAATATTGGTAAACATTGACGGGTATTGCACATACAGGCATATTACAAGATTCAGAAATGTCTAGTTTTGACAAAACTTGACCATCATGTCAGTGGGATGATGACAGCGGCTGGTAAAAACTCTTAGAATGTTCGATGGTCATATTTTCTTATAATCATACAAAACGTTAACATGGCCATCAATGGGAAATGTAACTGTAGGCTGAACCCTAGTTAACGGAAGTCATGTTCACAGCACGGTTAGAACATTTTGATATGCTTATGTTTTGGTTGTTGTTAGCTTAATTGTGGCTAACCCCATCTCTAGCTAACACCATCCCTAGCTAACCCTAACCCGAACACCATCCCTAGCTAACCCTAACCCTGAAGTAGTTTTTAGTTTTTACAGAAATTATAGCCATTCCCATAGTCACAGGTTAATTGGAAAAGTGAACAGTTTGCTTGGAAAAGGCAGACGGCAGTAACAATCACGAATAGCGTGGTACAGAGCAGATGCCAAAACGGAAATTTGGTCAAAATTAGGGGGTATTGCACCAGTTTTTGAGGGAGCAGGTAGCTGTTTTGCACCAGAACAGTCATTGGTGATGTGTTATGTGGTCCATTGCATTGGTAACATTGTGTAACAAATTTGGACAGTATAGTTGTATGTTGGTTGTGTCACTGCCACTAGAAGCATTGCATATATCAACATTTTCAAATCTGGCCGCAACGTGTATCTGGTCATGTAATACCCTTTTATGGTGGTGTATCCAAATCAAGCAGTACGCCTTGTATCTAATCACTTAGAAGCATGAAAGCAGTCACATTGGAGATCACTCAAAATTCTGATAAATGGGACAAATTGTCACTTTTCTGACAAAATTACGACATGTTTGATTAAAAAGCAAGCAATTATATCAATGTTAATTTGAAAATAAATTCATTGGTATATCTAGAGACAGTACGCAAGCTTCACTGGCTTGCAATGCTCTGGAAATCTAGTGTACAAGATCTATGATTTATCAAGTGTCAAAATGGACCTATAATTAAATTATGTGACTGATTTTCAGATAATATTATGGGCAGGGCATTGTTTTGACTTGGCTGTCAAACAAAATTAATATGAATGACGTGACAAGCAGGAGTGCCCTCTACCAAAATATTTCATTAATCTTTCTTGTTTACCACACTCCAGGCAAATAAACATACCCAGCTCCAGAAATATTTGCAGATTTATTTGTACTATCGACTTCTTCCCTTCTTAAAGATATCTCTATTGAGATAATGGTCTAATACTAATTTCATGCATTACTATTTAGTGCACCTGGGAGTGCTTTCTCCAATATATATAAGATATAACAGATGCTGAATTAGGACTGACAGGATACGTAATGTTTAGGAAAGATCGAATAGGAAGAAGGGGCGGGGGAGTTATTTTATATGTTAAAGAATCTATTCAGGCTTATGAAATGAAACTAGAAAGGGAAGCAGATTGCGATGAAGCTGTTTGGTGCAAAATTGTTTCAGGAAATTCAAAATTAACTGTTGGATTAGTTTACCGAAGTCCAAACATAAACGAAGAGGACAACACAAAAATAAAAAACGCTATAAAGGAAGTTAGTAAAGGGGAATGTATCATAATGGGAGATTTTAACCATGGACACATACAATGGAATTCTCTAGAGAGCACAGGGATTGAGGATCAACAATTTCTATGTTTAATCCAGGATAGCTTTCTTACTCAGCACGTACTAGAACCAACCAGGGGAGAAAATGTATTAGATATAGTTTTGTCATCACAAAAAGAATTAGTGGACAATGTAAAAATATTTGAACCATTGGGTAATAGTGACCATAATCAAATACATTTTGACATCAATGTAAAATCAGAAAGTAAAAATAAGAAAACGTACAAGAGAAACTTCTACAAAGGTAACTACAAAGATATGAGAAAATACTTAGCACAGCTAGATTGGAATAACATGCTGATGAATAAGACTGCAATTGAATGTTGGAATATTCTAAAATATGAAATTGAGAGTATCATTGATAAATTTGTTCCCTTCCGAAAACAAGGAAAACGGTGTAGAAAGAAACACGTGTCAAAAGAGGCAATTAGAAAAATAATGCTAAAACAAACTATGTGGAGGGTTTATAGGCGTACCAGAAAGGAAGAAGACTATGCAAAATACAAAGAGGCACTTAATGCAGCTACAACTGAAATCAGACAATCTAAAAGAAGCTATGAGCAAAAACTGGCATGTAACATAAAAACTGACAGCAAGAGTTTTTATGCATATGTCAGAGTAAACAAAACGTACAAGACAAGGTTGGACCTCTAGAAGACAGTGCTGGAAATATAATATCACAGGGGTTTTTAATGGCGGAAGACCTAAATGGTTACTTCAGTTCAGTGTTTACAAAAGAAGATATTAGTTCATTACCAGTTGCTGATGCTAAATTTCAGGGACTAAATCTGACTATTTAGGACCGTTAGTTGTAACTCCAGAATTGGTAGCTAGGAAAATAAAGGCAATGAAGGATAACAAATCACCGGGAGTGGATGGGATTCTCCAAAATTACTAATGGAAACAGTAGATCAAATCAGTATACCACTTGCAAGAGTATTCAACTTGTCATTAAAAGAGGGAGTTGTTCCGTTTGAATGGAAAGAAGCAAACATCATACCATTATTTAAAAAGGGTTCGAGAAATAAGTCAGAGAATTACAGACCAGTGAGTTTAACGTCAGTGATTTGTAAATTATTAGAAAGGTTAATTAAAGACCATATGGTGGACTTCCTCGTTAAGCATAAATTATTAAATTCATCTCAACATGGATTCCTTAAAGCGAGGTCATGCTTAACAAATGTGTTATGTTTTTGGAAGAAATCACTAAGTGGATAGACGAGGGATCGCCAGTAGATATTATCTACTTAGATTTTCAGAAAGCTTTTGACAAAGTGCCACATCAAAGATTACTACTTAAATTAAAAGCCCATGGTATCGGGATAGCATAACTGACTGGATAGAACAATGGCTGACTGACAGAAGACAACGAGTTGTAGTAGATGGCGAAGTTTCAAATTGGAAATCGGTTTTGAGTGGGGTACCTCAAGGATCAGTATTAGGACCTATATTATTCTTAATTTATATCAATGACTTGGACGACAGTATAACAAGTAACGTACTGAAATTTATGGACGACACAAAACTGTTTAGAAAGGTTAATACTGATGGTGATAAACAACATTTACAAAACGATCTAGACAGATTAGTGAAATGGTCTGAGAAATGGCAGATGCTGTTCAATTTTGGGAAATGTAAATGCCTACATACAGGACATGGGAACTTGAATGTAAACTATAAAATGGGAGCTACTGTTCTTGGTACTACTGTAAAAGAAAAGGACTTAGGAGTTACAATAAGCGCTGATATGAAAGTTTCAGAGCAGTGTGGTATTGCAGCTTCAAAGGGTAATCAAATTCTTGGATTGATTAGAAGAAACATAACATACAAGGGAAAAAGTTAATTATACCTCTTTATAAAGCAATAGTTAGACCTCATTTAGAATACTGTATACAAGCATGGAGACCATATCGTAAGAAGGATATAGATACGCTTGAACGCATACAAAGGAGAGCAACTAAAATGATTCCAGAACTTAGAGACCTTAGTTATGAAGAACGCCTGAAAGAATGTGGTTTAACAACTCTAGAGACAAGGAGGTTAAGAGGAGATCAGATTGAAGTTTTTAAGATATTGAATGGGTATGAAAATATTGATAGAAATATGTTTTTCTCACTCAAGAAGGATAGCAGAACTAGAGGACATGAGGTAAAATTAGTAAAGGATCAATGTAGATTGGACATCAGGAAGCACTCGTTCTCACAGAGGACAGTAAATGAATGGAACAAACTGTCTACAGATTGTGTAACTGCTAGCAGCGTGAATATGTTTAAAAACAAGGTTGACACATATATCAGAAGGGCGGGTTATAAGTAGGTGAACATTGTTGGACTCTCGATAAGCCAATGGCTTCCTTGTCCACTTGCCATCTGGGCCTTTGGCTTGGATGGCAAATCTTGTTAAATCTTGTTAAATCTTGTTAAATCTTGTTAAATACATATACAACTATACATACAAATGAACATAATATTATATATACACACATAATAGATGCTTATATTTCCTACATTTTAATGTCTTGGGAACTAAATTGTATTTGTGCATGCGTGCATGTAATACATTGTATATATGTGTGTGTACATATATATGTGTGTGGGTGTGTGGTGTGTGTGCGTGCAATATACTGTATATGAATATACATGTATATATATGTGAGTATGAGTGTGTTCCCTGCTGTCAAAATCAACCAAGTCACATTTCAAAATTTGTGCCACAGGCGCTTGAAGTTAGGATATTGATTGGCTGAAAATATCCATTTTCATATTATTAGACTACACTGTACATTGTAAATTAATGCCACTCTTTTTGGTGGTTATTTTTTAAGAGAGCTTCAAGAGTTTTTAGTTCATCAGCATTTAAAAGTTATTGTGATATTGACCATAAAGAGGAGCGAAGGTGAAAGCAGGAGAGAAAGTGGAACTAGTGAGGGTGAAAGCAGGAGAGAAAGTGGTAGAAGCGAAGGTGAAAGCAGGAGAGAAAGTGGTAGAAGCGAAGGTGAAAGCAGGAGAGAAAGTGGAAGAAGCGAGGGTGAAAGCAGGAGAGAAAGTGGTAGAAGCAAAGGTGAAAGCAGGAGAGAAAGTGGTAGAAGTGAGGGTGAAAACAGGAAAGTGGAAGAAGCGAGGGTGAAAGCAGGAGAGAAATTGGTAGAAGCAAAGGTGAAAGCAGGTGAGAAAGTTGTAGAAGCGAGGGTGAAAGCAGGAGAGAAAGTGGTAGAAGCGAGGGTGAAAGTAGGAGAGAAAGTTGTAGAAGCGAGGGTGAAAGCAGGAGAGAAAGTGGTGGCAAAGATGACGAATGTCTGGCTTTTATTAAAAAGTTTAAATCAAGATTATCTCCATAATAAAATTATCAGATACTAATACACAGCCTCCAGTTAAAATGCAAGTGTGATTGACATAATTATCATACAATGATAAACTATATGTCAAATGATGAAATAATTATTTTGACATATCCAAATTTGTTTTTACTTTTGTAGAAATTTTTATCATGTTATCAAGATAAAGTAAAGTTACAAATGGAAAATAAATTTGGATATGTCAGAATAATAATTTCAACATGAAAACAAACTATCCTGAAAAAAGTTCACTATTTTGAAAAGAAATTGGGGACAAGATTGTGTGAAACACGTGAGGAAACTTGAAGATCTAACTTTAAAGGTTTCATGCCATAGGAACCACCTATGCTATGATGTAAGGACACCAAAGTAACACCTCCCTGTCTCAGCATAAAATGCCCAATGAAGTCGCCTTGATAAGACAATGAAAACTTCTACAAAGGTTAAAACAAATTTGGATATTTCAAAATAATCCTCTCAACATGAAAACAAACCATCCTGAGAAATGTTCACTATTTTATGTCAAATAAGACTTGGTTGATACTGGCAGCAGGGTGCGTGCATGAGTGCATGTGTGCATGCGTGTATATATTACTCCTAATGGAGAATTCCACTAAATGTTACACTCTGTGACTAATAACAATTATAATCACGATCAGGCTCAACAGTCTGGATAAGAGTTACCCAAGAATTGTTAGTCACTCTATCATTAATCACACCTAGATTACACAGATGTAAATAAATTGTCAACACCCAACTCCCACAAACTTATAGCAATCATTAATATCTAATATTAATATCTAAATAATATTGTTAAATTTAATTATGTTATCACATACATGGAAACAAGTTTCACATAATTAATTATAGCAAGTTTAGTAACAAGGTTTACAAGTTTGTTATTCAACGCTGGCTGCAGTTTGCCAGGAGTAGCTGCTGGGCATCTGTCAGAGCTGCAGATATGTATTCTGCAAAGCGTGCGGCACTAGTCTCAGAGCAATTGTCCCAGGCAGACACAGAGAAGTTCATGTGGTCTCTCATTGGATTGTAACAGAATCCATAGCCATCAGGTACAACTGCACCAAAACACAGCAAGCTGTCATGCTTTGATGGCACCTACAATAAAAAGATTAATGTTACACAAATATTTTATTATGCAAAAATTTTCAGTTTTGTTAAGTTACCATCAATGCCCAAAAAACTGTTTTATTTTACTACAAATTAAAATGAAACTACTGTCATAGTTGTTGACAAATATCAGTGAAATAAAATGTTTACTGATACTCTTCTTAAAGTTCATATAAAAGTACGGATGTTTCACAGTAGTCAAGTGCAGTGTCAAAGGTAACTGTAATTAAAATAAATTGCACAGCAGGCAGTTCAGGGACTGGAAATATGTCTGTTATGGACAGAAGTGCAAACACTAAGGTTGTTCCAAAAGGGGCATGGTTTGACATGCTGAATTCAATATGAGTGCAACATGCCTTGGTTGATCTGAGATAGAATGACCCAAAAGGAAACCTAACCAGTAAGTTGGACATAATTATATTCTCATGGATACCTGACTTGTAGATAACTTCCAGTAGGTGCTGTCTGTGTAGATTGAGTGCTTGAAGAAATCTGGAGTAGCCATATGGTTTTCATTTGCTAGGAGCTTCAGTCCTAACAAATGCCTGTCAATGCCTTGGCCATTTGTCACCTGCCACACAAACACTGAACTTCATGGCTGGTTTTGTTAAAACTCGCTACTCAATTGATTTAGCCCATTACAAATCGGGGTAAAGGTGCATTAACCTGGCCGAAATTATTAACGCTATTAAATGACATTTTTACCTAATTTTTTCTATGCTAATGTGTTCTTTGCATCATTCCCCATCGGATCAGGTACAAAACGGACGTATATTTGCAAAAAATATTGTGTTTGAGCGCACTTTTAGTGCCCAAAACAACGCTATACCGGCAATAGCCGGTGTTCATAATATGGTGATCATCCGAAATGTGCTGTAACAATATCACGGTGGCATCAGAACCGGAAAGGCGATTTCGCTGTCAAATATTTCGTACCGCAGTATAAGAAAATACGAAAAATAGAAGAAAAAGTGCAATTTAATGTTACGAAAAACTCTAAAAATCGACAATTTAATGTTAAAAAGACCCCAAAAATCGAACCGGACAGGTTATTTCACTGACAAATATTTTGTACGCAGTCTAAGGGGAAAAAAGTAGAGTTCAATTTAATTTAGAAAATCCCAAAAAAATCCACCGACAAATATCTCGACAAAAAATATAAGATAGTGTAAAAAAAAAAGCAAAGACATCGCACATATATCAAAAAATTATTAAAAGTTCACAGATCGTGCAAATATCTTTAAATCTTACTCATAAACAAGTGTCTTGCTTGCCCAAATCACACAATTCAGTAATAAATTATTCTTCAGGGGACATTGAAGTGTTTATTTTTTACATTACTAATGTTTGGACCGTATCGTGGGGAAAATTGGACATTTCACTACAAAAGTATGTTGGAAACTGCAACCATGGTGACTTTCAAGGACCAAATTTATCGAGATATTTTCGTTAAATTTATATCTACAAGAGAATTATTCAAACCTAGACATCGTTTACACATAATGTAGCAACTCTTTTATGAAAGTGTGGTTGGCTCCGAAAAGAGCCGTTTTGTGTCTTCTGGCGACTGCTGGGCGAAGTTCACTGCTAGTATGCATTTGTTCATGGGTATTGGTCGCGAATGCACACTAGCAGTGACGAGAGACGTCGTTGGCGGTTCCTGTGCTGCTGCATCCACAGGAACTCTTCCAGGCACGTGATGAACAGAGGTCGCGCCGTGCCGAACTGTCTCCAGAGTTTCCTCTTAGCTCTCATCAACATGTTTTCTACATTCTGAGTATGGATCTCGGGATGTAGAGGATCAACGAAATTCTGCTCGTGGATCACTAAGTCGTATGGTTGCTTCGCATGGACTTCAGAGTGTGTAGGGTTGTTATGCTGCTGTGAAGTCTGTGCGAAGCAACCCTACGCACGGACTTCATAGTAGCACAGGCGGGAACGCGATATATCGCGTCCGGCACGCACACGTGTTTGCGAAAAGACCCCAAAACGATGCGCGGGAAGGAGAACATGTGACAGCGCTAATTCGGCGGGAGCTGTGTAGCGCGCGAAGCAATGCACGAAATTCTGCTCGTGGATCACTACGTTGTAGTGATCCACGAGCAGAATTTCGTTGATCCTCTACATCCCGAGATCCATACTCAGAATGTAGAAAACATGTGGATGAGAGCTAAGAGGAAACTCCGGAGACAGTTCGGCACGGCGCGACCTCTGTTCATCACGTACCTGGAAGAGTTCCTGGTGATGCAGCAGCACAGGAACCGCCAACGACGTCTCTCGTCACTGCTAGTGTGCATTCGCGACCAATACCCATGAACAAATGCATACTAGCAGTGAACTTCGCCCAGCAGTCGCCAGAAGACACAAAACGGCTCTTTTCGGAGCCAACCACACTCTCACAAAAGAGTTGCTACATTATGTGTAAACAATGTCTAGGTTTGAATAATTCTCTTGTAGATATAAATTTAACGAAAATATCTCGATAAATTTGGTCCTTGAAAGTCACCATGGTTGCAGTTTCTAACATACTTTTGTAGTGAAATGTCCAATTTTCCCCACGATACGGTCCAAACATTAGTAATGTAAAAAATAAACACTTCAATGTCCCCTGAAGAATAATTTATTACTGAATTGTGTGATTTGGGCAAGCAAGACACTTGTTTATGAGTAAGATTTAAAGATATTTGCACGATCTGTGAACTTTTAATAATTTTTTGATATATGTGCGATGCCTTTGCTTTTTTTTTACACTATCTTATATTTTTTGTCGAGATATTTGTCGGTGGATTTTTTTGGGATTTTCTAAATTAAATTGAACTCTACTTTTTTCCCCTTAGACTGCGTACAAAATATTTGTCAGTGAAATAACCTGTCTGGTTCGATTTTTGGGGTCTTTTTAACATTAAATTGTCGATTTTTAGAGTTTTTCGTAACATTAAATTGCACTTTTCCTTCTATTTTTCATATTTTCTTATACTGCAGTACGAAATATTTGACAGCAAAATCGCCTTTCCGGTTCTGATGCCACCGTGATATTGTTACAGCACATTTCGGATGATCGCCATATTAACAACACCGGCTATTGCCGGTACAGCGTTGTTTTGGGCACTAAAAGTGCGCTCAAACACAATATTTTTGGCAAATATACGTCCGTTTGTACCTGATCCTATGGGGAATGATGCAAAGAACACATTAACATCGAAAAAAATGAGGTAAAAATGTCATTTAATAGTGTTAATAATTTCGGCCAGGTTAATGCACCTTTACCCAAATCGGGTTCATTGATGTTCAAATTTGTAGTGTGTGAATAGCTTAAAACAAAACAAAAGTCATGGTTTTCATACTAAAATCAAGAATATCATGCCAGTGGTTTATTCAGAATGTGTTCTAAAATTGGGACATTCCGGTCATTTCTCCAGTTGACCGAGGGCTGACATGTTAACCAGCATGACCAATAAGCACATGCACAGTTCTATGAAATCAGGGTAACCTAGATTATAGTGATGTATTAAGGGAGACTGGCATACACAGAAGCAATGCAAACAAATGTGTTATTTTATCAGAAAGAAGACTAGTTTAGTAAACAAAGGCCAAAATATGTTGAGTTTGGATGCAAATAGCATGACCATATTCTATTGGCAAGAATAGGAATGCCCATGAAATTAAGATGCGGTATGTTCAACACGGTTTTCCTAGTAAACCATTGGCATGATATTCTTAATTGTAGTTACAAATGGTGATGTCTGAGTAACTCTTATAGGTGCATAAGCCGAAAACCATGACTTTTATTTTGCCATAAGAAATATGCGCAGTTAACATCAATCATTACATTGGGTAATTTACAAAAATGTGAACAACTTTGTTATAGTATCTAGAGCAGGACCACCATGGCCTTTTTTGCAGAATTTTGACTGGACCTGGTCAAAAATAATTTAATAGTTTTTCACCAAAACTAAATAAATAATTTATACAAATGACCTAGCATGTCATAGTGGATATTAGATAGGTTTGATTTTCCATGGAATGAATCTGAAACAAGACGAGTGAAAAACTGAGGAGGAATGTTTAAATTATATTCATTCTGTTCAATGTTGTGTTCTGTTTTGCTTCACACAACAATAACAATAATAATGATGTCAGTTCAATGTGTTTTTGCATTTCAATGATAAATGGCCAATGAAAACTATAGACTTTGTATGTTTGTATACCACATACAAAATATTCCAATAGTCAAAACTGTATTTTAATATTTTATTTGCCTGTTGTAAATATACAATATAATAAAGACAATTGCAATCATGAAGGTTATTAACTATAATTTGCATCTAATAATTATAAACATGTGACACTACAATTGAGCAATCGGAAAATGGCATTAAGTAGGCAGGCACAGCATTTGGCCTAAAATATATCCTTGTATAATAATAATAGTTATGACAACAACTGCCTATGTCTATGTAGGCCCATGTGCTCAAACCTCTGTTGATGACCATTCCACTTCGATTTCTTAGATGATCTTAAAAGAGGGGTCTTAAATGAGGGTACCAAATGTAAAAGTACGAGAACAATGACCCACCTCCTGTGTGTAGTTGCTGTGGGCTGACACTGCCGCACGCAGAGCACTCATCTTGTCTGATGCTGATACTCTCTTATCTTCCATGGCTAAGCAGTAATTGTGGGAATCTATACTACATGATCTGATTGTTTCTGTTCTGCCATGGGTAAATTTGCGCAATGACCCACTTTCATAAGTGGCAGTTGGCCTGCCGTGTAATCTGGAACACATACCAAGTCACTTAGAATCTTAGATGGACTACAGAACAAGCTTGGCTCATGCCGTGTAAATCTGGAACACACACCAAGTCACTTAGAAACTTAGATGGACTACATAACAAATTTGGCTCATGCCATGTAAATCTGGAACACATATCAAGTCACTTAGAAACTTAGATGAACTACAGAACAAGTTTAGCTCACAACATATCACAAGTTTCAAAACATCACACAGACAACATTTTGCATTAATTAGTGTATCATGAATACAACAACATCTAAGAAATCCCCAGTTAATTACCACCACTGTCAATTTTGCAATATGCTGCGAATAAACTAAATCAGTGGCATGTTGACAAAGCCAGTTGTGTGAAATGTCAGATCGGAGTTTCCTAAAACTCATCTTTACACACTGTAACTGTTTCTAAAATGTATTTTGGCGTTTGTGTGTAATCTGTGTGTCAATCTACAAATGTGTAACTGGGAAAACAACATATTATTATGAAATGTTGCTGACACTGACATATTAAACAAAAAACTGTAATAGATCATGATATTTTAGCTTTAATGTTGTTTTTATCATTATAAAAACAAAGTAGGGGAAGGCAGTGTTAGTTGAGCCACTGGGTTAGTTGAGCCACCCATGTTTCCCAGGAAAGTACAGCAGCGACAGTTACATGGTACCACCCAATGATTGAACATGCTATTAGACCACGATTGATGTACAATAAGTGTCATTTGTCACAACAGTCAGAAAATGTTAGCTAAAGGTATGATGTTTTCGAAACTTGGTAACTGTGATTAATGTTTGCTGGTGTGTAAACTATCAACTCATGTGACCAGATTGTATTGTCTGTGTACTTACAATTGGTTTAGCTAGGCACAGAGAAGAGGATTACCTACATCACTTCACGCATAAATGTTAAGTTAATTAAAAAAACTTAATTGTCAAAACTGCCTAAGGGACGGTTAGTTGGGCAGCAGTTAAACAACAAAGACAAGTGTTCTTCACCCCAAAATGCATCAAGGAATTCATTTTTCTGAGCAACTTGGGGCATCAGCAACATATTAGCAGTTAGCTACACTGGTTACAATTGGCCTATAAGTCTATATTAATTGTGTCGACTTATTAATTAAGCATGTATACTTTTTTATAACTTCCAAGTATTATAAAAAATCATTCAAACAGTATACCAAAAAAAATACTAGTTATCTATCTATAATCGAGCTAGTGTATGTTTGTGTGTTTGTTCACATTTTCCTCCTATACGGTTTGCACCTCGGGTGCCAAACTTTTAGGGATTAATCTATGACCCCATGATTGAAATGTAACACCTTTATTTTTTCGAAATACCCTGTGGTTTTTATGGTAACTAAAATATTCGCTATGTAAAACATTAACTTCCAACAATCGCAGAAACTACGTGCGCACGGGCGGTTTATATTACGTAAAACATTAACTTCCAACGGCAACATGAATTAGACGTAGACACAAGTTAGGAAGATGTAGACATTGTTTTCTAGCTATATTCACAAAAGCGATCACCTATTTGGTAAACATTGCTATCATGACTGTCACATATGAACAACCAAGTTATCCCATCCTGGGGTCGGGCATTTTTGCTAGTATATGTAATATTATTAATAAAACTTTACCTCATTATTTAAGATCGTATTACAGTTAGTTTTATATTACATACTGAACAGCTAAAAGGCTAAAATTAGCAGCTTCTACACTATTCAAATTCAATAAATCCTATATATGTGCTTCCAAGTTTCACCTGTGATGGTGATGCTGCTGCTGCTGCTGCATTAATCTGTAGTTCAAAAGAAAAAGTAACCTGTCTGGGGCGTGGATATCGGAGCATTGCCTTACTGTACTGTCCATGGTGTTCTCTTACAGCAAAACAACGTGCAAGATTTGCATGACATTTTGTATGAATACACATACTTATATGTACTTTTACTCAACATGTCTTGGAACCAACCAGAGGTGGGAATGTGTTGGATTTAATTTTGTCTTCTCAAAATGAAATAGTTGACAATGTTAAAGTACACAAACCTTTCGGTTTCAGTGATCATAACCAGATCCATTTTAATATAAAAGCAAAAACAGGGAATACATATAAAAAACAATGGATGAGGAACTTCAACAAAGGCAAATATAAAGAGATGAGAACATATCTAGCGAATATAGATTGGAATGACTTGTTGAAGGACAAGACAGCAAGATAATGCTGGGGTTGTCTAAAAGATGATATTGAGGGCATTACTGAGAGATCTGTTCCATTAAGAAAATAAAGGAAAAAGTCCATGAAGAAACACCTGTCAAAAGAGGCTATTAAAAAATTTGCTCACAAACAGATGCTGTGGGGGTTATATAAACATATTGTAAATGTAGAAGACTACACAAACTACAAAGAGGCACTTAACCTAGCTACAACTGAAATTAGAAAATCCAAAAGAACCTTTGAAAAAGAATTGGCAGGTAATATAAAAAATTACAGCAAGAGTTTCTACGCTTATGCAAGGAGTAAATGGAAAGTTCGAGATAAGGGTTGGACCACTGGAAAACAACAGGGGAAACATAATTTCAGATGGGTTTCAAATGGCAGATGTCCTAAATGAGTATTTCAGCTTAGTTTTTACAACAGAAGATATCAGCTCACTTCCAGTTCCAGTTACTTAATTTGAGGATGATAAATCAGATCCTTGAATGGATAGATGATAAATCAGATCATTTAGGGCAGTTATTTGTAACTTCTGAAATGATAGCACCAAAAATTAAGAAGATGAAAAACAATAAATCACCTAGAATTGATACCACCAAAACTGCTTTAGGAAATTGTAAAAAATTAGTACACTTAGTCATTAAAAGCAAGATCATGTCTAACCAATCTCTTATGTTTTTTGAAGAAATTACAAAGTGGGTAGATGATGGGTCACCAGTAGATGGTGTCTACTTAGATTTTCATAAAGCTTTCGATAAAGTGCCACATCAAAGATTGTTACTTGTTGTCAATAAAAGCTCATGGTATAGCTAATGATGCAATCAACTGGATAGAAAAGTGGCTTACAGACAGAAGACAGAGAATAATAGTAGATGGTGAGATTTAAAATTGGAAATCTGTTTTTAGTGGGGTACCACACGGATCAGTATTAGGACAATACTGTTTTTAATATATATAAATGATTTGGAAGATATATATAGCAAAGTATTGAAATTTGCAGATGACAAAGGTTAAAAATTATACAAATGAACAAAGGTTAAAAATTATACAAATGAACAAAGTTTAGAGGATGATCTAGATAAATTGGTTAATTGGTCTGAAAAAATGGCAAATGTTATTCAATTTTGGGAAGTGTAAATGCATACACATAGGACATGGAAACATGGATGAAGAATATAAAATGGTGGATGCTGTACTAGGTAGAACCACACAAGAAAATGACTTAGGAGTAACATTTAGTGCTGACATGAAAGTTTCAGAGCAATGTGAAATTGCTGCTTCAAATTCTATGGGCTAATTAGGAGAACTATGACATACAAGGAGAAACAGCTAATTGTACCCCTGTACAAAGCAATAGGCCAATTGTATTCGGGCATCATAAGAAGGAAATATATAAGCTAGAAAGAATACAATGAAGAGTAACTTTATTCATGATTCATGGACCAACTTATGACAATTTACAATTAAATACTCAGGCCCCTTGTTCTAGTTTTAATTAACCTACTGTCAAGATATTACCAGGTTTCAGAATTTGGGTCAATTATGCAGCCAGTACTGCTATAAAACTGAAATTAAATAGAACCAGACATCTGATGTGTACCTTTATTCACTGTTTGTCATGAATAACATATCTTAACTTGTCCAAAAGGTGTATGACAAAATAATATAATTTAAAAACTCACACACATGTTAGTTAACTATAAAAAGGCACATCTCTTGATTACTTACCTGTAATAGGCCAACTGTAAATTGACTTGTACAAAGGCATCAGGACTCAATTTCTGACTTTTAATGAAGTCTTTGCCAAATGGCGTAAACTTGAAAGCTTTCAGCTCAAGATTGTTGATTTGTCTGAAATATGAAAATAATGTATTACTACTACTAATAATAATAATAATTAACTTATATAGCGCCCATATCCTCGGGAACCTAAGCTCAGAGGCACAACTAAATAGAATCATTAAGCATAATCGTGAACAGGAATATTAGTCATTACAAAGGGGACCAAAAAAGGGAACACCAAAGATTTATGGTGGAAAAGCAATTTGGAATAAAAAAGTTTTGGCAAACATCAAATGACTATTAATGTAGTATCTCTTAACATAACTTTAAACCATTCTAAGAGAAAAAAGTTTGTGTAAATAAATTTATATTTGTATCTATTGTTGTCATCCAATTGTAATTATGCACAGACACATAGTTTTGGTCCAATTCTTGATTCCTGGCACTCAAATAAACACCAATACATGAAATATATTTTAATATTTTACTAAAACTTAACAATACTGTTAAACAGAATACCGGTTGCAAACAGCACAAGATAAAAATAACGATATATAAACAAAATAAAATTTGTAATCATTTCAGAACAGCAAGTACATGATTTTAAATAAAAATTCCATCAGTGACATGATGTATTTAGACTCTGTGCTCGTATCGCTCTGAGTTGGAAACATACCTTTTGGTCAACTATTTGCGGTTTTTGTGTATTTAAAACTAAGTATGCGTGAAACTTTGGAGAAAAGTTAGTAGTGGCAAATGATCAGCATGACAGATGTGCAGTATCCATTCTAAAACTGAGTAAAAGACCAACTGCCATGTAGACAGTTATAATCAACCATATGCTCTGTGTGTCATAAATTTGGGCAGGACACATCCCAAAACTCAAAGGAAGTGACTGGCAATATACTCAATGAAAATACTGGGTTGGACTTACCAGCCATTTATACATTCATGTGTAGTCAAAAGGATATCAGAGCTGATACAGGTGGAACTTTCGATCTTCTGTTATCACTGAACTTCGGAAAAAATGGGGGTGTACACTTATGAGGGCATGTAAGCTGTAATAGGTCAAATACGGTATGTTGCATTGTAATGTTTAAGTCCTTTTTCTACAAAGTTCATTGTCCAGGATTAAATTACTATTCTGTTAGTACAATTTTAAAAAACAATGCAATGTCAACTATAAAAGACATAATTAATCCATCAGTCTTAACAAGGATGGGTCCTGACAGTAGGTATACTGTTACTAGAAACACACATTTCACAAGGACTATTAAAGTTACCCAAAATTGATTTACTTATCAATGGCTACTGCTGCTTGTTCTATTGCCACGTCTATTTCTGGTGTAACATTGAAAGCAAGTTGTGTTGGTCCTTGGACCCCCATAGCTGGCCTCTTGTCATCCACTGCTGTCTGACTGCAACATGTTGAAGCTTCTCACAGAAAAAGAACCAATGAATTATTGAACATTTTATACTGTCATTAAATCCATGTTAATCTATATAAATGTGCTTCCTACTTCTTTATTAAGCTGATCATCATAAATATAAACATACAAATTCTTAGTCTGTTCATTACACTCACTCACAGACACACTCACATAGGAAATGTGTGGGTTAGAAATATAATTTAATTGAAAAAAATCAAAACAGATTGCATATTGGAATTGAAATCCACAAAGTGAGGTGAATTTATCTAAATTTAAAAAGCAACTTGGGACAGGACAGTGGGAAAAACCTGTACAATACTTGTATAAAACTGTCATAAATGGTGAAAAGCTGTCTAAAACTTAAATTGACTTCGGCTAGTCACTGTAATAAAATTGATTCCACTGAGAAAGAAGTGAGTTAAGCTCAGTCTAGCTAACCTAATGCATGTATTAACTGATGATATATTTGTGCTACTGGTCACTGAAACAGTCGTAAATAAAATGTATTAAATTGAATTTGAAGTTATGTTTTATTTAAACGTATTTCTTTGAATTGCATTGGAATTGATCTCTGATAAAAAAAAACATGTAATACGGTTCATGGAAAACCAAGACATCCACAAAATCGGGTTCCGTATAGCTTGCAAATGGTGACATCAACTAGAATATGTTGGCTGCTTAACTATCGTTATTTGCTGAATAAAAGCATGAAAATTGGACCATGTATGTAAAATTTCATGGCAAATCCAATTAGAACTGGATGCACATAAGATTTGGTGTCCTTGACCTTGAATTTCAAGGTCAAATGTTACTGAAAGTGAGATATCAATGTTTTAATACCACCACTGTTTTTTGTATTATGTATGTATGTCTGTATGTAAAATATCATATATATCTATCAAATATCTATTTTTAAAAAACACTATTTTTGTATGTATGAATGTATGTATGTACTTATGTATGTATGTGTGTCTGTACGTACGTATGTATGTATGTATGTTTGTATGTATGTTATTTACCTTGAATGTCTAGGTCAAATGATACTGAATGTGAAATATATATATTTGTTTCAATAGTATCACTGTTATTATATGTATGTAGGTATGTATATACGTATATATATATTTGCGTGTGTTCGTGCATGCGTACGTGTGTATATTAGTAAGTAAGTACGTAAGTATTGTTTTTACATTTTATTTCATCACCCATACTAACTATAATTACATGTCACTTGACACAGGAACACGTGCAAAGGTCCGTGCATGGCAGGCCAGCTTAAGAGCACGTGCATCGACACCGCAGAAGCTCCCGGCACGCCTTTGTAACTTCAGGAAGAGTTAACCAAAGAGGAGACCATCTCCCATCTTCAAAGTTCCACCAATATGCTTGCTTGGTAGATGCTGTGCCTGACGTGCTGCAACAATGCTTCCTCTGTTGGTGGCAGATGATTGAAGGTGCAGCTTTTCTTCGTGAAGAGTTCTCGTCTTGCCTCGTTAACAGACGTTGCTGCACTTGACTTGTCATACATTGTGATGACGAACTTCTCCATCAACTTCAGTTCTGGACTACCCACATCTAACGGTGTTGTGGTCTGTGTCCCCAAGAAAGGAAACTTAACTGAATGTGACAACTGGACAGGCGTGACACTGTTGTCAATACCAGGAAAAGTGTACTGCCAGATGATACTGAACTGAATGTGAGATATGGTAGATGGCAAACTGCATGAGGAACAAGCAGGCTTTAGGCCGAAACACTCTTGTGCTGAGCAAATATTCACACTCAGACACATTATAGAGTAATATCAAGAATACCAGGTGCCCCTCGCAATCAGTTTCATATAGACTCCACCAAAACGTTCAACAGCATCCACAGACCCTCCATGTGAAACATCTTAATCACATATGGAATCCCATGAAAGATTGAATCAGCAATCGAGAAGATATATGAACAATCGAGATGTGTAAAAACAGAAGATGGCTACAGTGACTGGTTCCATGTGGTTACTGGTGTCAGACAAGGCTGCATTATTTCCCCCCTTCTCTTCTCCATGGCCATCGACTGGGTCATGAGGCAACCAGACGCAACAAAGTGATTACTTGGGTTAAGGAGGAGAGTTTGTCAGACCTGGACTTTGCTGATGACATTGCCACCCTCTCAAACACCGCCTACAATGTCTCATGGAATCAGTCGGCAGAAACGCTGATGGTTTGGGACTTGTAATCAGTGAAAAGAAGACTAAAAACATGCTGACAAGCAAACATCAACTATCCACAGATGTTCTGATCAACCACAACAAAGTCGAAACAGTTGAAAACTTCACCTACCTTGGTAGTTCCATCAACAACCAAGGAATCATTGATCATGAATTAAACTGCAGAGTGCGGAAAGGAAAATTTGGAACTACAAGAAATTTACCGAGATCTAAACTCCGCTTCTATAATTCAAACGTTCTCCCATTCCTACTATACGGATGTGAATCATGGCAACTAAAAACATGCCAAGAAAACAAAATAGATGCATTCAACACTAAATGCCTGTACAAGATCTTGGGCATTTACTAAAGCGACCATGTGACAAATAATGAGGTCCGGATATGATCAGGTCAACCTCTGGCATCCACAACTATTTGCAGAAGATGCATGAGCTGGCTCGGCCATGTCACGAGGCTCCCACCTACCAGACCTGCCCAACAACCAATGTGGTGGACACCAGCTGGTCAGAGAAGGAGAGGAAGACTGAGAATGAACTGGCGCCAGATCGTCGACCACGATCTACAGTTGGTCAATAAAAGATGGAACGACATCAAAATGCTAGCAAACAACAGATCTGGTTGAAATGCTTTGAATGCCTCATGCATCTAATAACGCTGTCTATAGATGCAGGAGCCACTAAGTCTAAGTAAGTCACATCTAACTTGGCAAACGGTGATCTCGCAATGGTTGCAAATGCCTCTGTCACCTCAGGAACTTCAGACCAAGCCTTCTAAGCCGACCTTTTCCCCACGCCATGGAACATTAAAACTACATCACACCCCACCATGGCATGGAACATCAGGATTCCCTTGGCCTTCTGCTCTCCAAGGCTGTCACACAGTGTTGACGTGTATGTTTCTGAAGCTTCGCCCTCTTCGGAATGCCACCCACAGTTGGAAGATGACGACAACAGTCTACAGTGTGCACCACAACTGTCTTCGCCCCTTGCTGAGCCTTTGTGCTCCAGCAGAGTTCAGGAAAGCCCATTGAATGTGTTTGGCTAGCACATACAATGGTTGGTTACACCACATGAAGGAGACCGGTCTGGGATTCAGGTACTGTGTGACAGTGATAACCACTTCCATGGCATGTTTCACGATAGCTGGTGAGTATGATTTCTCTGCAAACAAGGGCAGCATTGCTTCTACTTCTGTTGGAGCTCGGCTCTGCGCAACACAATGAGCAGCCCGTGAGACTGCATCTTCAAGAGTCACCGATGCTTTCCCGAGTAGTGCAGATACTTTCTCTGTCCACTTTGTTTCTTCAGAAACAGCTTTGTTGAGACTGTCTAACAGTTGAACATTGCTTGCAGGAGGAGCGAGCTCTGAGCGGTCATCGATGATAGATTTTCATCGATATCATTGAATGCGCCGATGGTTGTGATCCCTGGTCTCAAGTTATGAGGACAGTCAATGGCTTCCTTCTCTGCTTGTCAGGTGACAGTCGCAACGATTGCCCTCTCTGCTTGACTCACTCTACTGTAAGTGTTGCTAAGACTCATAGAGCTCATTTTTTCGATAACAACTTTGCTCCCCGATGCAGAGTGGATAGCGAGGCCCACGTATAGTGGTAGAGGTGGTTCGAGGGACAATGTGGCGACCATGATCACATGTCACCTGATCTTCAACTGTTGTATTTTGTCTTGTTTTCTTGCTGTGTAGTCAGCTGTTGAGTGTAGTCAGCTACTGAGTGTAGTAAGCTGTTGAGTGTAGTCAGCTGTTGAGTGTAGACAGCTGTTGAGTGTAGTCAGCTGTTGAGTGTAGACAGCTGTTGAGTGTAGTCAGCTGTTGAGTGTAGTCAGCTGTTGAGTGTAGTCAGCTGTTGAGTGTAGACAGCTGTATGACTGTAAGAACTTCTTGGGTGCAACATACTTCCATATCCATTCCACTGCCATACAACAGCATAGATGCTAACAGTTTCAAGCATTGCGACACTCCTTGGCTTTGACAATATTTAGAGAAAGTTCCAGCAAACTACGGAATGTTCGTGCATTTCTTGCCTGCATAGCTTTGCCACCTTTGCTATCAGCAGCACTTGATCTTGCATGTTTTGTTGATCAAAAGCGACCCCCAACATTTCCTGCATCTCCACAGGGAATGTTTACCGTGGGGTTATTCCTGCAGCTAATAATTGCAGAAATGTTCCAAAAGTAGCTGCTGCGTTTTGCTCTAGAGAATGAACAGTGTTTGTTCCTGTATTTCACGAGACAGGAAGTGTGGTACTTAGCCTCTAATACAACTAGATTGCTGCTACCAATTTTCGCGCACAGTTCGTAATCGTTCATCTCTTCAGCAATAGAACACAGTGTTTTTCAGCACTGTGAGGGCTATAGCCATGAAGTTGGCTAGATTCGTCACCTTTGCTGCAGAATATACATCATGTCTTGTCATGGTGGTTTGCTTATCTTGAGCATGTTCCATCTTCCCCGACAGCTTCCATTGTACTTTTTCGCTTCCTTGCTCGTTCAAGTTTAGCGTTGCTGAATTTGTCTCGACATGTGTGATGCTACATTCCTTCTATATTCATAAGCAACACAACTGAGTATTGGCATTTCAGATGCACTGGGGGCTGTCCAACCCCATAATGTTGCTAAAAAAATTCCGTAAAAATTCTCTGCTGTGCATTGTTCATTTAGATTCCTCAGAGGACACAGCAATTTTTCTTCAGATGTTTTTGCCTGTTCAATATTTGTGCTTTTCATCTGAAATAAAATAGTATTAAAATGGGCCGATTTGTTTTATATAGAGCACGCGCAATTGACATTATTATTGGATATTGTTGATATAGCATAACTTGGCAAATTTATAGATTGTTCATTGTTACTAGGTAAGAAATTTCCCTTAACCATCTTACATAAAGATGGTCTTACCTCATTCAAATCTTTGCCATTTCATGTGTAACACTCTAATATCGCTCACATTTGACCTTGACATTCACGGTCAAGAACACAACATCACATTTGGATCTGGCATGCATGTGTACAAAAACAGCGATGCAACTGAACAACATGAATGTCATTATCATTCACATTTGACCTTGACATTCAAGGTCAGTAACACACTGTCTGAATTGGATCCAATATGATTGCTTACATACAACATACATACAAAAACAGCGGTGCTACTGAAAAATAGAAAATTCACAATTCTTTACATTTGACCTTGAATTTCAATATGAACACAACATATGACGTGGATCCAGTTCTAATCGGATTCTACATAAAATGTTACACATAGGGTCCAATTTTAATGCTTTTATCCGGCAAGTAACAATTTGGCCAAAATTTTGCCTTACAAACCAGACTACAAAGCGTAAGTGTTAACAGCTGTTGTCATTAAATGTTGAGGTGCCAAGAGAAATTATGATACCATTATAATACTAACTTAATGAGGTTGTACTGTGCAATGTTAGACAGCAATGTTAGTCCCAAAGGGGGCTGTATGGAGTAAATCAACTACATACACATCATCTGCTTCTGCTTCTAATAGAACTAAAATCATAGAGACGTGTGTAGGCACTGACCAGTAAGAGAATGTGTGGTCAACGATAGCAATGACAGGTGGTCCTTCTGCTGCACAGTGTTCGTATGTGATACCGACTGCTCCATCAACTCCTACAACAAACTGAAGAGAAAACAACTTCAGTGATAGCTTCATCACATCAGTACATCTCATTTCTATAATAGTATGTATGTTAGTCATGTTAGTTATGTTACTTATGCTCTTACATTCATATTGTGAATGTACAGATACTTTTGAGGCTCTCTTTTGATACTAAAACACACTTTCACAGCACCTTCAGTGTTAGGGGTTTCCTAAGTATGGCACATATCAAAGAATTAATAGAATACCTCAGCCAGCTGGACCCGAACGTCAATTTCTCAACTAAATGTTCTACCACACCTGTGGCTTGAATAGTAGGATTGGTTGTTTGTGATCAATAACCACTGTAGTTTTTGATAGAATGGTAATGAAAGCACTTTTATTTAGATGTGTGAACACAGCAGCATTTTTTCAAATAAATACACCTCACTGAGCTATTTGTGAAGCCTGAGCACATCAATACAGTTGTAGTATGGTAATATCAACTGAGGGCATCTGTATAATGTGGAATTAACAAAAAGGTTGCTCGCTTTATTAAAATTTTTATGAGTACCGACGAGTAGAATTCCATTTAATTAAAAATTACAAGTGCTTAAGCTTCAACCCATACATTTCCAAGTTTCTGTGTGTGTGTGCGTGCATGCGTGCGTGCGTGCGTGCGTGCGTGCGTGCGCGTGCGTGCATGTGTACATCTAATTCATAAACATATTTCCCCACATAAATGGATTTAATTTGTTGACCCCAGTGATACTATTTTGCAACCTTTCCCATGAAAGGCAGGCAGGTGGGTAGGCGGGCAGTGCAGTGCAGCAGTACCTGTAGTGTCTTGTCGAACCATCTGTTGCTGGTATTGTGTGCACTTCCCCCTCCATGATTCATCTGTCCTGCCAACATGCTATATCTCTCATCACCTTTGGCTGTCTCTGGCATTGCTTTGTCCAGATTCAAAATGAAGATACTCTTCTGGATTTCAGCAAGCGTTCTCTCATTGACCTGATCTGGTGAAGAAAAACATAACAGTAATGTAGTTATCTAGAAGGAACAAACCTTGAAAATTAAAAGCAAAAAACCACACTTGTGTGTCGAGATGCAAGGTCAATCATACCTCCTCAACTTCATTCAATTACTTTGTAAAATAAATTATATAGACTAGTTGAGCTCCTTCATCCACCTTACACATCCCTCAACCTCAAATGTTGATGTCAAAGGACATTTTGCCTGCCTAATATATATCAAATTTACTGCCTTATAGGGTGTAGCCATTACTCACAGTTAATCTGGTTTCTTTTTATCACGATCAATTCATGATTTCAAATAATTTTCTGCTTCACTGTGGATGTTCACAGACCTCAAACATCATCCGAGCAATTTAAACAATGGGATGTCCACGGAAGTGTCCATAGGAAAGACTGGGACATGTGGAACATCAGAAATTGAAGTCGACGTTACCACAGAGTTCATCAGCAGAATTTGCCTGCTGTTTCTTCACACCACATGCACACAATTGTACTGCTTCTAAACACTTTATCCATGCTTTGGCTTACAATTTACAGATGGCATAGTGTCATTTTATAAACTAATGCAAGAAAATGCAGAGAGAATTATCGACTCAACGTATCCAAACTCGGCGCATAGTACCAGATGGAAGGCTGATCACCAGCCATGATGCTTAGCAAAATGCTTTCCAACAAGGTGTGCCATATTGGAATTGGAGCATCTTTTGACATGCTACCTATTTTTATACATGATCAAAGCTTAATGGCAGGGTCCAATTATATAATTGTAACTGATTATGAAATTATGCTGTAATTGCAACTGAAATATGTTGTATAATTGCAACAATTCACCAATTACAGTATTTTTCATGAAAAACTTTACCTGAACACATTTTTATCAGTCGTATACAAAATATCAAAATTCAGCAACTTATCTGCCATCAGACCTGGGATACATAATTTTCATCAATTCCAATTAGCACAGTGGCTCAATATCCTCTTTGTTCTTTAGCCAGACTGCAAGGTGACACCAGACTATACAGGTGCAGGCGGTCTGACTTGAATCACCATAATTCTTCAGTCCTTTGTGATCACAACAACGACATCTGGTAGGCCTGCTCCCACGACATCAACGTTTAACAAGATTTAACAAGATTGCCATCCAAAGCAAAGACCCAGATGGCAAGGGACAAGAAAGCCATTGGCTTATTGAGAGTCCAACATTTTTCATCTATGTGCTTCCTGATATCCAATCTACATTGATAATAATAAGTAGCTTCTATGGTGCCTATATCCTCAGGAACCTGAGCTCAGAGGCACAACATAACAGAATTATTATGCGCAAAAATCATTATCAGAACAATGGATGACTGAAGATTTATGGTGGAAATGCAATTTGGAATAAATGTCTTGATTTTTTCGGAAGATAGCTACAGTTTCAAATGTTTTCAAAGTGATGGGGAATTCATTCCAGATCATAGGCACAGCAACAGAGAAAGCATGTTTGCCCAAGTTAAGTTTGGTTTAGGCACAATAAATTGTTAAATTGATGATCTGAGCTGCATAGGGATATTTGAAAGATGCAGGAGACTAGCCAAGTAGGGTGGATATTAGAGTGGATATGTAAGAGTGGACAGCTTAAAATTAATTTGGTAAGTAACAGGAAGCCAGTTAACTGTTTAAAGTAGTGGTAGTTACCTCATGTCCTTTAGTTCTACTATCTTTCTTGAGTGAGAAAAAAATATTTCTATCAATATTTTCATACCCATTCAATATCTCAAAAACGTCAATTTGATCTCCTCTTAACCCCCTTGTCCCTAGGGCTGTTAAACCACATTCTTTTAGGCGTTCTTCATAACTAAGGTATCTTAGTTCTGGAATCATATTAGTTGCTCTCCTCTGTATTCTTTCAAGCATATTTATATCCTTCTTATGATATGGTCTCCACGCTTGTACACAGTATTCAAAATGAGGCCTGAAGCTTTACACAGAGAAGTCATTCCGTGTCAAATTAACCAATTTTTAGGAAATTTCAGTAGTTGATGTCTCAGAATTTGCTAGAAATTTTAACCAATGAATAAGTAACTATACCTGAGGACTTCTGCCAAAGAACTAAGCATTTACATGCAAACTGTGTCTGTAACACCTGGTGTGAACAGGGGGTAAGCACCATAAAATACACCCATTATTTTTATCTGTTTTCAAGTGCTTCTAACTTAAGAAAACAAAGGGGCAAAACAAAGGAAAATCACCTATGACCATGATCGCTGTGAATGACATCAAAGTAAGAATGATGATGGACACAGGCACGTCAGTGAACGTGACGGATGAACAACTGTATGATATGATTCAGAAGTCAAAAATGCAAAAACACAGAGGACCAAAACTCTTACCCTATGGCAGTGGAAAACCACTGGATATCCTTGGTGTGTGTGATGTGACAATCGAATAAAAATCCACCATTCAGTGTCATCATTTCTATGTCATAAAAGGTACTCACGGATCCCTGATTGGATTCAACACCACTCAGGAGTTAGGACTAGTGAACGTTGTAAACAAAATCAACTCCGAGTGGGAAGAAGAGTACCCCGGTCACACAAAGGGAAACTATAAAGTGTCCAAGTCAAACTCCACATTGACGAATCCTTGCAACTACCACCCACTCAAATGTGGTGATGCTCAGGAGTTTCCTAGGCATGATGAACTACCTATCAAAGTTCATTAGACTTTCATGATCAATGAACCCCTGAGGCACCTCACTAAGAAACACACAGACTGGGAATGGACACGAGATCGGAACGTGGCCTTTAGTTCCCCCAAAGAAGCACTGGTGCATGTGCTGCATACTTCGATGTCAACAAAACAACAACAACAACAATAGTTGATGCCAGTCCATTAGGGTTAGGCAGCATCAAGACGGTAATGCAATCACCTACGCAAACCACTCCTTATTGGATGTTGAAAACTGCTATTGCCAAACTAAACACGATGCTCTGGGCACAGTGTGGCGCTGTGAACACTTTGATCAGTACCTCCAAGGAGATCCTCAGTTCACGATCATCACTGACTATGAGCCGCTTCTAGCCATATGGAAGAAACCTAGACTGCCATTACGCATTGAACGATGGGGTCTGCAACTGCAACTTTACAACTTCACTTTATAGTACATATCGGGAAACAAAAACCCAACCGACTACATGTCCAGGACCCTGTTAACCATGACTGGGACTCGTCAACACCAAAAGATGGCTGAAGATTATGTGAACTTTGTCGCACCATCCCACATACCCAATACGATGAATATCAAGAATGTCAAACTTGCCACTGAAACAGATGACATGATGCAGTGTTGACTTTCCTGGCCCTTTGCCATCAGGAGAAGAACTCATGATCCTGATAGACGAATATTCAAGATACCCGATAGCAGAGATTTTTTTTTCAGTGTCAGCAAACATTCTCATCCCAGTGCTTGACAAAGTACTAGCAACGTTTGGGCATCCCGAAGTCATCAAATCTGACATTGGCCCTCCATTTACACTGTAATTCAGATGCATTCAGTTTGTTTGCAAAGCACAGTGGATTTCATCACAGAAGAGTCACCAAATGCTGGCCTTGGGGAAATGCACAAGCTGAAGGTGTCAATAAACCCTTGATGAAGGCAATTTGATCAGCTGTGTTGGAGCAGAAAAGTAGTTCCTACAGCAATACCAGGCCACACCACACACATCAACAAAGTTTTTCCTACATCGCCTTCTGTTTGATAGAGAACCTGTAACAAAACTGCCTTACATCATACTGAACGATGATCATGATAAGAACAAGGTCCATGCTGAAGCATGAAGGAATGATAAGCAAACACTAATAGTAAAGCGGGGAGGAATGTAGCGTTCGTAAGTTTATGGTAATGGCTAGTGGTCGACTGTATTACCCGTTTGATTGTTGACTGATTATTCATTCAATTACAAGTAGTAAACTAAAGCTAATGTGTTGTGGTCGTTACAACTTTACATGAACCCCTCCCTCTTTTAATGACAAGTTGAACACTCTTGCAAGTGGTATATTACAGTGTAACTTGTTCTACTGTTTCCATTACTAGTTTTGGAGGAATTCCATCCACTCCAGGTGATTTATTATTCTTCATGGCCTTTATTTTCTTAGCTACCATTTCTGGAGTTACAATTAACTGCCCTAAATAGTCAGATTTAGCATCTGGAACTGGTAAATTAAATGAACTAATATCCTCTCTTGTAAACACTGAACTGAAGCAACCATTTAGGTTATAAAATGCCATTAAAAAACCTTTGGATATTAGATTTCCAGCACTGTCTTCAAGTGGTCCAACCTTATCTCGTACGTTTTATTTTCCCCTGACATTTACATAAAAACTCTTGATGTAATTGTTTATGTTCCATGTTAATTTTAATTTTCAAAGCTTATTTTAGATTGTCTAATTTCAATCGTAGCTGCATTAAGTGCTTCTTTGTAATTTGTGAAGTCTTCATAATTTTTGGTATGCCTATAAACTCTCCACATAGTTTGCTTGTACACTATTTTTCTAATAGCTTCTTTTGGCAAGTGTTTCTTCAATAGACCGTTTTCCTTGGTTTTTTCAAGGGAATAAATTGATTAATGATACTCTCAATTTCATATTTTAGAATGTTCCAACATTCAATTGCAGAGATCAGAACGAGGCTGCCGAGCTTACATATTTCAAACATTTGATTCTCCTCTATTTTATGCGGTTTTAAGCTTTACAGCATCTTAGTTTTAATTATTGACACGTTATATAATATTTAATGGGCTGTTTTATATCAAACATAACGTCAACGTTAAGATAAGTATTTTTACGGTACATTGTTCATTTCTTTTGGTATTTTTTAATTAAACATGTTATAATTGTATGCTCTTTATATATTTGCTTCTTCTTTGTAATATTTTAATTATTCAGCATGAGATTATGCACTTATAACTCCTTTCTGTCGCTGTCAGTGACTATATATGTTAATACTAAAAATAGTGTGTTGTTGTTTTTGGATAAGCTGTCAGCTGCATCTATATTCTAGTCATAAGCTATGTTAATACTAGTGATAGTTGCTCCATCTAACAGGCCTAGGAGTCACAATTTAGCGATCGGAGTTGGCTCTGGTCAATATTTCTAATTAAATAAATTAGTCTTGATCCCAGAATTGGGACTTCTTTCCCAGGAGCTGCACTTAGCCTTAACAACATCATATTCTACCTTTCGAATTTATTTGTACTTATTTTTTTTCTTCATTATCACTGAGCGTGTACTATGTATTTTCTCTTCGTGCTGGTCATTTATTTATTATCTTTGCCTACATTATTTAAGGATAAATGCTGTTCTCTTGAAGAAGATATCTACAACACCTATAAACACTCTGAAATAATTCATCAACAATTGTATACGAATTAGCTTTTCAAAAACACCAGCTTTACATCTTTCTTGTCTTGGTCTATGTACACACAGAAAATTGTATACACAATCTGGTTGTAACCCATCAGGTGATGTCTCAATAAATCCTGGACCAAAAACATTTCAAAACATGCGCTTTGCCACTACAAATCATAGATCTGTCCATCAAAAATCTGCTGCCCTTTTTGATCTAATGTTATCTAAACACATAGACATTTTAGCTCTGACAGAGACATGGTTATCAGCATCTGATACATCAGCCTATCTTGCTGACATTTGTTCATATAGTTTTTGCCTATACCATCACCGCCACCATTCAGGTAGGGGTGGTGGAGTCGCATTTCTTGTACCTGAAACATAAAGTAGTAATTATCCATACACCTCAATACCAAAGCTTTGAGGTAATATGTATTATTATAAAACATTTATCCGTATCTGGTAATTTTATATGCATCTACCATCCTCCACCTTGATTTACCAAGTCTAAATACTAGATCATTCATTAATGTCCTTCAAACATATGCACTACATCAACACGTTTCATTTCCTACATATGTTCATGGTCATTGGCTCGACTTGTTTATTACTAGATCTACTCGCACTAACATTAAAGCAATATTCCCTACTGATGGTTTATCAGATCACCATTGTGTCATTATTGATTTGTGGTTGAAAGTCAGCTAGGTCAAGACCTAGAAAAAAATGTATCACATTTCGACCGATAAATAAAATTAGCATAACTTAAACTACCCTTCATGACGATCCTACAAATTCTGATCTTTTGATCCAACCTAAATCTACATTATGTGAGCTCATTGGTCAATACCATGAAACATTAAGTAAACTCCTGGATAAACATGCCCCTAAACAAACCAAAAGTGTACAAGCTCGTCCATCACCTTGGATGTCTCATGAAATAGTTGTAGCAAAATGTATTCGTCGACATCTTGAAAGAATTTGGCAACGAACTCATTCTCCACTTGATTGATCCCGTTATACTAAACAGCTACATATATGCAATCACATGATGTCAAAAGCAAAGTCTGATTACTATACACATTTTATCTCAACAAATTCTGAAAATCCTTGCCAGATGTGGAAATCAGCAAACACAATTCTACATCAGCAGAAATTAAAAGCACTGCCTGAACATTCTTCACGGGATACATTGTGTAGTTCTCTTTCAAAATACTTCACAGATAAGATTGCTCGCATTCGATACAATTTTCTCATAAAAATAATGACATGATATGATTTCCCTGAACCACCACTTTCTGAAAATACACTAGTGTTTCACACCTGCAACTACTAATGAAGTTCTCATTATTATTAAAAAATATCCTAACAAATCATGTGATCTTAACCCATTTCCAACACTTCTACTAGAAAGCTGTATCAATCAACTCATCTTTCCCATTACTACTATCATAAACCTTTCGATGCAGGGTGGAGTTGTTCCACGGGATTTCAAACAAGTTCTTGGAAATCCTGTTATTAAAAAACAAACTGTAAAAATGACCAAAGGATTATCGTCCTATCTCAGTTTTCTGTCAAAAAAATATTGGAAAAGGTAGTTGCTAATCGCCTTCATGAACATATTTATAACCATCACTTATCAAATGATCTACAGTCTGCATATAAACAATTCCACTCTACCAAAACGGCTCTGCTTAAGATACATAATGATATAGTTGACAACATGGACAATGACAAAGTCACAGCACTCACTTTACTAGATCTCTCAGCTGCTTTTGATATGTCTGATCATTTAATCCTTTTGCAATGCCTTCATAGACATTTTGGCATTTCTAGCCTAGCTCTTCGGTGGTTCAAATCATATTTTTCAGACAGACACCAAAGCATTAACATATCTGGCACATTATCTCTAATCTCAGTTTTCTATAAAAAATATTGGAAAAGGTAGTTGCTAATTGCCTTCATGAACATGTTTATAACTATCACTTATCAAATGATCTACAGTCTGCATATAAACAATTCCACTCTACCGAAACGGCTCTTCTTTAGATACATAATGACATAGTTGACAACATGGACAATGACAAAGTCACAGCACTCACTTTACTAGATCTCTCAGCTGCTTTCGATATGATTGATCATTTAATCCTTTTGCAATGCCTTCATAGACATTTTGACATTTCTAGCCCAGCTCTTCGGTGGTTCAAATCATACTTTTCAGACAGACACCAAAGCACTAACATATCTGGCACATTATCTTGCCCACACCTTCCATTCAGAGTGCTGCAAGGATCCGTCATTGGCGCTACTTGTGCACACTTGTGTAGCTGTATTGACACCAGATAGCTTGACAGTCAAACATTGTGTATGTTTGAGCTATTCCCTTTCTGAATGCAGTGAAGCCACACAAACTTGTCTTCCAGAGCAAGTATCTTTTCAAGTCAGAAGCCCTGAGTTAAAGTCCACCTAGAGCTTGTGCTAGATGTTACCAATTCAGTATGTTGACTCAAGTAAGACAGTCTGGGCTACAATTGCTTAATACTGTACCAGTTTGCAGTCTGGTTGGAGACCCTTGGAGTACACAGAGTACACAAAGACCTGGTCAGGTGCTAATCCACCCTCTAACCAAACAATAATTATCACTGCTACAGCCTCAGACACACAGCATGCTTTCCTTTCCAAGAAAGATTATGCAACTACAGGGGTGAGGCCTTGTGGACATTGTCTAATGTCTTTATAGTCTTTATATAAGCAAAAATCATGTACCCTCTGTTAAGACAAGTTCCCAAATTGATTTAAATAGAACACGTTTGAAAGAGTTTATAAATATAAACATCTATATAAATGTCTATATACCAGATTTCCAAAAAAAAAAAATAAATTATATTTAAATAAAATAAATCCAATTTTTCTGATTTTTAAAAAATCATGATTGTTTTCAACCCTGCTCATGGTTGAATCAATACAAGATTTTGATCACCTCAATATTGCAGGTGAGGATTTTGAAAACATTCGGCAGTAAGACACACATGTTTGCAGAGTCGCCCTTCCCTCACTTAATTAATTTAATCAAGTATACTGTATTTCAATTTATTTACTTACATATACATATAATTTATATATATACATATATATATATATACATATATATATATATATATATATACATATATATATAAATAAATATATATATATATATATATATATATACATATATACATATATATATAAATAAATAAATATATATATATATATATATATATATATATATATATATATATATACATTATATATATATATATATATATATATATATATATATATATACATATATATATACATATATATTATAACTAGTTTTAAATTAATATTTATTTAATAATATACATTATATATATTTTTATATCTCGATTATAAGTAAAATTGTGTGCATTTTTATATATGCATTATTTTATTGTAAAGCGCATTGATCTATCTACAGGAGTATGCACTAAGAACTAAATTATTATTATTATGTAGTGTTATAAGCGGCTTTGATAATTAAGGTCTCTCAATTCTGGAATCATTTTAGTTGCTCTTCATTGTAAGCTTTCTAGCTTATCTATGTCCTTCTTACGATATGGCCTCCATGCTTGTATACAATATTCCAAATGTGGTCTAACTATTGCTTTGGACAGGGGTACAATTAGCTGTTTCTCTTTATATGTGATAGCTCTCTTAATTAGCCCTAGAATTTGATTACCTTTTGAAGCAGCAATCCTACACTGCTCTGAAAATTTAATGTCAGCACTAAATGTTACCCCTAAGTCCTTTTCTGTTGTGGTTCTACCTAGTACAGCATCCCCCATTTTATATTCTTCGTCCATGTTTCCATGTCATATGTGTATGCATTTACACTTCCCAAAATTGAATAACATTTGCCATTTTTCTGACCATTTAACCAATTTATCTAGGTCATTCTGTAAACTTTGATTATTTGTATCATTTGTAACCTTTCTGAATACTTTTGTGCCATCTGCAAATTTCAGTACTTTGCTAGACATGTCATCTTCCAAATCATTTATACATATATATTAAAAACAGTATAGGGCCTAATACTGATCCGTGTGGTACCCAACTCAAAACAGATTTCCAATTTGAAATCTCACCATCTACTATTACTCTTCTGTCTGTAAGCCACTTTTTTATCCAGTTGATTACATCATCATTACATGGGCTTTTAGCTTAAGAAACCATATTTGATGTGGCACTTTATTGAAAGTTTTCTGACGACCTAAGTAGACACCATCCAGTGGTGACCCGTCATCTACTCACTTTGTAATTTCTTCCTAAAAAAATAAGAGACTGGTTAGACATGACCTTGCTTTTAGGAAAAAATGTTGAGATGTATTTATTAATTTATGTTTTACAAGGAACTCCACCATGTGGTCTCTAATTAATGTTTCTAGTAATTTGCATACAACTGATGTTAAACTCACTGGTGTGTAATTTTCTGACTTTTTCTTCGATCCCATCTAAAATAGCGGTGTAATGTTTGCTTCTTTCCATTCTGAAGGAACTATACCTTCTTCTAATGACAAGTTAAACACTTCTGTAAGTGGTGCACTAATTTTACAATCTCCTTAAGCAGTTTTGGTGGTATTAACTTTAGGTGATTTATTATCTTTCATCTTCTTAATTTTCTGTGCTATCATTTCAGAAGTTTCAAATAACTGCCCTAAATGATCTGATTTATCGCCCTCAAATTTAGTAAGTGGAACTGGAAGTGAGCTGATATCTTCTGGTAAAAACTGACCTGAACTACTCATTCAGGACCTCTGCCATTTGAAATCCATCTGAAATTATGTTTCCACTGTTGTTTTCCAGTGGTCCGACCTTATGTCAAACTTTCTGTTTACTCCTTACATAAGCATAGAAACACTTGCTGTCATTTTTTATATTACCTGCCAACTTTTTTTTAAAGGTTCTTTTGGATTTTCTAATTTCACTTATAGCTAGGTTAAGTGCCTCTTTATAGTTTGTGTAGCCTTCTACATTTCTATTGTGTTTATACCCCCACAGCATCTGCTTGTGAACAAAAATTTCTAATAGCCTCTTTTGACAGGTCTTCCTGGACCTTTTCCCTTGTTTTCTTATTGGAACAAATCTCTCAGTGATGCCCTCAATCATATCTTTTAAACAAGTCCAGCATTCTTTTGCCGTCTTGTTCTTCAGCAAGTTATTCCAATCTATATGCGCTAGATATGTTCTCATCTCTTTATATTTGCCTTTGTTGAAGTTCCTCATCCATTGTTTTTTATATGTATTCCCTATTTTTACTTCTATATCAAAATAGATCTGGTTATAATAACTGGAACCCAAAGGTTTGTGTACTTTAACATTATCAACTAATTAATTTTGAGAAGATAAAATTAAATCCAACACATTCCCACATCTCGTTGGTTCCAAGACATGTTGAGTAAAAGTACATATAAGTATGTGTATTCACACAAAATGTCATGCAAATCGTGCACATTGTTTTGCTGTAAGAGAACACCATGGACAGTACAGTAAGGCAATGCTCCGATATCCACGCCCCAGACAGGTTACTTTTTCTTTTGAACTACAGATTAATGCAGCAGCAGCAGCAGCAGCATCACAGGTGAAACTTGGAAGCACATAATATAGAATGTTGCCTAGTTTCATAGGAAAGTGAAAATGTAATAATTTATTTCATTGCAACATCATAATTGCCAATAACAAAACAAGTGGGAGAGAGCTAAAGCCTAGTAAAAAAGAAACAAGTTTCTCATCCGGACTTTTTTAAAGGAAGAGGGAGGCCCTTATAATTTACTATTTATGGATTTTTTGCTATTAGTTTCGAAGATGGCCACCATGTCTTAGACCATTGTTGATATTAAGACAAGCTGCAGTTTTTTTTATCATGCCACTGATGTATATTAGTATAAAGGCTGCCATTCCATTTGCAAATTAGAAAATAAAATACTTTTTTAGCAGAATGGTAGACGAATAGATACATTTACGTCAGTGGAATATGGCATGTACGTGTTACACCAGAAAACTACTTAAATTGCCTAGAAACAAACAAGAAGCAAACACAACGTTGAATGTATTTATGAATGTCTTGTGTAGGTTTGGCCATGGTTTTGTTTGTATCACATTCGTACAACTGATTGGCATGCCTACTGATTGAGACTGGTATTATTTAAACAAATCTGCGTATAGCTTATCTAAAGCAAGGGGTCATCGTTCTTATTTTAGACTCTGTAGAAGGCACATATATCCCTAAATCTAGTATGAAGACTGAACTGAAAGAGTATAACAGTACTACAGATTGCAAGTTTTGGACAGAGACATTTTAAATAATCTTTTTTTCAACAGTAAATAATAATAAAAAGGAGGCAGCGGCAAAATAGGAAGCGGGCAGGGACGAGAAACTAGTTTCTTATTTACTAAGCCTAAGTATATTGTGTGTCGTTTCACAGGAAACTAAACAATTTCATTTATTTAATTAAATCATCAGAATAAAAAATAACAATATTGTGGTTTTTTTCTGACATTTCCACCTATATGTTTGACAAACAAACACAAATAGTTTAGATGGGTACTTGCATACTCAGAATTTTATGACAAACAACTTTAAGATCCAACCAATAGAACCAATTTTTTAATAGAGCATTAGTCTTAAATGCTTGAAAATGGTAGTCGTGTATACTATATCCACTGTGTTACTAGCTACAACACTGTTAGCAAGAGCAAATTAAACATCTGTCAACATGTATGTATGCTGTCACATAACTGTTATGATCACCCTAATATGTAAATGATTATCTGGCTGATAGCACACTAGTTGATTCACAAAGCATTTTCACAATAATAATGCTAACAAACCAAGGATTTAGGGTGGAAATGCAATTTTTTCTAATGTTGTGAGAGTTTTGCGGTAGTTAGCTATAGTTTCAGAGGATTTTAAGAAGATTGGGAGTTTGTTCCTGATTTTGGGTGCAGATACAGAGAATGTGGACTAAGCTTAGTCTTAGAAATAAAAAGCAGTTGTGAGATAGATCATCTAAGCTGCCTGGAGATATTTGAAAGATACAGAAGACTAGCCAACAAGTAGAGTGGCTGTTGCATACATAGAGCACAATATGTAAGAGTGGACAGTTTAAATTTGATTTGATAGATAACCAGAAGCCAGTGTAAGTAGTCATGGTGATGAGAACTAATAACAATGGCAGTTACCTGTTTGAAGTATTTTGAACACATGTGCCCAAGTGTCCCTGTCATCAGCAGTGAGAAGGCCAACTGGTGGTGCTTGTGTGTGTGACTGTTCAACGACCCAACATAACTGTTGGTAAAGCTGATCCCTGCTCAGCTGCTCTCCATTCTTGCCATACACATCGACAGAGAAGAACTACAGCATCAAACCAATCAAGACAATATGCATTTAGCCAACAAATAGGGTGGCTTTTGCATAGACAGAGCAACTATAGAACTTCAATAAACCACCGGGAGTGGATGGAATTCCTCCAAAACTACTAATGTAAAAAGTAGAACCAATCAGTATACCACTTGCAAGAGTGTTCAACTTGTTTGCGAGATGATTTTACGAAACGTGCAGGTCAAAATGCTGCTTCGATGGGTGCATCATCATTTCTTTCCAATTATTTATTCCGTGACATTTAAATAGTATTTGTGTTTTATCACACTGTCCCATTTATCGAAGAGCAATGGTTAAGAACTGATACATGTGAAACTGTCGAAACCGCTAGTCCAGTGAACCAGTGCCGCTAGACCAGTGAACTAGACCTGCAGTTCATTGGCTAAATAGATGAATTAATTAATTGTCTAATTTGTATTAGGGTGAAACATTCACAGCGAAATGAACACAAAAAGCAATAATTATTAATAACCATATCTTGGTTGAAAACAATATTTTTTGAAAAAAAAATCGCCTTTTGTGAAAAGAAACAAGACTTTTTGAGATATAAAATACACCAACTGAAATGGAATTTACCTTTTTTTGAAATGGAAAATATGTCATTTAAATTGGAATTTACCTTTTTCTGAGATAGAAATTTTAAAGGAAATTGAAATGGAATTTGTCATTTTTGAAATGGAAAATCAGAGTCCCTAGATTCTGCTAAACAGAGTCTACTATGTTTCAAGGTATATACACATGTGCATTTCTCAAAGGAACTTTTAGGATCATTTAAATGTCTCACGTGATTGTTATGAATGACAACAATATGTTTTCCATCCTGTGATGTATACTGCTTCACTGCATCCCTTCCTGGCAGTGGCACTCTGCAACTGTTCAGTATCTTGTAGTACTGCGACATGCACAATGGCTGGCCAGCCATGTATTCCTGGGGCACACACCGCCTGAAACAGTATCACAGGCAATGACACTCCGTCAACCACGTACTTAAAACATACAGTTGCAAATACGCACTGGCAATCAGGGAGCTAATATTTATACTAAATAAAATAATAAAAATCTGTACTAGCATTTTAATTTATATTCATTGATTCTAAACAGAGTTAACACAAGTTGTAAATTAGGAAAATACGTTTGAACAATGTCCTTGAACCCCATCTCTAGCTAACCCCAACCCTAGCTAACCATAACCCGGAAGTGGTTTACATAAGATATAACCATTCCCATAGACACAGATTGCTAGGAAAAGTGAACAATTTGCTTGGAAAAGGCAGACAGCAGTAACAATCACGAATAGCCTGGTACAGAGCGGATGCCAAAATGAAAATTTTTTCAAAATTAGGGAGTATGGCACCAGTTTGTGGGGGAGTAGGTAGCTATTCTGCACTAGAACAGTCATTGGTGATATTTTTTATGTGGCCCAGTACATTGGTCACATTGTGTAACAAATTTGGACAGAATAGTTGTATGTTGGTTGTGTCACTGCCACTGGAAGCATTGTATATCTCAGCATTTTCAAATCTGGCCGCAACAGGTATCTGGTAATATGATACCCCTTTATGGTGGTGTATCCAAATCAAGCAGTACGCCTTGTATCTTATCAACTAGAAGCATGAGAGCAGTCATATAAGCAATCAACTTTAATAATTCTGACACATTGGAATTCACTCAAAATCCTGTTAAATGTGACAAATTGTCACTTTTCTGACAAAATTATGCCATGTTTGGTTAAAAATCAAGCAATTATAAATATATTAAATTGAAAATAAATTCATTGGTATATCTAAAGAGACAGTAAGCAGGCTTCATTGGCTTGCAATGCTCTGGAAATCTAATGTACATGATGTATGATTTATCAAGTGTAAAATTGGACCTATAATTAAATTATGTGTCTGATTTTCAGCTAATATTATGGGCATGGCATTGTTTTGGCTGTCAAACAAATAATACTGATGTGACAAACAGGAGTGTTCTATAATATGTGTACATATATATTGTGCTGCAACGTGATGTAAAATTGGACACTTTCTCAGAAAACAGCTTCCCTATTTGGTGTCATGCCTTAGTTAGACTTCCTGGTGTTTTACACACGAATGTAGGGCATAGTAAGTTTGGATATAGGACGTTTTAAAAAATTCATACGATCTGACATAAGTGCAATTGTGCAGGGATATTACCAGGTTTGCTGGCGGAAGCTGTTGAGACTGAAATAGTGGATTTTTAGATGGTTTAATACATGGAAGAATATTTGTGATTTTTTTGGCCACTAGACATGCGTGCATTGTAATTATACAATAACCACAATATACAGACTAGTCAGTTAACAGAACGTTGTCAAGTGCAGCAAACAACAAACAAACAAACCAGTGGTGGTCAATAAAAACATCTGCCTCACAAATCCATCAAAAACACCCATAATTACAAGTCACAAAGATTAGTGACAGATACTTCATAATGAATTAGTACTTTGGGTAAGGTATCTTTATAAAACAATGACACATTGATAAATTATGTACCGGTACATATATATATATATATATATATATATATATATATATATATATATATATATATATATATATACACATATACAGTAAAACCTGTCCATATGCATTATATCCGTTATGGGCAGTTGTCCATTATGGAGAATTTATGACTGGATATGTTGACGTTCGTTAGTTAGTACCATCGTGAACGGCACAAATCTACAGTTAATAAAACAATACAGGAGCTGTCATTAATATATGGAAACCCCCCTAAGAACAAATGACTGAGTGACGTAACTGAAATGAATTGAATGGACGGATAGCAACATCGACAGGTTTCTCCTTGTTCTTTCACGTTGGTTGGAGCTTGGTTAGGGAAAAAAAAGAGCTGAAATGGCTTTGCTGTCCAAAGACCAGTTGTCAGTTATTTGAATGTTGTTACCAGTATCACAATAATATAATGGTTTATGCCAGATGGCTAGTGTTTGTACAATGAAAACATTACTTACCCATCAATGAGCACCTTATAGTCTAGCAATCCAGCTATAAGCTTTGCAGCAAACCTGAAAATTAAGTGGACACTCGCTAGGTGGCACCATTATAATTTGTTACTGTAGCTAGTTGGTACTGTTGTGAATGGTATGAAGCTATGGTTAATAAAACAATACAAAGTCATGTATATAAAATATATGTGGGCCATAAACTTTGTTGGTGAAAATGTCATTAATCACACAGCATTCCACTGCATGGAAACCAGGTGGCGCATGGGGCCCATGATCAGTCTCATGTAATCACCATTTCTTTAACCCCTGTACAAACAAATGATTAATCCGCAATGACATAATTGAAACGAATTGTACCCGCAGAGCTGGACGGCCTCTATGGTGACCTTGCCTGAGCATGTCGACCGTCCAGCTCTGCGGTTCAGGGATGCTTGCAAACAAGATACAGAATCTGTTCAGATCAGCATCGAGTCCTTGGAATCTGCTGCAGCAGACCGCAAAAACTGGCGACAGGCTTTGCAGAGTGGTATGAGGAAGGCAGAAGAAAGATGAAATGAACTGTGGACGAAGAAGAGCGAGCATCAGAGAGAAAGGCCACTGAATACCATGCCTCTGCATCAAACTGTCTACACCTGTACCATCTATAGCAGAGACTGCCACTCAAAAATTGGACTTTTCAGTCACAGTAGATGCTGTGCAAAACACTGATGTAACCTATGGCGTAGCTCCGTTATCTTTCAAGATAGAGATATGCTAATGAAATGATGACATAGAAAACATACTTAGCAAAGTTAGTTGGTATCAGAGGTGGCTCAACTAGATTGACTCACGGGATTGTCAATGCACTTTGACCTGTCCACAAGCGACAGGGTGGCTATGAATGGTTGGGTCCAAATTCCCTGACCATTGTCCACATATGCCAGGTGGCCACTATGGGCAGATAGTGCAAACTAATGGCAAGTAATTCGAGACTTTCAAAAGTGTCCGTTATAGACAGGTGTCCGTTATTCACAGGTGTCCACTAAGGCAGGCTTTACTTCATATGTACTTCAGCAATAAAGATTCAAACATGGAATATAACATAGTTAATTTAGATGTCCTGTGTGATCGAAATTTTTTTTTAATTTGGGCATTGTAATTATATGAGACCCCCAACTAGCTCCATATCAGTTAACCAGTGAAAATCTTTGTAGTTTCCTTTAATCCACTTCAGAAAAAATAATGTTAAATTCAGTTACGCTTAAGGACATGTGGTAATGTGCTGCTCTTTTCCACATGCAATAAAAATTGAGTGCTTTTTTTAAAATACAGCCGACCTGGTATTTACCAGAACACACCAGAGACATTTTGAATGTCTCTGAAATCCCCTCTCCCCTTCTGGAGTAAAGTGCATTTGTACTTTTTTAATATAGAAGTGAAAAGTACATTTTGACAAAAATGTTCCGTTTAAGTGAAAGTACCTTTAAGGTATAACGTATAACACTGGTACGTTATACCCTGGAGCTAATCCTGATGTACATGATTATCTATATAAATGTATGTCAACCCACACTAACATATGGCATAGAATGTACGAGTAACTCTGTTGTCCAAACGCAGCAACTTGAATCTGTACAGGGAAAATTAATCAAACAAAAGTCTTGGACTGAGTAAACGATCTCACAATACGGAATTACTCAAAGCACTCAAAACATTAATAAGGTTCAGGATATTGTAAATAGAAATGTTTTAGTTTATATAATAGAATCTTTAAAGTGGAAAGATGTGTGTGGCGACTGATTCAACATCTGCTATTTAATTTTATTGTTTATGGTGTAACTATACCTGAAATCCTAATGGACAGAGTTGTATTCTTGGGTGAGTCACCCACTAAACGAGCTTTCTGCAATTGTATTATAATAAAGGTTGTGCCTAACAATGACGGTCATGTTGACTTGATTAGCCACCTCTTACGCAATGATAACTTCACATGATCATCTTTTAGTCCATCTTATAGCCACTGCACTCTAATTTTTAAAATGGGTTTACATGAATTATTGAGCTTACATGTCATATCATGTCATTGTATTTATTTTCACTACTCATTTTACTAGTCATTTTACTATTTTATCATGTGTCTTATATGTGAACATTTGAATGTCTCTTCTCCGGCAATGGATTCTGAAAATAATAATAATAACTGAATTAAAGAGACGACGGACTAAATACCTTAGCTGCTGCTGTTGGTCTGTGAAAGACTGTGAAGGTAGCACCACTCCTGGACTCACATTAATGGGCACACATCTTCGGTACTCTAGATATGCTGAATTCAGCCACCATTCTTCTAACTGTAATGTAAAGAATACATCATTCCTTCAACTGTCAGTATGACCTAATTAGCATTCTTTCAAACACTCTAACATGGGTAAAGGTCAACATCACGTGTTTAGTATGCAGATAATTAAACTCAGTGAACATGTACAAGAATGAATTATTTTTTTTACATGGTCTGTAAAAAGAACTCTTCATCACAATTATCTCTCCTCTCTTCCTTATAACTGTCTCTCCTCACTTCCTCACAATGGTATCCAATTAGTGCAATCACATCCTCACAACAGTCTTCTTCTCACTTCCTCACAACTAACTACTCTCTTCCCCGCAACTGTCTTTCCTCACAACTGTCCCTTCTCACTTCCTCACGACTGTCTCTCCATACTTCCATATGACTGTCTCCAATCACTTCCTCACAAAGGTCTCTTCTCTCGTCCTCACAACTGTCTCCACTCACTTCCTCACGACTGTCTCTCCATACTTCCATATGACTGTCTCCAATCACTTCCTCACAAAGGTCTCTTCTCTCGTCCTCACAACTGTCTCCACTCACTTCTTCACAACGGTCTCCAATCACTTCCTCACAACTGACTCCCCTCACTTCCTCACAACTGTCTCCTCTCTCTTCCTCACAACTGTCTCCTCTCACTTCTTCACAACAGTCTCCCTTCACTTCCTCATAACTGTCTCCCCTCTCATCATCACAAATGTCTTCCCTCACTTCCTCACAATTGTTTCCCATCACTTCCTCGTGACTGTCTCCCCTCACTTCGTCACAACTGTCTCCCCTCACTTCCACACAACTGTCTCCCCTCACTTCCTCACAACTGTCTCCCCTCACTTCCTCACAACTGTCTCCCCTCACTTCCTCACAACTGTCTCTCCTCACTTCCTCACAACTGTCTCCCCTCACTTCCTCACAACTGTCTCCCCTCACTTCCTCACAACTGTCTCCCCTCACTTCCTCACAACTGTCTCCCCTCACTTCCTCACAACTGTCTCCCCTCACTTCCACACAACTGTCTCCCCTCACTTCCTCACAACTGTCTCCCCTCACTTCCTCACAACTGTCTCTCCTCACTTCCTCACAACTGTCTCCCCTTAGAGACCACTGTGAGAGAGTAAAGCAGAAAAGATGGAAATGGCTTGGCCATGTTCTCCTCACGCCGCTCTCAAATGGACACCACCTGGAAAAAAGAAAAAGAGGCAGACCACTGGGCACCTGGAGAAGGACTGTTGAAGAAGATATGAAGATGGCTGAGAAGACCTAGATTGAACTTGGTCCAGTGGGAGCGAAGAGGAATGAGTGAGTGAGTTAGAGTGAGCTCATCCAAGATATGAGGCAAAACATCAATATTGATGTTTTTAAATAATTCTTAAAAGCACTAACCCAGTTTACACTTCTTTCAGCTCTCGCTTGCAGCAAAGATTGCAGTTTTTGTCCTATTCCACCAGATTCACCAAATTTTGCAAGAACCTGAAAATATAACATGCATATTCAGACTCGTAATTTGAAATAGCTCAAATTGGTGTGTGTGTGTGTGTGTGTGTGTGTGTGTGTGTGTGTGTGTGTGTGTGTGTGTGTGTGTGTGTGTGTGTGTGTGTGTGTGTGTGTGCGTGTGTGTGTGTGTGCATGCGTGTAATATTAAATTCAAAGACCTGATTAATAATAACACCTAGGACTAAATGTCCAAGCCACTGCATTATATGAAAGAGAAATCAGACATGTGGCACATGTTGGATTTTCTTTTTAAGTTGAATGCAAAATAAAAAATAATAACAATAAAGGAATATGCTGCAGTAATAAGTAACTTGTGAGATATTAAGAAAATCCAAATGCAGCTCTAGTCTGTGTCCTCTGTGAATATGATTATGATATGATGAGTTTAAACACCACATTTTAAAAAGTGCATCTTAATAAACACTGACATGATGATGATTACCTGCTAGTTTTATATATACAGTACAAATTGTTTTTAAAACTCAAACTTGGAGGGACCGAGGAAACACTCTGAATCGCATTTGCACAAGGTGGGGTGCTCTGCGGTCGCCAAGTTGATGTGAGTTTTTTACGCAATTAGACAATTGAATGTATGAAATATGATTGTGTTACTGCATAAGAATCACATCACTGCAGCAATACATCGCCTAATGAAAACATTGCGTAAGGGTCATTCTCCCAAAATATTAGCCACCTCACTGTGGTGGAGTAAAAATTCAACCTAATATGTTCTTTTAATATTATCATCAGGAAGTAGAATATTTGAAGTTGCAAAACACGAAACATTATTTATTAATATACAAAATTCAAGATTTTGTGACATAACAAATACATGGTTGTTATTAAAAAAAACATTGTTTTGGTTGACATCCATATTTTTACTTCAATCACGGATTGGCAGGGTTTCTGCTCACTAGACTGGCTTGGGTCTAGTTGGGATGCCCCACTTCTATAATTCAACGCTCGTGAATGGTGGCTACACAAGTGAACAAAGACAAATGAAAGAAAAATAAACATTTAAAACACAATAGTTATGAAGTAATTTACAAGGAAGCAAGTACACTTCTGGGTCTATGTAATATAATCTATCAGTGTACTCATAGAAGCTTCTACTAATATCTAATTCTAACACACACAAAACTGTTCTAACAAACTCAAACTAAAACCTACCTCATCAATAGTCCAGCAGGGAGATCTACCACACTGGCATGTAGGCTTATCTAACTTGACTAGTCCTACAATCGCCTCCCTGTGCCCACAGCTACACAGTTGATTCTAAGGCATCAAATGCCTAAACAACATCCTAATTACATCTGAGGCAGATAAATGCCTAAACAATATCACATTTCATTTTGAGGCATCTAATGCCTAAACACCCTCACAGTCGAGTCTATGCCGTTCATTAGGCCTGCCCTTTGTGTGGTGGCGTGTCCCCATTACCGCCCGTCTTTATAGAGATGATTTCCCGGTCGTCATGAACGGAGGTTTGGCACCATTTGACGTCGCATTTCGGCAGTCGAAGAGCACCTCGTCCGCAGCTGAAGAGCATACTGTTGGCAGTCCGCTGCTGAAGAGCATACCATATCTGCAGCTGAACAACGGGCCTTCCTCTGCCGAAGAGCAAACCATCTGCACTCGAAAAGCGTGCTGTCTGCTACTGAAGAATGTAACATCTGCAGTCGAAGAGCATACCATCTGCTTCGCGTCGCATACCGCCTGCTGTCGTTGTGTGCTTCATTGTCTCACGAGTATAGATGCAATGGACGGGCGTCAATCTACGCCTCTCAGTCGTGTGCTCGATCAATACTTCTCTAACATTTCCCCTTCTTCTAAAATTTCATGGAGAATATACAATTCTACCGACATACGCAGTCTTACACTCTTACTTTCCACGTGGCTGACTCATATGTGTATCCAGTTTCTTTTTATACTCCTTGTTTCTGAGATAGCACATGGCAGATGTTCACCTGGTCTAGTCTACTAAGAAAACACCCCTTAAATCGGGTAATACTCCAGTCCTTGCCTACTTAATATATATCATTCTCTAAGATAAACAAACCATAATATTGGTCAGCTCTAACAAAGGCTGATGCATTTATTCATACTTGAAAGGTTTAACTAATTAATAAAGACCCAGGAAATAGTATTCTGATAACAAAAGTAGCAGAAATGCTCCGGTTTATTTACACTCATATCATAATTTCCTCCACTAATCAGACGATGCCACTCTTTATACAAGACAGTGTTCAATAATTCAAACTAGTAAGTAATTATAGGTACACTTTATACCACCAAAAAAATTACACTACTCTGTCCAACTCACTTGACAACACCTGCATCTATTCCATGCGGCTGAAGTAGTCTGCTCTTACGTTATCAGTCTCAGGGATGGACTCTACCCGCAAACAATAGGGTTGGACTTTAGAAATTTGAGGGACCGTTAATCACACTGTACAACAAAACTTTGGCCATACAAGTACAGGTAATTTATGGAGTCCCTACACAATTCCCAAACATTCTCTCTCTACTACGGACTCCATGTACATAGTACCGCCTTTGTGTGGGAGAGAGCTTCTTGCTAACAAAAGCTATACTGGAAACAACGTTCCATTCCTTCCTGGAGGAACATTGCTCCCAGTTCTGTATCAGATGCATCTGTGCGTAAGATAAAAGGCTTATTCATGCCGGGCAAGGTAAGTATGGGTGTGTTACATAGGGCCTTCTTTAGTTGGTTGAACAAATTGTTCGCTTCCTCACTCCAATTCACCCTGTTAGGTTGTTTAGCCCTCGTGAGATAGGTCAATGGTGCCGCGATCTGGTAATACCAATTTAAAATATGCGGTAATAGCCTGCCAGACCTAGGAAGGATCTTACCTGTTTCTTGGTGGTAGAAATGGAAACATTCCTATGTGATTCACTTTATCTTTCTGGGTCTTTACCTCGCCCTGCCCTATGTGATGTTCCACAAAATTGAGAGACTCATATCCAAGGTAACACTTTGTCAGCTTTATTGTGAGATCGGTTTGCCTCACTCAAATGAACAATGCCCGAACGTCATTGTGTGAACTAACATATCATTGACATAACTGTCAACATGGTCTAGCCCATCTAGCACCATTCTCATCACGAAGCCATACAAAGGTCCTGCGTTTACCAAATAGCATGACGCGGAAATGGAATAACCCCTGGGAGCAAACATGCTGTTTTCTCCCGTTCTTCCCGTTTTTTTTTTTAGATATTTATCTTGCCCCACTTTGGCAATGATCATTTCGGGGGTTTTGCATAGGTTCCACGTCAAAAACCGTCACTTTATTCAAACGGCGAAAGTCAATGACCAGCCTAAACGTGGAATTGGCATTCTTAACCAACAATACGGGAGACGAGTAGGGTGATCTTGACGGCTCAATCATACCCATTTCTCGCATTTTCTCAATCTCTTGGTCTACTACTCCTAACTTGGTCAATGGGATAAGGTTTACATCTTATGGGATCAGGGGAGGTTACCTCAATCAAGTGAGACAGCAGCCCGGGTTTACTTTGAAAGATGGATGGAAACTCATCCATCAACCCTCACAAGTCTTACTTCTGAGCGGGTGATTTACATGGACATCCCCCGATACCTTCCTCCCTCCCAACACTGGGAAAATCCTTCTCAGTTTCACATTTGGACTGATCCCCGATAATGGCTGCTAAGCCCATTACATCATCATCGCTCCTTTCATAGTACTTCTTCATCATACTGATGTGGAAAAGTCTACGATTATCTCCTATCTTTAATTGATAATTTTATGTCCCCACCTTTTCTACTACCTCATAAGGGCTCTTCCACTGCATTTGCAATTTATTTTGAGTCCATGGGATGTAGAATGATAGCCTTGTCTCCTATATCTAGGGATCACACCTTTGCTTTCCGAACGTACTGAGCTTTATACCTGTCCTGAGAATTTCTCACAAGATCTCTAGCCATTTTGCAAGTTGACTCAATCCTGTTACGGAGATCTAGCATGTACTGGTATGTTCCAACTAACTCTTCGTCGGGTCTGTCATTTACCCACACTTCCCTGAAGATTGTCATGGGCCCCTGATTGTCCTCCTACACAGTAGTTCAAAAGGAGAAATTTCGTACCGAGGCGTTTCGCAGTAAGCAAACATAAGGGGTTCTAAATATCGATCCCAGTCCCTCGGTCGTTCTGGACACATACGTATTAACATTTGTTTCAAGGTACCATTCCACTTCTCATGGGATGGTAGGGGACGATTGCACCTGATGTATGGATAGCAATCTAGCTACTTCTGCCATGGTCTTAGACCCAAACTGACTTCTGTTGTCACTCAAAACTACTCTAGGTAGAACCTCCCACGAGAAAATCTTCAACAAAGCTACTGCTATCGATATTCGTTACTGCTATTGCTTCTGGATATCTGGATAGCGGGTGTTATGGGATCCACCAAATATCTACCTTCTCAAAAGTGGTGTTTACCATAGGCATCATCTGTACTGGGGCCCTAGGGGCGCTACCCCGACTAACGGTTCTCTGACAAATGTCACACGACTGGCAGAACCAGTGGACATCGCCTATTATACCCAGCAGTAGAAGTTTAGAAGAATCTAGCAACTTCCTAATCCCCTGTTGTCCCGATAGGATAATTTCATTTCCTAACTTCATGACTTGGTTACAAAGGACTCGGGGAATGACAAGTTGCCTCACTACCTCACTTCCTTTCTCTTTGCGGTACATACAGTACGGATTTTGAACTACGAAGTGACTAGTCTGTTCACTAACAGGGTTTCCCTTAGTGACATCGGCTGATACGAAGCACTTTCTTAATGAAACATCCCCTGTTATTCCCTCAGGAAATCCTCAGCTGACACACTCGTGCCAACTACATTGGGTACTATCAACGGTTTACAGGGTTTTTGCCTGGCGCTTCTGTTGAATGCGGGTTTCTACAGCACACCTGGTTACTTGCACATCGACCGTTGGAGTCTCAACGGCTACGGCGACATCTGAAGCATTTGTGTCTACCTGTGGAGGTTTTTCTCTGTCAATGGGACAAGGAGGATGGAGACCCACAATACTCTCAATGACTAAATCAAACACTGGTGTACATAAACACAACACTTCTACTTCCCCAGAAAATTTTCTTTTCTTCTCACAAAACAGGGAGCAGTTGGGACCTAAGTGAGGGTATGATCCATCAACTTCAAAACCCTGGTTTTCCCGGGTTAACTGATTCTCAGTGATTAGGCTATGCCTAACTACCACCCTGTTACATCCACTATCTCATAACACCATAACAGGGAATTCCTCCACATATCCATCCATCACTGGAAAGTTATATTTTTCATTGTCGCTTATACAAGCACTATAGAGATAACAGAGAGATCTTACACCCACAATGTAACATGGCGAGGAGAAAATGTGGGAGTCGGATACTTCCGCTCCTCAAACTTACTACTTACTTACAAACTTACTACTTACTTACAGAACGAATATAGGTTTTATCTTGGCTATCTTCATTTTAGAGGGGAACACACCAGTCTTAAACGAATTATTACAAATGTGATTGAGAGGTATCGGATATAACGGGATTGACATTGGCTACAATATCCATGCTAATATCTTCAAAATCTGTAGATTGTTTTCGTGTACACACTTTTACAGTATTAATAACCTCTTCCTTATCAGCGGGTTTTAAATACAGACAGTCTCTGATCCTGCTTCCTAAATAATGACAAATAAATTTCCACCAGAATTTGTAATGTTTTTTTCTAAATTGGAACTAATATTTGTAAAGAACTTATTGAATTCATTTGCCATATCTTTATTGGTGGAAATGTCTTTGTCTCTACACTTTATATGGATAGGATATTTGATCGATGGACGTTGTTTACGAATTACAGTCTTTCATGTTTTTTTAATGTCTCCTCTCTTTTCTGCTAGCAATTTACTATACTACGCCTTTTCGTTGGATCTTAATATAGAAGTTAGTTTGTTTTTGTTCATTTTGTATGATTTTGGTTCTATCTTGAAGAACCGAAATCTTCTTACATGCGTTTCTGAAGCTGTTGGACAATCATGCTTTTTCTACAAGTGTCTTTAATCTTTACTTTCTTAACTAGGCAATAAAGGCTGTACAATATATTGATAAAATTAGCATACGTGATGTTAACATCATCCAAACGCAACCTGCTTTCCCACTGTTCTTACTTCATACTTTCTATAAACATAAGTACATTATCCTCTTTCAGGCTTCTTACATTTCTAAACGTCTTAGAATGATTTTTTCAAGTTCATATTTACATAATACAAATATTGGCAAGTGGTCACTAATGTCATTGATTAGTAACCCACTATCAGCAGAGTAATTGATTTGATTGGTAAATATATTATCTATTAGCGTGCACGAGTTGATGGTAATTCGGCTCAGTCTTACTATTATTAGTATTAAAGGATATAATCCTTGACCATACATACATTCTAGAAACCGCTTTGTTCCGGTGTTTCCTGTTTGAGTAAATCAATATTAAAGTCACCACAAACAAATTTGGTTTTACTTGGGTTGGCTTATGTAAGTAACTGGTCCTTGTACTTACAGAATCTGTCTATGTCTGAACCCAGAGCTCTTTAGACACAGCTCACAATTATATTTTTGTGTTTTTGCATGTCTAATTTGATAGTGACACATTCAAAGAGATTCTCAATTTCAAAAGATTTTGCTGTACGGAGTGTGCAATTAAATCTGTGATTTACAAATAGTGCGACATTTCCTTTTCTGTTTGCCCTAGCAACGTGAAAAACTTCATATCCATTTAATAAAATGTCTTCAGTTGTGTTGAGTTCAGCCCAAGTCTCTGAAATGGCTATCATGTCAAACTATAGTTTAAGATCATCAAGATACTCCACAATTTTCCGGAGATTCTTATTTAAGCTTCTAGAATTGAAATAGTCACTATCGGATTTGACATTAAATTGTTGATCACTATATATTATTTAAAATTAGTATGCGTGCTCTGGTTAAACGCTATTGTCTGGCTCAGCATTACATGTACAAGGCATTGCTGGGCAACCAATCGTCGTAATCATACAATTAAAAATTTATATCTGAATGTGTGTCATGTAATATGGGTAATTCTAAAGTAGCATTAAATGTAACATCGTTGTTTTTGGAATTATCAAGTAATAGTTCATCATCATTACCGTAAGCTGTCAGTTGGCATTGGCCATTGTCAATGTTCACTAACATAATAATGTTCATATAATGTTCTGGGTGTATGTTACCTCAGGTGCGACTGTCCAATCGGTCCCTAACCACAAGCCTGTCATACGAGAAATAGGCAATCTTGCCATTCTCTCTCACCTCTCACAGTCTGGGAACCTGTTCGGGAGATTTCTCATGAAGGGATTTCTTGATGTTGTCGACTTATTTTTGCATGAACTGCAGACTTGCCTTCAGTTCTGCTGCATCCCTAGCCATCTTCCTCACAATGTCGTCAAAGCGTTTGTTCGTGGCTTCGAGGAACGACTGTTGGCATGCCTGGAATGCGGTCTGTTGCACGGCCATCTGCTTCATAAATACTTCTTCCTATCCGACTTCACACACAGCTAAGGAAACTAAGGGTAAAGGATCCCGCTGTTTGTTGGTGGTAGATGGGCGATAATATCAATGGTTGTTTATTTTGTTTGTGTTTTACTTTACTATACGTCAATCCGGCAACAACAGTGTTTGTCTCATTTAATTGTCAACGGCGCTTCTTCGTATAGATCATATGATAAATCACGATGCATTTGCATGTAAATAACAACTAATAACAAGTATTTCTCAATTGTCACTGTTGCTGAGTCAATCGTGTGTCTTGGTTGACATAACAGCATTCTTCCTAGCTCAGCCAATGACAGCCGAGGTCCATCTGGCAATGAAGTGATACACAAATTAACTACATATAACAGCGGGAATAGTGGGTCATCGGGTATGTCCGATACTTTGTTTCATGGTGTTGCATTTAAAAAAAAATTTTAGTTGGCAAATTTTTTTTAAGGCATTTATTAATGTTCTCCAGGCATAATATTTTTGACAACAGTACATGCAACAACATATATATTTAGTACCAAAATGTAGGTAATAAAATTATCTTTCAAATAAAGTAAGAAGTGAAGACCATAAAAATTACACTGCAGACAATCACATGTTGTGATGCATTTTCAAAATGTTTAATGCCAAGCCCAGCATGGTCAACACAATTTAGTGATTCAATGACATATTTGGTACCCTTGTGTACATAATTCAATATCCTTCAAAATAACATACAGTATGCTTAAAAAAAATTGGGCCACGAAAAAATTTCAATGATTCTGTTCTTATAAGTGTACATCAAACACCAGACGGCGACACTTTTCAGTTATTCCATACTACTCTATTTGTAGCTGCACCCCTAATTAAAACCGCACTCCGACTTTTGATATAAACCCCGACTTTCCTTCCCACCATTTGTTGCAGGCAAAAATCTTATTTAAAGCTGCACATGGACTTTGAGCCAAGACTGTTTTAACCCTGCGTGTGACGAATTTCCATAACGTGCACAATTAGGAACAATTTAAATGGGCTCCGCAAAGTAATAACTTTGCTAATAATTATCATAAATGAATGAATGAGGTATAATTTTATTGCTAAAAGAGTCTTTAATGTAATGCAATGATTGCAAGTGAACAAGGAAGCTATTGGTTATGGAGAGTCCAACAATGTTCATCTAAACTAATCAACAAAAGAAAGTTATATTTCTCTTAACTGGCATATATTATAATATATGGGGATTGCACCCCTAGATATTTGGGATCAAAGGATGCAGTGATCAATTATGGATTAAGTGAATGCAACCGTCCAGCATTTACACCATTATCAGCATGACCAGAATGGGGTATGTACAGGAGGGTTCTGGTCCCCAAAGTGGCACTTTCACAACTTCTGCAGTCATTTGTTAGGAATCATTTCATTCATGGTAAACAAAATTAAGCTAGTGTTAATGATCCTTTGACCACTGCCACTGGACCATGAAGTTCCCTCATTGAATAGGATTACTCATGTGAAACAAGAACATGTTGTGTGCACATATTGAGTACTTATGGGATCAGTTGGGCAGAGTGGTTGATATGCGTCTGCATGCTCAGAGTACACTGGCCGATCTGAGGAGATTCCTGGTGGAAGAGTGGTTGCCTCAAAACAGTGTACAGCGCGTGGTAAACAGTGTGCGCCGTAGATGTGAGTCATGTATTGCTGCAGCTGGTGGGCCCACTCGTTATTGATGTAATGTGCGCAATAAAATGATTATATATATATATATATATATATATATATATATAATATATAAATATATATATATATATATATATATTGTTTAGATCAATAGTTAAGCCGCCCTTATAATAGATAATACAGTATGAAACACAAGTCAGACTCAGTAGTGGGACACATCAGTGACTGTAAACATGCGACACATTTTAACTTCATTGGATGAAAATTAATGCAACTATTCTTATAATAATCACCACAGGAAGCAATCGAACATCTCAGGGATGTCTATATATTTAATATATATATATATATATATATATATATATATATATATATATATATATATATATATGAGCATTACAAAGTTCCTAGATGCACAACAATCACGGCGAACACCTCAAAAATTTTATAGGTACAGTTTTCATGTTTATGCATGATTCATCTATCAGGTAACAATTTTCGTTGTATCTAATAGTGGTAGTATATCTATTTTTCAAACTAATCGATTACTTCACAATTGCTTGCCCGAACTGCCAGCGAACCTACTTTATTCAGCGTGCCAACGTGCCAGCGCGCTGAATACAGTAAGCCCATAGAATACCAGGTGCGTGGGATTATAACACTGTATCTTGTACCAGAGTAAATGTAATTAACTCCAACAAGGCACAGGTAATGGTGTTGCTTTAATAATCGGATGAAGCCAGCAAGGAGTGAACGTTATGCTTGGAACTCCTCATAAAAGTAACGCAGCTTAAGCACATCAAAACCTGAAACCATGCGCGATATCGATGTTGCGGAAATCCCCGGCGGTCTAATGCCACTAGCACAGCCACTTGACATTAGCATCAATCGCCCCTTCAAGCAGCATATGCGATACTTGTGGGAGCACTGGATGATTCAAGGCGAACTGTCGCTCACTCTCAATGGCAGCCATCATGCACTGACCAAAGAGATTCTTGTATAATGGCTCTTGAAGGCGTGGGATGCGATTCCATCTGTCATGATTGAACACAGCTTCAAGAAGTGCGGCACCTCGATGGAATGGACAATGTTCGAAAATGTTTGCCCAGTGCATGCAGCCACGGTCAGCGATGCCGACGACTCAGACATGCGAGATGATGCCACCGTGCCGGTCCCGACAGCATTCTTCGACAGCGAAGACGAAAGTGATTTTGATGGATTTTAACTATGACATGATTTGACATGTTTGATCTTAGTTTTTGAACACTTTATGGAGACGGGTTTTTAAGTTTTATGTAATTATTTGTCTTGCACCAGTGGCAATTGTAATACAATGTGTTATTGATGCATCTGACTTCATTTTTTCACTGAATATAAACCATTATTTACCGCACTAATAGCCGTTACGGGTACTACTGACAACACAAGGTCAAATACAGTAGTTACAGTAATAAGAAACGAATGATAAAAGATATACATAAAAACTTAAACACTAGTTTGGCCGAATCTAGGTCAAATCTCTGAGGAAACAGGATTTTACACAACACAACATTTTTTATCTGAGTACTAATGGCTATTAAGCTGTTCACAGTGATGTAAGGTATTTTGATGTAAATTCTAATGTTAGTGATGTATTAAAAAGAAATGAATTTATAGTTAAAATTAACGAAACAGAGATGTCAACAATTTGCATAGCTATGGATGTCAATGCCTGACAGACAAGAATAATTTGTGATGAATGGATCATATTTGTTGTACTTAGAAAATATTTAGAACACATGTCATATGTCTGTTGATGGTGGAATGCATGGTGAGCCTCCCCAGGATCGAAGGCCCTTAACGCATTACAGCGAAAATGGCAGCAACATGAAGTTCCAAGAACTGCTAGGTGCTTAATGGTTGAGTATTCATCTTTCAGATATTTGACCAGAATCTCCCACTTTTAGAACAAATTCAGAGTGAACCACTGGTGTAAAATTCTTGATTGAAGTTGGTTAGTTTTTATTTACTCTTTTAGGCACATAACAGCAGTGGTGCTCTCTTGTTGGTGCCTTATGTGCCACCGGGCACGAAGAGGACTAAGTAAGTAAGTAAGTTTAGGCACATAGCCCAAAAACTATGATGTTTGTTTTGCTTTTTATTATATATAATGAAAACAGTAGAGGTAGAACTACAAGTGTCACGTGTCTTCTGTGTAGTGAAGGTAGAACTATAAGTGTCTCATGTCTTCTGTGCAATTAAGGAAGAACTTCTAAGTACAAGTATATTGGTGCTCAGCCAGAATTTCACACCAGCCGTCTCAGCACGGAATTTAGGAGTAACCTTAAGCTGTTTTTATCATATTTGTGACCTTCGTCATATTCATCGATATATGTATTTTGCCGTCGCCAAAACTATTGCAACTGCTCTTGTTAGCAGTACACTTGACTATTACAATTCCCTTTATCATAATATTGCTCTCAAGGACATCTTGAAACTTCAACATGTAAACATTTTTTGGCAAGGATAGCTACCTGGTCTCCTCATTTCTCTCACTCAGTACCACTTCCTAAATCAATGCACTGGCTCCCTGTCCAATATCGCATTATTTTTAAGATCTGTGCAGTTTACACTACTCACTCCTGCAAGATGGCCCAGACAGCTTCGATCATATAATTCTAATCTATTGTTTGTTCCCAGTGTTAAGACGTATGTCGGAATTAGAGCTTTTTCATAACTCACTCCCTGTTAGTCTCATGTCTGTAGGAAATATAACATTTTGGCGTAAGCTAAAAACCCACCTGTTTAAACTTGCTTATCCTCCACAGTTCCCCAGCCTACCAATCTAACTGTTTGCAACAGGAACTGCTTATCGATTATGAACTGCTCAACCCCTTTTGTTTTGGTGCACTGCCGTGCTTGGGTCTCCCGAGGATTTTAGTGCAATAGAATTTATATATTATCATATTATTATTTTAACATGTTGAAGTTGCTATAATATCAAAAAGCTTTTGTGGGTAACTGCGACATGTGTACAATCTTGCATAATATTTAGTTCATTGAAATCACACCAGCATTATGACACTGCATGAATGCACACTATGAACCTACCTGTTCAGACGTGCTGAGCTGATTGTCCAAAATAAGAGGTTTGGCAGATAGTAGCAACTTGTCAAGTGTCTGTTGTAGTGGAGGCACGGGAAGATGTTTCAAGTTGTCTTGTTCTGGAGAGCTGTCTTTCACTGTCCATACATGTCTGCTAAGTACATCTCTTCTGGATACCACATTCTGTCTTACTGAACATCTCTGAAAGGGTTTTCCCTGCAACAAATATTACTCGTTGTCAGATTATTATTATTGTCAGTGCCTTAGATACAAGACTGTATGCTTCTTGTGTATACCAGCTGTAAATCTCCATGAATGCTACTAAATCAATACCAGAGATTCCACTAGCCTATGAAATATTCTGGTACCGGCAACCAATTTTTTTTCTGGTACGAGGCAACGTCTACCGGTATCCAGAATTTCCAAAAACAGGACGACGCTACTAACGCACACAAAACACCTGCAATGATGTCTGCTGACTAAGAGATGTCTTCAACAATCAAGAGAATGCTACATGAAAAAACAAAACCTGACTTATCTAGAAATAAAAAGAGAGATGAGTGTTCATAAACTCGACACAGTGCCCCTAGCTATCATTCAAAGCATGTCGAGTTAAAAACTTAACATCCCATAGACGTTGTACACTAAATGAAATCACAGGCGTTGGCAGTCACAACAATAAATCTTTTGGACGTGTGCAATGCTTAAAGTGCGATTTTGGACGGGTAGATATTTATCATGGACGGGTTGGATGGGCTTAGCTAGCTGTCATTTTATAGCGTGGGCTAGCCCGTCCATGTCGTTTTGTCATGGTAACTGCGGCCGGCGTCTGTGTAATCTGTTGCGAAATCTACGGGAGCTCACTATAATTGTTTACTGTAGAAATTTACCCCTGGCTCCCCTTGTCAGCAGCATGACAAACGCCTGAATCCAATCACAGCCCAACTTGTTATGGTAATTATCATCTAGACAGTAGGGGTGGTAGCATGAAAGACGGGAAAACCTAGGGGACAGCCCCAGCATTTGTTGGGTTGACACCGCAATAAACAAATGGCTGCAATCATTCATGGCGTATGTTGGCAGAGTGGGAGACAACTTGGTCGTAGAAGAAATTGTGTTTTCCGGTGCGCATTTTGAATATTCCGCGTAACATTTTTAAATATGTTGCTGCTGGGTGTATTTTCTGAAAAAAAGGTTTGCCTAGCTGGGTAAGATCTAGGAATTTGGGTATACAACCCATAGATTATTTTATTTGTATTAATTGTAACAAAGATGCCAACCCTCCCAATTTCGGAGGCTCCCTATTTTACGGTTCAACTCCCAGTTCCCGATATGCCATTTCATAGCAACAAAACCTCCCGATAACAACGCCATTTCCACATATCAATTCCCATTAATTCAATAAAATTATTAGTGCCTGGGAACAGCGCACTGTCTCAGTTCCCAAACTATTTGCGTAAAGGTCGGTCATTGTCAACATTGTAACTGCATCAAAGCCAAGGCATCGTCGACCACTCGCAGGAAGATTAAATCGGGCTGCTTAGTTGAAAGTCGACACCCCCGCTGGGGCCAGAGGTCTGCATTCTTGCTGTCAGCACTGGCCCTCCTCCAAAGCAAAGCGCTTCAGAGCTAGCTTGCCTTCATAACGTTTGCCCAGATTTAGACCTGTGACGGAATGGGAACCGAATGTAACACTGTAATTAATTTTTTCCGGCACGCGATACTGACATCTTTTATTTTTTCGGTATTTGATAACATTTTACCGGTAAAAACCAGCATATGCCAGTCTAGCGTAATCTCTGAATACCCTTGCATAGGTGTACAGTGATCTCGGCCTTTCGGGATCTCGGCCTGAGTGATCTCGGCCTGTTTTGGTGAACTCGGCCAGTGACCTCGGCCTGTGCGGCAGTGAATTCGGCCTGTACAGCAGTGATCTCGGCCTGTCTTTGATTACGGGCCTTGTTATAGTAATGTAGGCCACATTTATCGGTACAAGAAGTTGTATCATGTATTTATTGTTACGATAAACAATGTTCAATGCAATAAAGATGTTTTTAGACGATCGGTCTTGATCTTATTCTTAGCCGATATAGGTGTCTCAATGACGTCACAAACATAATATCCCGTTAATATTTATCATGTAATCGGTTTTAAAATATTATTTGTACGTTAAAAAAGTGATGGTCATAGTAATGTGCTTCCTACTCTTGCTTTGTTTTATTGAGCTGATCTTTTTATTTTGTCTATTTTTGATTTGTTTGCGTTAAGAATGTGTAGAGCTGTTGTAGTTGGCTTTCTGTCGTTCCTTTGTTTTATTGAGCTGATCTTGTCATGTTGTCTCTTTGATTTGTGTGAGTAAACATTGTGTAGAAGCAGGCGGTAGTCATTGGCTTTCTACTCTTGCATTGTTTCATTGCGCAGATCTGTTCGTGTTGTTTGTCTGAACATGGCCTCTTTTTGATGTTGTCGACGATTAGGCCTACAAAAGCTTAAGTTAAGCCATACTAATTGCGTGGGCCCAGATCGACGCATGTGATTGGTCAGAATGGGCTACGATTGGTAAGAAGACGTTTTTGACGATCAGATCAGTCGTGATTTTATTCTTAGCCGATATAGGTGTCACAATGACGTCACAAATATAATATATTCTTTGTTTTTATTGAGCTACTCTTTTCATTTTGTCTATCTTTGATTTGTGTGCGTTAAAAATGTGTAGAGGCAGGCTGTAGTAATTGGCTTTCGACTCGTGCATTGTTTCATTGAGCTAATCTTTTCATGTTGTCTTTTTTTGATTTGTGTGCGTTAAGAATGTGCATTGGCAGGCTATAGTAACTGCATGGCTTTCTACTCGTGCATTGTTTCATTGGGCTGATCTTTTCATGTTGTCTTTCTTTGATTTGTGTGCGTTAAGAATAGGTAGAGGTAGGCTGTAGTAACTGGCTTTCTACTCGTGCATTATTTCATTGAGCTGATATTTTCATGTTGTCTGTCTGCACCGTCTGAACATGACCAAAGCTGAAGTTAAGCCCTACTAACTGTGTGGCCCCAGATCGCCGTGGGCCGCAGCAAGAGCGAAGTGTTCCATAAAGATGATTGGTCAGAATAGGCTAAGATTGGTCAGAATCATAGCCGCCACCCAGCTTTATAAAGATGGGAATATCGAGGACTCACCACTGGGTTTATTATACATTGTATTAAGGAATTTATATTGTGATTATGATTTAATTATATATATATATATATATATATATATATATATATATATATATTCCTATTTTAGATTGTATTAAGGATTTCATATTGTGATTACCATTTAATTGTACTGTGTGGTATATGGTTATAGTAGCAATTTTATATCATTTCTAATTCTTTCTTGGTTCCCATCTTTGCTGTTATTTTTTCTTTAATTTATTGCATAGGTTACGTCACGACATTTATGTATTGATTTTGAGGGAATTATAAATAAAAATAGAAACTTTCTATATTATGCCTTTTGTCTTCTTCTGCAAACTAGCCACGATTCTGAGTCGAAACATTGTCCCACTCGAATAACAAAAATAAATATATATCTACATTATATCCAACAACTGTCTATACATAATATATATATACTATGATATCAGTACACATTACGGCAGCGGGCTGTACATACTAATGAAATGTTACTTATAACTGATGAATTAAAATGGCTACATTTAACACGCAGATTTTGCCGATGATAATTTATAGTTTTTATTTAAACATGTCGGACATAACTATAATAAAAAGGCCCGTTATAGATACAGGCCGAGATCGCTGTCATATAAGTCAGTCCGACCATGCAATAGTGAACATTATTGAGTCGATTATATAGCAGTTATCACAATACATAACACACAGTTTTATTTTACAAACACTTATTTCTGGCCAACATCACTCCCTCAAACAAGCCGAGATCACTGACTAGACAAGAAGAAGTTTTATTTAACGTCCGTTTTTATAGAAAATTACAGGCCGAGATCACTGCTGCACAGGCCGAGTTCACTGTCGGGCACTTATTTCTTACCAACATCACGCCGCCAAACAGGCCGAGATCACTAGCTATACAGGCCGAGATCACTGCTGTACAGGCCGAATTCACTGCCGCACAGGCCGAGGTCACTGGCCGAGTTCACCAAAACAGGCTGAGATCACTCAGGCCGAGATCCCGAAAGGCCGAGATCACTGTGAACCCTTGCATATATGTAAACTCTCTGTTATTTGTACGCAGTTGCCATAATTTTGACATAGCCATTAAATCTCCATCCCAGATTGAAATTTCCATTATTTGATATTCTACAGAAGTTGTTTATAAATTTTAATATTATTTACAAATAGTGCTTTTTCCGTTGTTTTATACTAGGTGTACATTGTTAACTGTGACCCAGGATCCACACCACCAAAAGCTAACTCATCTATGCTATTTGGAACATTATTAAAACTGCATCCTCAACTGATATAGCCTATCGCAAATCCGGTTCGTTTATGTCCAAATATGTAGTGTGTGAATACTTTATGTAACATCCACAGTCGATTTAATTTTAAAAATGCCTATTTTTTTTCAAATCATCAAGACAATTGCCTTCAGTCAATTCATCGAAAGAATTACCTTTAGTCAGAAAACTTTAGCAGTCTGTTACCTGCTAACATTCTGCTGTACTTCCAGAAAGTTAATGCTAGCCACAATCACAACATCCGTAAGAAAAATTGTAATTTTAAAATAAGATTTAGCAGGACTAAGAAAAAATCTGACTGTATTAGTGTAAAAGCTAGGACCAAAGATATGGAATGATCTGTGTGATGATATTAAGTTGTGCAATTCAATTTATCAATTCAAGAAAAATGTTAAAGCTTTACTCTTGCTTAGGTACGAATAATATCTTGTTTTCATGTTGTGTGTGTGTATATATATATATATACACACATTTCTTATTATTATATCTTATCGATATGCCAACTACCATTACTTTTGGGTAGTTTAATCTTAGCTTAGTTAAATCATTTGTCTTATATGTATGGAATCAGTGCAATATAGTAATTTTTTGGGGGGAATACTATATATAAGTTTTTAACTTCTTGCATTTCCTTTCAACATTTTCTAATTATCTATCTATAATTATGTGTTCATTGTTCCACATTTGTGGTAGTTATGTTTACAACTATGTATGATTGAAAATGTACATGTATCGATTATGTTGAATAAAATTCAATAAAAAAAGTTAGGTTGGACAGGCAGATCTAGTCTCTGCAGGGCTTCCGCACACCTCCCCCATGACATTGGCACTGCATTGGATTGGCGTAATTACCTTCGGGTTCTTGCCAATTACTATATAGACAATTAGACATAGACATAGACAGTCGCTTCGGTCATATGCTGAGAGAAGTTGATAAACTAAGTGGGACTTACCACAGTTTTTGCTCCGATAACTGTGTACCGTAACCACATCGTCGCGCTTCGTTTGTCCAATGTCGATCAATAACATGGCATGGGCCCCACAAGGCATTCGACAACGACTTAGACTCGCATATCCAACTCGGGACGAACTAAAAGGCGGGCAAGAAAGGGCGGAAAAGGTGGGCAAGAATTCATACGATCTCTGCGCTGCTTCTTTTTGTTGTTGTTGTTGTTGTCGGTTCCTGTTGTGTGTATATCTATACATTAATTGTGATTTCTTTCATCGACATTTTAACAACTGTAAGATAAAGGCTAAATAACAAATATACAGTTGTAGTTAAAATACTATACCGATCAGGAAAGGATATAATCACTCAATTGGCCAAAGGTAAAGTTTTTCTTGGAACATCATATTGGCATTGTTATTGAACACATATGCATGCAATTACTATACAGTAATTTAAGGTGATGAATTTGGAGACTTTGCTAGTTTTTTTTGTTTGATCAAACTGATAAGTATTTGTTGTGTCAGTGTTAATTGATTTAAATTGTTTCATGTAATCACTTGGCTAATTGTGTAGCAATTAAGTGGTTTCATCAGAGATGTTGTAAACCCCCTTTACCAGAGATGGTTCGATGGTTTTGTTGCCTATGTCATAGTAAATTACCTTCAAAATTTCAATAAGAATTAAGCCATACATTTTATTAAATTACTTCTTCAGTTAGCAGTTTTCTCTGTCTTGATTTTTGTGAATGCATTTTTTATATAGATTTTCGTCAAGCACTGCATGACTATTTATAACATGTTCTATCCATATATTAAGTCATTCGTGTTTTGTCAATGATAAAATTATCATCAGAATTATTTTCATTTGCATTCATTAAAATTCATTTGTTTATTATTTGATATTATTGATTTTCATGTGGTTTGTTGGATAATTTTACATATCAGTATAAAAAATTGCCAAAATATAAATAATTAAAACAAAATGTTAATGTATTTTTTATGTAAATTTTCTTCGAGCACTGTTGTTTTATTCGTATATTATACATTCATGTTTTGTCATTGCTTCATTGATGAAAATTAATTATCAGAATCATTTTCATTTATTAAAATACACTACAACCATTGCAACAAAACGTATGTTTGTTATTTGATATTACTCATGTAGTTTGCTGGCTAATTTTACATATCAGTATAAAATAACAACAATAAAAACAAACCAAGAATTGTCATATTATTAGTTGTATTCAAAGGGTCAGTTGTTGGTGAAGCATTCAAGCTTTTAGTATTTGCACAATGACGCTGCAAGACGGCTGAACAATTAATAGATGAGCAACTTTCTAAATAAAATCACAATTAATGCACAGATGCACGCACAATAGGAAACGATCAATATCAACAATACATGTAAAGAGGGAATGCAGAGATAATTATGAATTCTTGTTCATTCTTGCTGCCTTGCCTTTGTCAGTCCTTTCTTTCCCGCCTTTTAGTTCGTCCCATCCAACTGTCGTTCGCCTTCGTGAATTCGTCGAGAAGAGAACTGCAGGCGCGGTAACCTCGATTATCAAGGCTCTGCGCTGTGGCGCCACCGTTTGTCGCACACATGTTCGACTGGAGGGAGGGAGGGAGGGAGGACGGTGAACTGGAGGAAGAACATACTGCAGGAACTGTTATACGTGTGTTTTGTGTGTATCCAATCGTGATGTATTGAAATGTATTGATTACGACCGCATGGTTTGGGCATGGCGCCGATACAAGACGAGTTTGAAGTTATTGAACTCCGAACTCTGACAGTGAAACCGGGAGCATAGGTTTTTTCATCCACTACATCCCTCCCAACTTTAGCGAGAAAAACACGTTCAATCGAGACGTACAAAATTGTCCTGTAAAAAAATAATAGTTCTTGATTACTGTGTGTAAAGTCCAAACGAGAGCGTTATAAAAACAAATTACTGTTATAAACAAGCAAAACACTAATCGAGACTACAAAATACTTGGTTTGACCTAGGCAAAGTCAATCGCCCTACAATGTTTTTCTATCTGGCTGTTGCTACTAGTACGGCGAAGATCTCGCTCGGCCGAAACGTAAGTATTTTCATGAAACGTGAAACCTTACAAAAACGCCATAAACAGAGCAATAAACACGTCTTTCGTGTCTGTATGCATTCTTATATGTATATCACTAAAGTTACCTGACAATAACCATGTAAAAGTGTGAAATTATTACCTTTTTGTCAGAACGCATGTGCTTGTCAAGGTTTGTATATAACCGGATGTTGTTGTGAGCGAGATTAGCAAGCGGGATTTCCATAGATCTATATAAGGTCACGCTAAGAATTGCCGTCTGCTGGCCATAGAGTTACATCATTAATAATGCCCCTATAAACTACTAACGGGTGTTTTATTTATGTCTGTGCTGCTGGCCCATTCTGGCCTCATTCTACACGAAATCGCGTTTGATCATGTGACGCAAAGGCAACATCACGTGCACAGTATGGCGGCTAATTGTGAAATGTTTTCTATGTCACCGATAAAAGTACTCATAAGTAATTATTTGGAGCACATTTCTTCAGTTTCTTGACGCCCAATCGTCGGTTGTATGCAACGGAATACACATGTGAAACGGTTAGTATCGGTTTTAAAACTTAAGTTATTAGTTCCGTAGCCAAATGGCTACGGAACTGCCAAAATGGCGATTTAGCAAATGCCTGTCAGGACTTTCGCCCCAGAGACGAAGAGCGGGGCGAACATTTTTGCCTAGGTTTGACCATGAAAATACCGGGTAGTGCTGCCACTTGACGAATAACGCCGATTTTCACTGATGCTCTAGTGTTCTACTAGTTGTACTAGACAACAGAACAGAAAATGTTTCGGGCAGGCGATCAACACTCCTGTTTGGTCTGTTCAGCTACGACATTCCCAGCAAACACACTACGTATATACAACGTTGTATGAAGGTAATGGTTTGGTAACGTCAGGAATTACGTTTTATTAACGTTGTGTCAACGTAGTCTATCTACGTTGTGACAATACGTAACAACAACGTAACAGTATTGCGTTCTACTTACGTCGTATCCACGTACTGCAACTACGTTGTGCCAGTACGTAGCAATGACGTAACGATATTACGTCGTGTCAACGTACTCCAACTACGTTGTGCCAGTACGTTGCAACGACGTAGCGATATTACGTCGTGTCCACGTACTCCAACTACGTTCTGCCAGTACGTAACAACGACGTAGCGACATTACGTCGTGTCCACGTACTCCAACTACGTTGTGCCAGTACGTAGCAACGACATAGCGACAATATGTCGTGTCCACGTACTCCAACTACGTTCTGCCAGTACGTAGCAACGACGTAGCGATATTACGTCGTGTCCACGTACTCCAACTACGTTGTGCCAGTACGTAGCAACGACGTAGCGATATTACGTCGTGTCCACGTACTCCAACTACGTTGTGCCAGTACGTAGCAACGACGTAGCGATATTACGTCATGTCCACGTACTCCTACTACGTTGTGCCAGTACGTTGCAACGACGTAGCGATATTACGTTCAGAACACGTAAATGCACGTATTTCAACTGGTTTAAATCACTTGTTTCCGTACTTGAATTCACGAGATTCTGTGGACAAATTTGTGTCCAGACATGTGTCGTATAACTGGTTCAGAACACGTAAATTCAAGTATTTCAACTGGTTTAAATCACCTGTTTCCGTACTTGAATTCACGAGATTCTGTGGACAAATTTGTGTCCCGTAACTGGTTGATATGACAATGGGTGAATCCCTGCCTTGTGGGTTAACCATCTCGTCAGCGCAATGACAAATCTTAAAGTTAAATACCTAAACCGTAAAACGCAGTGTATGTCATGTTAGTGGATGTAACTGTCTCTGCCATACACGATGGCGGCCAGTGGTCGATTATTTGCTGCGTCGTACACAGCTGGCTTACCGCTCAAGTCTACAGGAAAATCATTAATCATGTGTCTATGTAGAGTAGTATTAGGTTACATTTTAAACAAGCCAGAATCAGCTATTTCCCACTTTCCTTGAAGTGGTATAATGATTAATAACCCTATGTGGGGACTGGGACAGGGTGTTGGATTATTCCGCAGGGACCAATGCATTAAGGACAATTGGCTATACAGTGACGGAATGTTCAAACGGTCAAACAGTCAGTATTCACGTGAAATAGTCAACATGGTTGAGCCTATTATATATTGTAATTATGTTTATACGCATGAATACTGTTATTAACTATTTACGAACATGTTTGTACTTGCACAGGTTACGGCAAGTCCTGCATGGCTCACTCCTGATTGTGGCCAGTCGTCTTCTTTTCTTTCTTCTTGTCTTTCTTCTTGTCTTTCTTTTTGACGTATTAAATGTAGCCGACCGTAGAAGTTTTCACGACATGCGTAGCAATTTTGTGCAGTGGCATCTTTTAGGGAATAAAACGTCTTTTCGTTGTTCTGTAATAGTAATTACATGTCTAAAAAATACTAACAATTTGTTTGCATTAATTCAATATAAATAATATAATGATTTTTACTCATCTATAATATAGATCCATTGTAAAAATGTTCCTTAAGATGTTCGTCAAAAAAGGCATACACTCGTATACCAATAATTGCCGCACTCATTGACATTTTCGGGGACTGTGAAATGACGGCGCAAATCACTCAACTTCACATTAAGCAATATTTAGAATATACAAAATGGAACTTCTTGAGTATTGTTAGACATTGACGACTATGTTCTGAACATTGAGCCTTGAAGTTGAGGAATCGGTAAGCTTGCATATATATTATATTACAGCCAATATTCCCAATATGGCAATGACCCGATATAGGCTAGCCGCTATGTCGACTTTAAAATATGAATAAATAAATAGGAACATTCACTTAGTGACGCTAAACATAATATTATTAATCACTAACCTCTAACAGTGTCCTATGAATCACAAAATACAAAAGTATACTTGTATATAGGCAGCAATTTATCATCAAAGTTGAGCGTTTTAACAAGCGAATGCCTACCGATTGACATAACTGATCTATCCAATATGGCGGAACGGTGGGGTCAAATTTACAGGCCGACGCGCCATCCAGTTATATATAGATCAGTGCGCCTAACCCTTTTGACATCAATGTAAAATCAGAAAGTAAAAATAAGAAAACGTACAAGAGAAACTTCCACAAAGGTAACTACAAAGATATCATCGATAAATTTGTTCCCGTCCAAAAACAAGGAAAACGGTGTAGAAAGAAACACTTGTCAAAAGAGGCTATTAGAAAAATAATGCTAAAACAAACTATGTGGAGGGTTTATATTATAGGCGTACCAGAAAGGACGAAGACTGCAAAATACAAAGAGGCACTTAATGCAGCTACAACTGAAATCAGACAATCTAAAAGAAGCTATGAGCAAAAACTAGCATGTAACATAAAAAATGACAGCAAGAGTTTTTATGCATATGTCAGGAGTAAACAAAACGTACAAAACAAGGTTGGACCTCTAGAAGACAGTGCTGGAAATATAATATCACAGGGGTTTTTAATGGCGGAAGACCTAAATGGATACTTCAGTTCAGTGTTTACCAAAGAAGAAATTAGTTCATTACCAGTTGCTGATGCTAAATTTCAGGGGGCTAAATCTGACTATTTAGGTCCGTTAGTTGTAACTCCAGAATTGGTAGCTAAGAAAATAAAGGCAATGAAGGATAACAAATCACCGGGAGTGGATGGGATTCCTCCAAAATTACTAATGGAAACAGTAGAACAAATCAGTATACCACTTGCAAGAGTATTCAACTTGTCATTAAAAGAGGGAGTTGTTCCGTTTGAATGGAAAGAAGCAAACATCATACCATTATTTAAAAAGGGTTCGAGAAATAAGTCAGAGAATTACAGACCAGTGAGTTTAACGTCAGTGATTTGTAAATTATTAGAAAGGTTAATTAAATACCATATGGTGGACTTCCTCGTAAGCATAAATTATTAAATTCATCTCAAGATGGATTCCTTAAAGCGAGGTCATGCTTAACAAATATGTTGTTTTTTGGAAGAAATCACTAAGTGGATAGACGTGGGATCGCCAGTAGATATTATCTACTTAGATTTTCAGAAAGCTTTTGACAAAGTGCCACATCAAAGGTTACTACTTAAATTAAAAGCCCATGGTATCGGGGATAGCATAACTGACTGGATAGAACAATGGCTGACTGACAGAAGACAACGAGTTGTAGTAGATGGAGAAGTTTCAAATTGGAAATCGGTTTTGAGTGGGGTACCTCAAGGATCAGTATTAGGACCTATATTATTCTTAATTTATATCAATGACTTGGACGACAGTATAACAAGTAACGTACTGAATTTTGCGGATGACACAAAACTGTTTAGAAAGGTTAATACTGATGGTGATAAACAACATTTACAAAACGATCTAGACAGATTAGTGAAATGGTCTGAGAAATGGCAGATGTTGTTAAATTTTGGGAAATGTAAATGTCTACATACAGGACATGGGAACTTGAATGTGAACTATAAAATGGGAGATACTGTTCTGGGTACTACTGTAAAAGAAAAGGACTTAGGAGTTACAATAAGCGCTGATATGAAAGTTTCAGAGCAGTGTGGTATTGCAGCTTCAAAGGGTAATCAAATTCTTGAACTGATTAGAAGAAACATAACATACAAAGGAAAAAAGTTAATTATACCTCTTTATAAAGCAATAGTTAGACCTCATTTAGAATACTGTATACAAGCATGGAGACCACATCGTAAGAAGGATATAGATACGCTTGAACGCATACAAAGGAGGGCAACTAAAATGATTCCAGAACTAAGAGACCTTAGTTATGAAGAACGCCTGAAAGAATGTGGTTTAACAACTCTAGAGACAAGGAGGTTAAGAGGAGATCAGATTGAAGTTTTTAAGATATTGAATGGGCATGAAAATATTGATAGAAATATGTTTTTCTCACTCAAGAAGGATAGCAGAACTAGAAGACATGAGGTAAAATTAGTAAAGGATCAATGTAGATTGGACATCAGGAAGCACTCGTTCTCACAGAAGACGATAAATGAATGGAACAAATTGTCTACAGATTGTGTAACTGCTAGCAGCGTGAATATGTTTAAAAACAAGGTTGACACATATCTCAGGAGGGCGGGTTATAAGTAGATGAACATTGTTGGACTCTCGATAAGCCAATGGCTTCCTTGTCCACTTGCCATCTGGGCCTTTGGCTTGGATGGCAAATCTTGTTAAAAACCCATGGATTTGTGTAAATGTATATAATATATATATATATATATATATATATATATATATATATATATATATATATATATATGTATATATATATGTATATATATGTATATATATGTATATATATGTATATATATGTATATATATATATATATATATATATATATATATATATATATATATATGTATATATATATAAATATATACACAGTATACTCCAGATAAGTCAAACCTCCAGGGACCCAATGAAATACTTCTAGTTATCCGAAGTTCGACTTATCCGGACCTGTTTTCGTGCGCTGTATTGGACAACAACAGTGACGTAAGCACTTCCACACTCAGACAAATACATTTACAAACGCAAAATTAACTGTATTGGCGATTTATGCTGCGAATATTATGAATATGTTCAATAAAATGTAATATTGTCCATCGAATTGCAGTATATTATTTTGTTACAACTATTACTCAGAAATTACTGATTTCACAAAAAATAAGTTATCTTGGTTTGTTTCTTTGCATAGTTCATGTCTCCCTAGACGGCAGAACTTTCGCTTTGAAGTTCTGCAACAACAACAATGATGTAACCATTTCTACACTGAGACAAACATATTTAAAACACATAATCAACTATATTGACGTATACCATGAATTCTACGAATTGGTTCAGTAAAACGCGACAGTACTAAAACAATTACTTTGCAACGGTATGCGTTGCCTCATCCTTAAATCCAGCAGTGCGGAAAGAATTGGCGATGGTAGCATCAACGACTTTATCTCAGGCCGATTTCAGCATTGAGACAGAATCTACAAGTGTAACAGAAAAGTCAGTGGCACTGGAACCTGCATCAATGTGCTGCACCAGCCTTGAAAGCATTGCTGATCTGTAGTGGATTTTCAGGTTTTGAATTATTCCCTGGTCGCTGTGCTTTTTAAAGTTTAGATGTGGCATTTGGTGGCAAGAACAGCATTTCTGTCGCTTTGAGGTTCTGGATGGGCGGGACAATTATCGATGACCATCAACACTTTGCGTTGCTGCCGATGTATAACCAGGTCAAAAGACGAAAAGTTTTGATGTCATCCATGCCTTGGAATTGGCGACATGTACTATGTAGTCTACATGTAGCTTCCTGATACCTTTGAAGCAACGGGGACGATATAATTTACTGATGAACAGAAGTGGCAATTTTTCTGTTTTGTCCATGTTAGCGCACACCATGGCGGAGATCCTTTTTTTCGATTTCGTACCACCATGGCATTTCTCATGCTTAATGCCCACGATAATGGCAAGAGTTTTATCAGGTAGAAGCCTCCAGAAAATCCCTGTTTCGTCGGCATTGAACACATCTTTGGGATCATATTTCTTCAATGCTGGTTTCAGGATTTTCCCAAACCATGAATTTGTCGACTCTTCGTCAACCGATAATTATTCAGCCTTAGCGGCTAATATTGGTCCACTGACTGGAACGTTTGTCGATCTGACGTAAGTGAACCAGCGGAGAAGCTCAGAAGGGCCGCGTCTACATCGTCATGCACGGAACAGTGTGCTTGTTGTTCAGTGTTGTCGACCTGACTGACTGTCGAAGAACAATTCTTTATATCGCTCTGTCTTTAACGATACCCGAAAGGGTGTTAGCTGGAATGCCAAATTCCTCTGCAATCGCCTTCCGATTTCTTCCACCTTTTCTACAGCTTCGATTAGTTAAATTTGTCTGTTTAGTGTTAGCGTTTTCAACTTTCTGATACACGCCATTATCGAATTTACGCCACGTCTCGCTTTCCCGATTCACACACAAATCGTATAGTGCGAGAAACGTTGACGTATCGTGTTATACCCGCGTGTTTTATAAAGCGTTATGACAAGCCTGATTATTATAAAAAGTTTAAATAATTGGAACAAAGTTATACTGGTTGGTGTAGTTTTCGACCTACTTAATAGAATCTGCCGTTTAAAAAAATATGAAGAAATTTTGTGTAAGAGATCGATATACCAAATCAGCAATAGCTACTTCATTTATTCAATGCAAACAAGGTATTAAAACAGTTGTTTTGAGTGAAAAACTTACGAATATTGAACGTCTGAACAATGACTAGTCGAGGAAACCGGCGGAATTCGACTTATATTTATGACAAGCCGTACAATCGTTTGTAATTTTACCACTTTGTTCCAATTATGTCAACCTTTTTATCATAGCGCTTTATAAAACACATACACATATATTTGCATTGAATATATAATGTTAATATAGCACATTTTTTCTCGTATATTTAACACATTTTAATTATTCCTACTTTTATGACAAGACTAGCTTGCCATACATCTACCACAAAAAGGGCTATTATTGTCACGTGGTCAAGAACGAGACATGCGTCAGCAGACGCTCAATAATAATGTCTGGTAAGCATGCAAAGTCGGTTTTTTTTATCAAGGTATGTATATCATAAACGTGTTCCATGTCATATTATATATAACTATATTTTGCTCAGACAAGACTCTGTATGGTTATTGTCGTAAACAGACGCTGTGACGTCTCTAACGCGATATTTCAGTGGATCGAAAACTGCACCGGTAACTATATAAAATGAAAAACGGCATATTCTATTAAGTATTACTGCCTACTGGTCGGTGTAGTTTTCAACCTACTTAAATCTTAATAGAAAATGCCGATCGATGCACAAAATCTGTGCACTGCGCCATAAGTATACTGGGCGATATAGTTTTCGACCTACTTAATAGAATACGCCGTTTAAAAAAATCTGAAGAAACATTTTGTGTAAGAGATCGATATACCAAATCAGCAAAACCTACTTCATTTATTCAATGCAAACAAATTATTAAAACAGTTGTTTTGAGTGAAAAACTTACGAATATTGAACGTCTGAACCATGTCGCGAGATTCGAGGAAACCGGAGGAATTCGACCTATATTTATGGCAAGCCGTACAGACAATCGGTTTTAATTTTACCACTTTGTTCCAATTATGTCAACTTTTTATAACAACCAGGCTTGACATGGCGCTTTATAAAACACATACACATATTTGTATTGAATATATAATGTTAATGTAGTAATTTTTTTCTCGTATATTTAACACATTTTAATTATTCCTACTTTTATGACAAGACTAGCTTGCCATACATTTACCACAAAAAGGGCTATTATTGTTACGTGGCCAAGAACGAGACACGCATCAGCAGACGCTCAATAATAATGTCTGGTAAGCATGCAAAGTCGGTTTATACCAAGGTATGTATATCATAAACATGTTCCATGTTATATTATATATCAAAATATATTTTGCTCAGATAAGACTCTGTATCGTTATTGTCGTAAACAGACGCTGTGACGTCTCTAACGCGATATCAAGCGAAGTTTCAATGGGTCGAAAACTGTATCGGTAACTATAACCCCCCCCCAGGCAATGGTCAACTCAGTTTGTTCTCTATTTTTTATCATCATTTTAAATAATCAAATACTTATAGATTTATACATTATGTAGGGTCATAGTTGATATGTTGTCGCTATGCTGTTACACAACATTCTTACAACATACACGTTTGTGCCAGTCACCCCAACCTATGCTATGAGGTGACTATGGCCCAGTACAAATCTTTGAATTTTAATACCTTCCCATCAAATAATTTTGCTATCAAAGTACTGATCATTAGTATACTGTTTTGTCACCGAGGATACAAGTTTTCCAGAGCGATCTTAAAAACGAGTTAAAGCTACCCCAGTTTAACTTGCCAGTCAAAAATAATTTAAACAATTCTAAACAAGCTAGCATGCCGCAGTGGATACTAGGTAGGTTTGATTTTTGTGCGAAATGATTCTAAAATGAGACAAGTGAAACATCGAGTTGCAGAGGAAGATTTTATATGAAGTAATGTCATCCGAGTAACATCAACATCTTCACAAATGTTTGTCGAGCTCTTTCTGGAAAAGTATACCTAGGGAGATGCTGAGAATTTAATAAGCCATTGCTCATATAAATGAATGATCTAGTTAAAGTTTTATATGTGATCCACTTCTGCATTAATTGTCAAACAGTTAATATTATTTTCCTACAAGTTTATATGTCAAGGATTCATTACTCTTGTAGCACTTTTGTAATCAAAAGCATCACGCTGAAGGAGTCATGTCATATATGGTACTCAAAAGCAATGTGCAGCATGTGGCATGTTAAAGTTGTCACAACTGACTGCATGTAGATATCTGAGATAATCAGAAGAAGTCAGCTGCTTTAGATCTCATTGAAAGAAATTGCAGCTTGGTAGGTAAGACGGAAACAGGACTATTGATGAGAGAGGCAGGTGACTTGAGGATGCCTTGACTTGGTTTCTGAACAGGGTTGAATGGCATCACAGGACTGGCTGAAAAACTGTCACTGAACTCTGAAACACACATAATACCACCTGGACATTAATACAGTATAACATCATAACAACAAAGTATTATCTTCATCCAAGGACTCTGAATTCTATGGCTGATGCGAGTTAAATCACTGGCACTGGCACGCATGCAGCACACAAGCACTGCGTCATGGGCATTGCCCCAGTTATGACCTTTTTTTCCAGGACGGGAGTAATTACTAGTGTTATTTGTATTCCGTGCTGAATGATGGGGCATAAATGCACAAGTTACATTTTATTAAATATATTTTTTTCTTATTGGAGTTGTAGTAACTAGCAGTTATCAAATACTACATATTAGCATTAAACTGAGGCCAAATTATACCCTTTTGGCATAGATAGTTCACTAGCTAGCTAATTTTTCATATGCAATATTGCTGAGACTGTGTGTTTTCGATACTGGAGAGATTTTGGCAGTTCAGTTTATAATTAACCTGATATGAATGTCGGAGTAAAGGACATTATAACTGTGTAATTATTTGATATAATATATATGTTAGAACTTAGATATAACTGAGATAAAATTGTGCACATCAAAGCAACATTCTCTTTGTGATGTTTCAATTAAACTGTAATAAAAAAACGGACACCAAAAATGGGACATTGAAAAGTGCACTATGTTCCAATTAGAATAAACCATTAAAAAAAATAAGTAGCGTAATAGTGAAACAATGTGATCAGGGTATAGTCAATAACTCTGAATCAAGCCATTGATATTTCACAGAGGACTGACAGAATAAAAGACTAACAAAACCATGGTAACTGTCGTTATGGTTTGTGTCCTTGAGCGTAATGACCGTTATTAGGATTGGTTAGTAGTGAACGTGAAATCTGACTGTTCATGTTTATTTTCTCTTGAAGTACAGTACCTGATCATTCTTTTGATAGCATTGCAATTCAGGCGATTTTGGGGGAACATTTTTTTCCTCATTTTATCGGTAAAATAGGTACCGTTGAGTGAAAAATCTCGACTTTCTGTCAGCCTCGATTCCGGCGACCAATGAAATGGCAGCTACACGCCATCATGATCTCTGCTATATAATTAATTATAGCGAGTGTAACTCCCCGCCAGAACAGTTTAAATTTTTCTTTCGCTTGAGTTATTTCTATCTACAATTTTTAATCATTGATCGCTAGTTTCTCTATGGCATGATGAAGCATGCCTCGGCGGCTAAGCCGCGGGCACTGCCTAAAAAGGCGAAGTATGCCAACGCATACAAGGTTGCCTTCGAGGCCGATTTTCCATGGGTCGAAAAAAGTTCACGATCGACGAACCATGCATTTTGCCGTTCGTGCAATGAGCACTTTTCCATTGCGTCTGTCCATTTAGGCAATTTATTATGATTACTGAATGTACATTATTACTTAGTAGTCGTTATAAAAATGGTTGACTGTTAGTGTTATACACCACTTATGGAGTAACAAGGAATGCACTAATGCAGTAATGGCGGATTGGTGGCTATGCCTATGGCTACGAATTTCTTTTGCCTTTTGCCTTGAACTTGGCCACTGGAATTTCACCCGCATCCTACCGGTACTTGGTACTGTCAGCACTGCTGAAGTGCAAGTTGAACGAGGACACTATCTGTACTGAGTTTGCTCCCTGTGAGCGCACACTGCGGCTGGCGCGTGTCGCATGCACGTCGTACACTCTCTCGGCACAGGAGCAAGTGTGAATTTTATTTAGAGCATTTTGTTGTACAGCTGTATCTATATGTTGTTTGTATTTTATATATTTATACATTAGTGTATTTTTTATTTATGTCATTTGCACATTCCAGGCAGTTTTTACATTTATATTTATCAATCTCAGTCAGAATTGTGTATAGCTTTGTATATTTCTTGCATGGTAAATTTTATTTATCAGTACTGCTTTATTTAACGCTATTATTCTGTAATCTCTACTTTATTAAGTGCCCTTTTATCAACATGGTGTTTCATGCTGATTTGTGCTTGTTTTTTACATTGCTGTATGCATGTCTAGCCTGTTTGTAATTATAGTTGTATAATTTTTATATATTTTTATCATTTGAACATTTCAGTATAGAATGTGCGTGTTTGCGTAATTGAAATGTGGAGTTATTTTCACTGCTATGTTTTTTATGCATTACCTTAATTTTTATGCTCCTTTCGTTATGCTCAGTATTTTTTACCTGCATTTTAGCCTGTTGTATAATTGTTATTAATGTACCTATACGTACCTTATTTAAATTGTATATAATTACCATTTCTTGTTTATATTAAAATAATGTGTTTAACCATTGTGGTTAATAGTGTGTTTGTTGTGCTGTGTCTCGAGTGTGTCTGCCGGTCGTTGACAACCGTCACAACCCCAAATTTTTTGTCATACGCGCTAATCTAACCCTTTCGGGCCTTCCGAACTTGGCAAGTCTGATATGCAATCATTCTAGCCAGTGGCAATGCAAATTTTTACATGAAAGTCAGTGCATACACTTGAGGTCACCAAAGTTTGGTATCCACCCCTTTGCCCTTCGTAACGACCGTTAGACGCCATTCTACGTTGTGCGTAAAATCATCGAAAATCGGACTCAATTTTCAGCAATCGGATATCAACACTGATTGATACTGTAAGGTAAGATGATCATTTATGTCATTTTAGTTTTCATGAATGATTTATGCCATTTTGGAGTATTTTTCATCATACGTCCCATCAGTTGTAGTGAATTGGCTTTACGTCATTCGTGAAGAACATGTCGATGTCGCCTTTGACCAACACTTGATTCACGTTCTATTTTTTGACGTTTTCTTTCTGAACTCGTATATCGCTCATATGACACAATCGTTATTTAGGACACCATAATCACCGTGTCCGCATAACGACCATTCCGTTTTGGATAGTCTTTTTAAAATGACGGTGTGGGGCCCGCTAGTGTACTGGTTAGAGTATCCAACTTTCGATAGAGAAAACCTGGGTTCGAACCCTCTTGCTGCCGTTTCGACGCTTGAGCAATTTTCTTCACCCCACCTTTGACTTCACTCAGTTTTATAAATGACTAATGTTAGTATTACCAATGAATGTAACTAGTGACAATTTGTATTATACTTTATATTATTATTATCAAATGTAAACACTCCTGAACAGAGTCTTACTTTGAATGAGTGTATAAATAAAGTTTATTATAGTCATATGAATAAAGAATTATATCACGTTGTAAATTATTTAGTTTATGCATTTATTTTCTTTCTCTTTCCAGACAACAATGCATCTCTAGAAGAAGAAACATGGGATGGGAGGTATAATATAAACTGACAAAGGAAAGGCAACAGAGCTCATGGCTACCAAGACTCGCACTGAACAACAAAAATGTATAGACACCGGGTGAAAGCAAATCCAGAAAAGTACAAGAACAACGAGAAATAGATCAGTTGCGCTGCAAAGTGCAGAGAAGATCAAAAAGAATGGGACTAGGGGCTTGGCAGATAACCATCACGAAAGATACAGAGAAAGGCGGATAGTCGAGCCATTTCTCATAGGAGGTAAAATAATGAAAATCACCCTATACATAAAACGTTCAACTTGACAGGACAATAGAATAGACCCTATAGCACACCTCCAGGTAGTATGTGGTTTCAAATTGTGGTATTATAAAAATTTTACGGGCAACTATACATGCCAAGGGTCCGTCACTAGAGGCTGCTAAAATTTAAATATCTTTGTCCAGACTCAACCTATTCTCCATATTGAGATATCATGAACTTCGTATTATAATTCTCTGTCAGAATATGCACAACAATGTAAATTTTCATTGGATTATACAACCACTAGAGTAAATATCAGAAACAAATAAAATATTATTAAGTTATTCTTGCACAACTCTCAAATGGAGATGCATCAAAATATTTGATTACATTTATTTGTCAATGCTGTTAATAAGCTATATAGTGCTTTCCTGACCAATTCATGACAATTTTTACACAACCTTCTAGCACGTTCTTCAGTGACTGAACGCCAAATCATAAATTTTGTTACACACTTAGTCACTTAATACTATTGCTATCAAGAGTTATTATGAGCGTAGAAGTAGTTGTTGCTATTTTTTTTAGTGTTTATGACAGGTTAAGGGTTCATTATAATTATTAATCAATCCTTAACTATAAATTATAGCAGTCGGTGCCAGTTGCACACGTTAGATTTCACAAACTGAGCTGGGCAATAATACATAAGTATCATGTTGTTCAACTTCATTGAGCATTACCATTGGCTTTTTTATTATTCTTCAAAGTTAAGAAGGTAACATTGTTGCTATATTGTGTCATTGCAGATTAAACATCTGAAAGAACCCCACTAGCCAACTGTAACAATGGCCAGTCCAGAGAGTCAGGAGGTATTGGTCCTCCTACCTGTAAAAAGAAAGAAGCTGACAAAGTTTCAGAAGTGCATAATTTGTCAGATGGACTCAACTGAGACTCTGAGAAAAGCCAGTTGCAGTGGAACTCTGACGAGATGAAGCATATGAGCGTTTGAAATCAGATCTGGACAGATTGTCAGGTACTGATGTTCAATGGCAATCAAAATGTTACAAAATACAGACAAGCAAAGAAAACCTGCGTTACATGTACAGGAGAAAATCTGCATCCTCACATACAGTCTGATGCAAGTTTGACAGAGACCTCCAGGGTGTCCAGGTCCCAGTCAACGTCCACTGACTGGACTATTTGTTTCTTCTGCAAGAGGAAAACACACAAAAAGATTAAGGTGATGACCATGGTCAGCACTTTTCAAGCCTGTGAAACAATTATGCAAATAGTAACTGCAAAGGGCAACAAAAACATGCTGTGGATCATTGGTGCTGTCAATAATTATAATGAAGAAGAGTTTTCATCGCCAAAGTGTAGCAACTCATCAGATGAAAGACGTGTTCTGATGCTGGCTCAGGATGTTGTACACTGTGCGACTCATGTTAGAACCAACATGCCCAAGCATGTGGCCCTGGGAATTGCCATGATGAGGTCAAAGTAGCTCATTACCATGTTCAGCAGAATGGGCCACTGTGACTCCTACGATGATGTAGAAGCAATGGACACAAGTCTTGCAAAGGAGATGTGAGCCAAGAGCGACCTCTTTGCCGTGATATTGCCATCAAACATCCTCCCAGGCGTCTTTGTCCAGGTGACAAGAAACAATAATGGCATCAATGAAGAGACTCTTGATGGAAGGAGGACAACCCATGCCATAACACTGGTCCTCTATCAGCGAGGGCAGTTTGGTCCAGAGGGAAAAAAGAGGGAACTCTTCCCACAGAAAAACAAAAAGTGTCCGGTTGGCTACTGCCCTGTAATCAATGGTTCTCCAACAGAGTTCAGCACTGTCTACGCAGTCACGAAGAATGTGCAGTCCATGATGGCACACCTTGGCCTGAATGATACTGTCTTTACATTTGACCTTTCTATCTATGTTGAAGGCCAAAGAGATCCAGTGGCGACTACAAAGAGTTTGAAGACATGATGATATGCATGGGAGGCTTCAACATTGCAATGAACTATCTGGCAGTTTTGGGAAAGAAGTACCAGATGTGAGGCATTGAGGATCTGCTGATAGAATCTGGCATGTATGGCAGTTCGACAACCTCAACCCTTCTGAACGGGAAGCCCTACAATTGTGGAGTGAAAATGCTGTAATAGAGCAAGTTATTGCATGCCAACCAGCTCTGGAATAAGGGAAAGATGTCCAGAACACCATGCTGAGCCAGGGTTCACAAGGTTCAAAACTGAGGAACGGGGTCCCAGTCGTTTGCCTTCTAGAGTGACTATGTGTCCATGATACAGCTGCATCTCTCTGCTATTGCTGCAATGACCCCTCACTTCTTCTCAATGGAACGACCCAACTACTCCAGGTGGCTTCTAGTTTACCTGGCTGACATGAACCAGCTGTCTGAGACCCATCCTGCCATCAATGCAGGCTTGTTAACAAATGCATGTCAACACATTTGAATGCAAACGTTTCATTTGAGTCAAACGCAAATGCGAATGCCATTTTCCAATAACGCACTCAAATGCAAATGTTTTGGGGTCGCATGCAAATGCAAATGTTTTGGTTACACATTTGCAAATGCATTTGAATTAATTTCAAATGTTTTGGCTTTATATAAAAACAATTTGTTTTATTTGGAGAAAAAACAACGTAATGTATACTTAACAACGTAAAGTATATTTAATAAATACAGTAGTACATTATGGTAACCACTAAGTCCCACTACAAACCTGCCCCACTACATGAACATATATGTAGAGTCATACAGTGAGTCACACAGTTCCAGGCCGGCAGAGGTGGTGGAAATGGTAGGAAGACACAATTGACAGTTTACTGGGAACCATGGCAGGGAATGAAAGGCTAATTCTTCAGGTAGGCCAGAATGGAAGGGGAACCTCTGAAATCTCTGAAGCCATCAACCTATAGACCAGTTGGTCTTTTCATGACATTTGCATTTGTTAACAAGCCTGTATCAATGAGGAGTTCATGTCTGGGAACCATGCCATCATTTGGTCAACTCAGCCTTTTGCTCAAATGTGGACTGACAATACATTGGAAATGTACAACACAAAATGAACTTGTGTGCCTTCCTGGCAGACACCTGGTGCGACATTGGTGTAGACAATCTGGTTTAAGGTCAACAGCTTGTCATTGGTGGTGGCTTCAAGAACGCTCAGAAGTCCGTGCTAGTCCAAGGACATTGTGAAGACAGACAGACAGACAGAATTTTTTATTGATCCATTTGTACATAACAGTACGGTAACAATAATTAATACATTAAAAAAAATTAAACTGTGTAAATTAGGTATGTAAGCACACATACAGTACAAATTGGATTTGGGAGACTCCCATTAAGACTAAAGAAGTCACTCTCATAGGAGCCACCGTGGTAAGTTTTCAACGAATTTATTGTATATTTCCACTTGTATAAATTAATGTTTACTCGTATAGCTGGATTAAGTATTTATTCTTGACCATGCATGCAAGTGTAGCAGTTAATAACAGTGCATATGCATAGATAGCTATTTATAATATAACTTTTAGCATAATGTATATATCCCTGTAAGCTGTGTGTGATCACCTTATCTTTTAAAATGTCTGGAGTATTGTTGATGATATGCGGTAAATTATATTTAAGAAATTTTTTGGCAAATTCATATTGTGTTCTAAATGTGTGTATTTTGTTGTGTTTACATTTGAGATGATTGTGTATGTAAGTATTCTTCTTTATCGGTCAGTTTTATAAGTATGCTGGTAACTGTTAGTGTTGGTACTATTACCTTTTGTTTAACATTTGAAAAATCATACATTTAGTTTTGTTGATATTTAATAATTTATAAAATTTTAGCCATTCTGCTATGTTGTGTAATTCTGTATTTATCATATATTCAGTATCTGGATTTTTTGTACTATTTCAGAATGACCCGAGCATACTTACTAGAGAAGCAACATCAGAATATGTGATGAATTTAAAGACATTACTGGCTTGTGAGAAATTGTTAAAATATGTATTTAATGAATAACAGAGGACCTAGTATTGAGCTTGTGGGATCCCCGTGTTTATAGGTAAGACATCTGATTTGATGTAATAATTTTTTACAAATTGCTCACAATTTATTGAGTAACTCTTAAATAATTGTAATACTGGATTTCAACCCTTAATTTCTAATTTTTCTAAGAGGATTGTGTGGTCAAGTGTATTGAATGCTTTCGATAAATCAAGAAATATTGATGGGTAATTGGTTGTTATCCAATTGTGTAGTGATCCTATCGACTATTTCTAGAGCTGGATATTCAGTTGAATGGTGGGGTCTGAAGCCGTACTGATTATCAGACAGTAGTTTTGTATTAGTAAAATACATGAGTAATTGGTTATTCATAATTCTTTCCAAGACTTGAAATAACAGGCAAAAGTTATATTGGTCTATAATTTGTGAATAATGTGGGATAATTTTTCTTAAATATAGGAATTACTTTTTAAGTTTGTCAGGAAATTGTCCTGTGTTCAGCACTTGATTCGTTAATAATGTTAAAGGTTTTACTATTTTTGGTTCAATGAGTTTTAATAATTGGCTGGATATTCCATCAAACCCATAGCTATTTTCATTTGGAAGGTTGTGGATTATTTGTGATTTAAATTCTCTCTTGTATTTCTGTAAATCTGAAACCATTTTATTCTTGTTTTTGAGAAACTGAGTAAAATTATTTGCATTTGTACATGGTATGCTTTCAGCAAGATTAGGGCGTTTCCGTAAAAAAAATTTCATTCATGAGCTATGTCAATCTTATTAGTATGTCTTGTTATTTTGTTTAAAACATGTTGGAAATTTTATACTAAATTTGTGTCTTGATATAATTTCATTAATTGCATTCCATGTATTTGTTGCATTGAATTTGTATTTGTCGAAAAGTTGTTCATAGTGTAATCTCTTTGCTTCACAAATGCTCTTCTTAAGCATTACGTTGTATGTTTTTAGATTAGTGCAACACATGTTATATTCTGTAGAATCAGGATGTAACATCTTCAGTTGTCTAGATAATTTATCTCTATATTTACTTGATCTTAATAGACCTTTGGTTATCCAGCTTGATTATTTATGTACATATTTATGGAATTTTACAACTTTAGTTGGTATGTGTTTATTTTTAGTCGTTTCTATTATTTGATGTATAAGATTATAATCCAAATTTGTAACAGCATTAGACACTGGTTCCACTCAAGTCAGATCATGAAGAGGCAGATACACAACTATTGTTACATGCAAAACATGCCTCTCAATAAGCACAACAGGACTGTGATTCAGTCACCTGACACAGATGTGCACCACACACTACAGCAGCCAACCAAGGACATAGACAAGCTAGAAACAATACAACGAAGAGCAACTAAAATGAGATCTTAGTTACGAAAGTCGCTTATTACAATGTGGTTTGACAACACTAGAGACCAGGAGACTAAGAGCAGACCAAATAGAAGTGTTTAAAATAGTGAATGGTTATGAGGATGTTGACAGGAATATGTTCTTCAAACTTAAAGAAGGCAGTAGAACCAGAGGACACAAAGCAGCATTAGTTAAGGAGCAGTGTAGGTTGGACATGAGAAAGTACTCTTTCTCACAGAGGGTGATAAACGAATGGAACAAACTGCCAAATGATTGTGTTAATGCTAGTAGTGTGAATATGTTTAAAAATAGAATTGACAGATATTTGATAAAGGCGGGCTACACAAAGATGAGAAAATTGTTGGACTCTCAATAAGCCAATGGCTTCCTTGTCCACTTGCCATCTGGAACTTGTTGTTTGGGATGGCAATCTTGTTAAATCTTGTTAAATCACTAGTGTCGGGAGCTGTGGTTTCGGACTGGAGTCCAAGACAAAGCGAGGTATATACCTATCCACAACCTGGCACATGAACTAGGACCTGAGTTGTGCAATGCTTTACTTGGCTTTCCACCATCCAGTTCAGCAGAGATATCTTCAGCCAATTTTTGGAATGCTGCATCATAAGAAGTCTCCCTTCTTGCAAGCCAACATACTGCAGATTAGCTTTGCTGATGTACAAGGCATGGCATGCTCTGTGATATCTAGCTTCAGCTGCCTGCGACTAAATCATTATTGGCTACACCAGTAGTTGCTATTTGCACAATTGTTTCACAGGCTTGGAAAGTACTGACCATGGTCATCACCTTAATCTTTTTATGTGTTTTCCTCTTGCAGAAGAGGTACATAGTCCAGTCAGTGGATGTTGACTGGGACTTGGACACCCTGGAGGTCTCTGTTGACATTTAATGTTTAATTTAATTGTAATTTATGTTAATTTAATTCATTACATGTACTTTGTTATTTTTCATTCAGATCTTCTTAAAATCTGAAACACAAAGCTGTTTAAAATGTAAGAAACTATTATTCAAGAAATGTCACAGGGGCAACGTGTGTCGATGTGTCTTTTTATATATATTCATTTAACATAGCAAGATTGCATGAAAGAAACCATTATTATACAATTTGTGTTATGTTTCAAAAGAGCATTCTATCAGCATAGATGTTTTTATAAGTGTATTATTTTGTATCTTTCTAAGGTTACTTAAGGTAAACTTACAACTGCTCAACTACTTTTTGCTGTTTCCTGTTATCATGAGGTTGTTGAAGGTTCAAATAAAGCTATTACCTATTCGTTTTAGTTAATTTAAATTTTTAGCTTCTTTGTCCCACTTTTGTGCACCAATATCGAAAATACACACATATTATAATTTACATGATTTGACACAAGCAACTTTCTCAACAGGCCCAACATGTGTGCCAAATTTAATCATACTTGTAGGTAGGTTGTCAAAAACATTTTGCCTTTTACTTGGTTCATATGATCCATGCTTTATCATCTTTTTATTATCACTGTCTGACAAAGTGTCATCACGGACCATGATGTGACTGATAGCTTTTTAATTAAGAGAAATAACAGTACCTTGAGCAGTATTTTTTCCCATTGCAAAAATCACTTTCTTCTTCTTCCCTGTTGAAAGTGAAGTTGTAGTTACACTGTGTGTGCCCTGACAAACAACAAAACTGCAATCATTTCAAAATGCTTAGAAACAGAAGCCAATGCCACACACATCTGAAGGTAACACTTAGAAACAGAAGCCAATGCCACACACATCTGAAGGTAACACTTAGAAACAGAAGCCAATGCCACATACATCTGAAGGTAACACTTAGAAACAAAAACCAATGCCACACACATATGAAGGTAACACTTAGAAACAGAAGCCAATGCCACATACATCTGAAGGCAACACTTAGAAACAGAAACCAATGCCACATACATCTGAAGGTAAGACTTAGAAACAGAAGCCAATGACACATACATCTGAAAGTAAGACTTAAAACTTTGCGAAACAGGTTTGTTCATGTTCACATCTGTAGTGCATGAATAGTTTAAGCAATATGCGCAGTCAGTTTAATAAGAACAAGTATTTTTTAAACATTGAAAGTACTGACTTTGTTCGTAAGATTGGGTAACTTGTGAAAGTGTGAATAGACTTATGTTATAATATATAGAGCCGGACCACTTTTGCCTTTTCTGCTGAATTTTGCCTGGATCCAGTCCTAAATTATTTAATACTTTATCCGATGATTTCATCAAAACTCAATAACACATTTGCACAAACGAGCTGGCATGTTGCAGTGGATACTAGATAGATTTGATATTTCGCTAAACAATTCTAAAACAAGACAAGCTAATAATTTAAATAAAATAAATAAGGAACAGTGACAAACTATTTAACATAAATAAACTTTTACCTATAATATAGAAATTGGTAGCTAGATGCAAAACCAGTTAATTCAGAATTTATTCAGGAATCTGTGTAAATTTCCAAGACAATGAAAGAAGAATAAAAAATACAACTTACCTTTCGCTTCTTCTTTTTTGGCTCTGTTTTGGGTGACACTTTGTTAACTGCACGTTTGAGAAACACAGCTGCAAGAGGAGATTTAGTACTTGATGTACTGAAGCTTGCGAATGGACTATTTTTCTTCAGCTGTTTGGCAGATTCTGTCAAGTTTGTGGTTAGTGTTATATCACTCTCCTTGCTGGCTGATAAAGTGTTAAGTTTCTTCACATTCTTGCATTTTTTCTCATGTAATTTAGATTTCTCACTTAAAGCATCAGTGCCCTCATTGTGAGAATCATGTGATTGGTCTTTCCCAATTCCCTCTGTGCCAATAAATGGAACAGGTTCAGTCAACACTTTGCCAATGTTGTGCTGAAGAATGTGTATTGATACCGTGTTTTCTCTTTCCATATATCCATTCATCTCATGAGCAGGTGCAACCTCGCAATTCTTTCGCAGCGATTCTGTGAAATGAGCCTTTGTTGGCTTCTGTGTAGCAGCAATGTTGTCATTCTTCTTTTGTTTTGTTTTTTTGGGTCTCGCATCCACATCTAGTTGTCCACTGCCTGATGTCCCATTTTCTTCTGTCTCAAGCACGGCATGCTTTCTTTTCCTCATTGACATGCTCTTTTCTGTCACATGACCGAAATTACCTTCACTCAGCTGCTCACTCACTTTCTTCTTAATCTTCTTTTGATTAACTTTCTTAATCTTCTTTTGATTAACTTTCTTCTTAATCTTCTGCTCACTCACTTTCTGTTTCATCTTCTCTTCAACATGTTCCATTTCTTCCAATGAATTCTGTTTCGCATGACCTGCCAAAAATATCAATTATATTTCATATCAAACAAACACGCATACATTCCAATCAAATTATGAAACACTACATGAATGAAACACTTTCATTACGTGAATCTGCAGCTAGTGGCACTCCCTAGTAATTCCTAAAACTTGTTGAACTCCCATTTTCCAATTATCATTTCATCCATATTAAAAAATATGAATCACTGCTATTTCTCATTGTTACATTTTTTTATGGTTAATTTTAAATATACATACATAGCCGCAGTCTATGATAAAGAACAGTTTTCTCAATTACATAACATGTTTCCTTTTTATATCTACAATTTGGCTCTTGCAGATATTCTTGTTGGGGGAGCATTTACTTAACTACCATATTTTCGTCAACGATGTTCCATTTTTCTTTGCTATTTTCCATTTCTATAAAAGGTTATTTGGGAGTTTATGTATCAAATTAAAACACTTACTTTTTACATTATATATATTTGTTTTATCATAAATTAGATGCTAAACCAACAAGATGACATGTCATTTATGGGTTTTGATCGATAATTGTTTTAATTTTAGTATCTTGGAGATACTAGACCAGACATGTACCTCGATATTGTAAAAACATTCAAAATGTGCACTACTAACATCTTTATGATTTTAAAACACCATAAAATATTATCTGACTGTACATTAATTAATATAACACACAAAAGCCAATGTTAATGCAATACACATCCATGTACATTTAAAATGCAGAGATTCTACAGGTTTTATTTAAAAATTTTCTCCATTTCAATAAAACTACTCTGTCACTATCTTACATGCTTTTTATGTGTTGGCATAAATACCTCTGGTAGTCAGCCGTTATATATACATTATTTGTGACCTTTCTATGTGTTATATCTCATTGTAAAAAATTTATTATTATGTTTTTCCTTTTTTACACTTTTATGGTACAGGTCAAAAAGTTGCTTAGTATTAATATCCCTGACTTAATAAGAGCAGTTAAGATGCAGTGCTAACAATACAACCTAGCACAGACAGAATATTAGTGATACAGAAGATACTAGTTCAGATAAGCATACTTTATAGATATAAATCACAAGTGTTCACTGTTGGAGGCTAGTGCTTGAGAAACCTGTGTGGGCAGCGATTATCTCACAAAGACCTTCCTGCAGCACGTACTGGGCACACAAAGCACGTACTAGGCACGGTTACGTCCCCTAGTTGCTTGTGGTGCAGGAATCTGAGTCTTTGCACTGCATGCATCTGATGAAGCTCCTGCTTCGCCTGCCGCTATTTCTTTTCTTTTTTCCTCTTGACCTTGTGATGGAAGGCCAGGTGCACTACAAGATGGTGTAGAGTACAAACCTCATGCAGCCAGTTCCACAGGGGAGTCGGTATCCATCAAGCCAACCTCTCTTGGACTGTCTCCTAGGTGCTGAAGCCGAAGATGGAGCCAGTGCTGTAACTGCACGAGTTCATCACTGGCCAGTCAACTCCTCGAGGGTAATTGGAGACTGGCCATCCATTCACCTCCGCTTATTCATCTTCACCAGCTTCTTCTTGTCACGGGCTGCATTGGTATTCTTTCTTGGATGTGGAGTCAATCTTTTTTCCACACGCATAGCCTTCTTGTGTGTTGCCAGACTATTGCTAATTATGCAGAAGTGTGCTATTTACATGAACAATTTGTGAAAAACCAAGACAACAAAATTTAACAAAACATGACTGGTATTATACTGAAGCATACCGTTATCATTGTGCGTGGTCTATGACAGAACAACTAACCGATGCATCTTGGGAGGCTACCTCACTGCTACCTGGGATCACCTCACTGCTACCTGGGATCCCCTCACTGCTATCTGGGATCCCCTCTCTGCTACCTGGGATCCCCTCACTGCAGGGACTAATTAGAAGTATTATTCCTGCTATGGGAGCTGGCAGCACCCCTTATATTCCCTCACTGCAGGGGGCCTCTGACCAATTAGAAGCATTATCCCAGCAGTGGGAACTGGCAACATCCCATCATTGGGCCGTCTTTGCCTTGTAGTACGAGCAAAAAACACGTAATTTTTATTAACTGTTTTTAATCGACATTTACGTACTTGAAATGCTGTGAGGTCGCCCAAGACAAAGCACAGCAGAACATCAATATCTACCAGCAAATCGCTGTCATGGAGAATATATTCAATTGCCCCTGGCATCGCCGGTTTCTGTGGACTTCTTGGACAAAAACATCATGCCATCGACTACACCTATGGACCCTGAAATGAGTCCAGCTGTGGAACATCGTCGCTGGGATGTTCTGGCCTTACCTTCATAATAGTTCCGATCCTGCAGTTTGCAATGAGTACTTGAGTTCATCTTCTGCTCAACGGCAAACAGATGCTGTGTGGTGTCATTTTTAACTGGCAGCATCATTTCTAGTGGAGTCATAAAACTGTCTGCTTGCACTACAGTGCCATCACACACAGCCCGCAGTCTACAAACATAAACACAGTACCATCACACACAACCCACAGCTGACAAACACTACAGTAGTATCTGCCTTCAACGGACTCTCTGATGAGCGGACACCTGCTATGTCGGGACACTTTCTCAATGTATGGACTGTTTTACCATGTTAACATCTCTCTGATGAGGGGACACCTGGTTAACGTGGACAGCGGACAGGATATTTTGGTTTTATGTACCTTCTAAGGCGGACAGTAATAATTATTTTCGTGATTTTTTCCCCAAAATATTTTATTTCCCAAACAGCTCGGTGTGTAGTGGGAAAAACAACGTTATATCATGGATTCGGATATAAGGCTGTTGGTCATGGACCTCGATTTTCTGCTGCCGGTAGAATTGCAAAATGGGCCTGCTTAAACCTACTTAGAATTGATTTGACAATTCTCAAGAAATAGGTGAGCAATGTCAATGAATGAGTGTCAACTTGTTGTTTGTTTGGTGCTGATGTTGGCTTCGCTTAGGCGATTTGAAATTGCAATCGAGATACACGTCGCATAAGAATCAGATAAACAGTCTTAAATGCAATTTACTATGCAGTACTAATATGACACTGGGGTGAAATGGCATGCTTCCAATCTAAACAACGCGAAACCAACATGCCAAACGCCAAACCCAAGGTGCTACCGGTGCGCAAAAATAGGAATTCGTCATCCGCATGCATATGAAACGATGAATCAATGCTAAGTGGTGTGTCATAAATTTATGCTTCTGTCGAGATCAGTTGAAAATTTAGGTGAAGCAATTTTTCATTCTGCCTATTGTCGTTTTCTATGTTTAATCAGCTTACATACTGCGTGTGTCAACTCATATATGTTTTCGGATGCTCAAATCCAGGTTATTATTTTCAATTCGTAGGCCTATTAGTTCAGTACATCGTCATCGTCATTCCATAACAGTACACATACATGTATTTTATTAAGTTAACGATTAAACAGGGTGTGACATTTAAAAATAATACACGTTGATGCTAGATGACTCGTTTAATAAGCTCTATAAACAGCACACGGTGGCTTTGACAGTGACTTGGACCTTGGTGAAACGGCCGGCGATCGCTGTTGTTTAGTAGTTCCTTATTTGTAGTATATGTACCTTAGTTATATCCTTACTGTACCGCCTGTTTATGTATTATTAAGTTAATTGATAACATCCGTCATCCACACATGTCTACCCTATATGTGTAGTACTGAATCCTCCACTCCAGCATGCTTGTCCCTCTGATGAGGGGACACCTGCCATGTAGGGACACATGTTTGGATACAGAAGTGTCCGTTCAAGGCAGGTACTACTGTACAGTGCCATCACACACAGCCCGTAGTCTACAAACACTACAGTACCATCACACACAGCCCGTAGTCTACAAACACTACAGTGCCATCACACACAGCCCGTAGTCTACAAACACTACAGTACCATCACACACAGCCCGTAGTCTACAAACACTACAGTACCATCACACACAGCCCGTAGTCTACAAACACTACAGTGCCATCACACACAGCCCGTAGTCTACAAACACTACAGTGCCATCACACACAGCCCGTAGTCTACAAACACTACAGTGCCATCACACACAGCCCGTAGTCTACAAACACTACAGTGCCATCACACACAGCCCGTAGTCTACAAACACTACAGTGCCATCACACACAGCCTGTAGTCTACAAACACTACAGTACCATCACACACAGCCCGTAGTCTACAAACACTACAGTGCCATCACACACAGCCCGTAGCCTACAAACACTACAGTACCATCACACACAGCCCGTAGTCTACAAACACTACAGTACCATCACACACAGCCCACAGTATACAAACACTACAGTGCCATCACACACAGCTCGCAGTCTACAAACATAAACACAATACCATCACACACAACCCACAGTTTACAAACACTACAGTGCCATCACATACAGCCCACAGTATACAAACATAAACACAGTACCATCACACACAGCCCTCACTCTACAAACATTAGTGTCATCACAGACAACCCACAGTCTACAAACACTACAGTGTCATCACAGACAACCCACAGTCTACAAACACTACAGAGAAAAAGAACATATTCCTATCAACATCCTCATAACCATTCACTATTTTAAATACTTCTATTTGGTCTCCTCTTAGTCTCCTCGTCTCTAGTGTTGTCAAACCACATTGTAATAAGCGACTTTCGTAACTAAGGTCTCTCAATTCTGGAATAATTTTAGTTGCTCTTCATTGTATTCTTTCTACCTTGTCTATGTCCTTTTTACGATACGGCCTCCATGCTTGAATACAATATTCCAAATGTGGTCTAACTATTGCTTTGTACAGGGGTACAATTAGCTGTTTCTCCTTATACACGATAGTTCTCCTAATTAGCCCTAGAATTTGGTTTCCTTTTGAAGCAGCAATCCCACTTTGCTCTGAAACTTTCATGTCAGCACTAAATGTTACTCCTAAGTCATTTCTTGTGTGGTTCTACCTAGTACAGCATCCCCATTTTATATTCTTCATCCATGTTTCCATGTCCTATGTGTATACATTTACACTTCCCAAAATTTAATAACCTTTGCCATTTTTCTGATCATTTAACTAATTTATCTAGATCTGATCATCATGTAAACTTTCTTTATCTGTATCATTTGTAACCTTTCTGAATACTTTTGTGTCATCTGCAAATTTGAGTACTTTGCTAGATATGTCATCTTCTAAATCATTTATATATATTAAAAACAGTATAGGGCCTAATACTGTTCCCTGTGGTACCCCACTCAAAACAGATTTCCAGTTTGAAATCTCACCATTTATTATTCTCTGTCTTCTGTGTGTAAGCCACTTTTCCGGTTGATTACATCATTACCTATACCATGGGCTTTTAGTTTAAGTAACAATCTTTGGTGTGGCACTTTATCGACAGCTTTCTGAAAATCTAAGTAGACTAGACAACATCCATTGGTGACCCGTCATCTACCCACTTTGTAATTTCTTTAAAAAAAAACAGATTGGTTAGACATGGCCTTGCTTTTAGGAACCCATGTTGAGATGTATTTATTAAATTATGTTTTACAAGGAATTCCACCATGTGGTCTCTAATTAATGTTTCGAGTAATTTACATATAACTGATGTTAAACTCACTGGTCTGTCATTTTCTGGCTTGTTCCTTGATGCCTTCTTAAATAGTGGTGTAATGTTTGCTTCTTTCCATTCTGAAGGAACTATTCCTTCTTCTATTGACAAGTTAAACAATTTTGCAAGTGGTGTACTAATTTGCTCAACAATTTCCTTAAGCAGTTTTGGTGGTATCCCATCAACTCCAGGTGATTTATTATCTTTCATCTTCTTAATTTTGTTCGCTATCATTACAGGAGTTACAAATAACTGCCCTAAATGTTCTGATTTATTGCCCTCAAATTTAATTTAGTAAATGGAACTGGAAGTGAGCTAATATTTTCTGTGGTAAATACTGAGCTGAAATACTCATTCAGGACATCTGCCATTTGAAACCCGTCTGAAATTATGTTTCCCGTGTTGTTTTCCAGTGGTCCGACCTTATCTCAGCATCTGTTATGTCTGTGTTGGCCCATGATTCGGTAATACCAATTATGTGAGGATCAATATCTTCTACCATAATGTTTAATTCGTTTTTCTTATTTACTATACTCCTAGCATTTAAACACATCTATAACCTGCTTCAGACATGTTTTTCGGACATTTTGTTATTGGTTTATCTATACTATTGGACTGTTGTCCTGCTTGAGCATCTCTAAGTAACCCCCCTGTGCTTCTAGTTTAAATAGTGTTGACTACCAAAAATATTCGTTATGCTACCCATGCCACTGTCTACTGCTGCTGTGAGTCCATCCGCAAATACTGCTGCCCCCTTTCCACTTAGATGAAGCCCGTCCTTCATGTACATATCAGCCCTTCCAACAAAACTTCCCCACAAATCCACAAAACCCATTTCCTCTTCCCTACATAGCTTCTCGACTAGCACGTTAATTGCCATCCCCTAACAATTTCGATATCTATGACCCCTCCTTCCTATTACTGGTAGAATCCCTGTCAGTATTACCTGCTCAACCCGCGTCTGCTTTAGTGTTCTGACCAAATTCCTGTATTTCCTAACTATGGCAGTTGTACCCTCCTTCTCTACGTTATTTGTCCCTACGTGTACTAAAACAGATCCACCCAAACTCACGATGTTTTCTACCCTCTCAGTTATCGCCTCTATTTTGGCCCCAGGCAAGCAAACTACAACATCTCCCTTGTTTAAGACTGTCGGTCTTCCTAACTATTGAGTCCCCCACAAACACCCTCGCCCTCTTTCTCACCCCCTCTATCACTGCCTCAGAATAGCTCTTCCAAGTGGATCCCCTCTATCACATTCTGTCCTGCAGCCTTGTCACTTGGTGGCAGACTGTTATCAGGCTCTCTCTCACTCATCAACCTGTCACCTTTCCCTCCAGTCTCCTGGCTAACTTGCGCTCCCATCGCCTTCCCTCCTGACACCTTCCCTCCCGTCTCCCTCACTCCCATCGCCTTAACTATGATCTCCTCCCCCCACACTCCTTCACTACTGTCTCCCGCACTCCCCTTTCCTTCGATCCGTTTGTCTTCCCTCCCATTTCTTTCCTTCTCGTCTCCTTCCGTCCTGTCTCCCTACGACCTGTCACCTTACCTACTCTCAACATCCTCCCAGGCTGAGGTGAGCTCTCCCTAACATCTCTCTCGTCGTCTTCCCCTACTTTATCCACTGTTCCCCCACCAGAACCACTGGCACAAACCACCTGCTCCCTTCCCACTGCTGCCACAACGAGCAGCCTCAGCTGTTCTAACTCCACCTCAAGTTCCTTCATCTTCGTACATCCCCCCTACACTCAAAACTAAAACCATCTGCCTGAACCTTAGCCCAGGACTTCTCACATCCGGACTTGACAAGTCCACCCAGTTGCTACAACTGTTGCATATTAAATGCCTGGTGGCCTTTACCTTCTGCTTGCATGGCGCCATAAAAAAAATTAGACTTAACCTGATTGCTACGTTAGCCTTGAATAAGGCTGTTTTTGTGTTCAAAAGAACACTTTAGGCTAATATACTTTCTAACTGTCTTTTCTACTAAGCTCGCACAAGCAAAAAAAGCCTGCCACCTAGCGAATACGGAGAACACTGCGTAAACAAAACAACGAAGTCAGTGTAAACAAACTTACGCTAAAATCCTGCTGTAAATTGCTTTTTACCGAAATCATTTACTACAACTATGTCAGATATTACCTTATGTATGTAATTTATGTAAATATATCACTTTATCTAATATATATTTAACAATGTATACAATAGTTTGATACACCAGTTTGATTCACGAACTGTAAACAAATTCCCAATTATCGCTCGTTGAATTTTAGTCCGGGAATAATATTACCTCTGTTAACCAGAACAGTTTCTTAATATATGTCTATAAGAAGTGTGTGTATATAGTATATGTGTAATAGTAATACTTATATTTATTGCTCGTTGAATTTGAGTCCGGGAATAATACTACCTCTGTTAACCAGAACAGTTTCTTAATATATGTCTATAAGAAGTGTGTGTGTATATATATATGTGTAATAGTAATACTTATTCTAACCAATATTCCACTGTTTCTGACTATTCACTATGCTATCTCAATTTTCGAATGGTAAACAACCCTATTAATGCTCACCGACTTCCCTGTCGGAGTCCGGAACTAACTTACTCTAAAATCCTGCCTGACTAATAAAAAAAAAATGTTTTCTAATATATGTCTACAATACGTTTATGTTTAATATATATGCAATAGTAATACTTATTCTATTCAATATTCCACTTTTTTTCTGTAAATTTTCTACACCAATTTCAAGTCGCTGCTACACCACAATTCCAGAAGTGAGTAATTTATTAGATCCAAACTGTACACGCATTAAAATAATAATATATCAGTATATACATAGTACTCTTACCGACATCTCACAAAAAAACATCAGTAGTGATAACAATGTGGTGCCACCTTGTGGCTAAAAGCACACACTATGAATTATTTCTAAAGAGTCGGCAAGGTGGCGTCAGCAGGTGCAGCAGTATAGGCATTCTTTATACTTAGCATGCCTTCACTCTTAGAAATCTATATAGTAATGCAGGTTTCTCTTCTGAAAAAGGGGGTGTGCATCAGTTTGGTAGTGCACTTCTATAAATATGTAGATGTACAAAGACACTTACCGTTTGACCAAATCATAAATCTTGGCTCTGTTTCGCAGTATGCATGTTTTATTACTAGCCAACTGGAACAACCCTCTGTGAATGGTCTCATAGTCAAACTGAAACAATAAGTTTTCATCAGAAACCAGCAGCATGTTGCGAATGTCTAGAGGGAAATTTTTGGACTGACAAAAATGTCATCCAGCAAAAAGCCCTGGTGTCATCAAAGAATACATCACACAAACAACAATGCTTACTGATAGTAAAAAAAATCACAACGCATCAGAAAACATGGAATCTTACCTGATGACCCTTACACTATAATGAAAATTCATATTGTCATTGCTTCTAAAAACATTTCTTTCAATAGAAACATAAACCAAGTGCATTTCATGGAACGTCCTATTGACATTTGATGTATTCGCCATTTGGCAATTAACAATATGACATTCCAGGTACTGCTTATTATCTTTATGGTCAAATTCCTTAAACATCCAGGTCAATACAGGCCTGATTATAGTAGAAATGGAACATTGATACAAATTGTAATTAATGCTAGACTAAAGGATTAATTTAGGCTCAATGATCATTGATTATAAGATGCCGTGGCATAACAGCCTCAGCCAATTGATCATTCAAGAACAGTATGTTGAAGGATGTAATACCACAATATTCTTTAGCATAGTTCATGATCACTGTCTGACGCTCAGTTTTTGCAATTTTACATTTACCCACGGGACTGGGCCAAAGTTAGCTTAATAAGAGATGAGAGTGGCATTTGCCAAAACTGCTGAAAATTGTAGACGGATTGAGTCCTTTCCAGCTGGGGAAAATTTATATATTGGGTGCTCTCAGGCAAAGAGAAACATTTGAGGTCTTTTCTGATTCAGTATCAAGTAAACTGTCTTTGCAAAAGTTGACCAAATAACTCTATTTCTGCCCCCGTCACCTGTAGCCATCTTTCCTTGTTGATAAACCAATGAACGGTGCCGATCCGGGCCCGAGGTTATAAACCGTACTCAACTCAATTGAGCACGGTTTCATGCTCAAGCCTCGCTTTCACACTGTGCTCAAACTCAGGCGAGGTTATAAAACATCTTGAGCACGAAATCGTGCTCAGCGTTGAGCACGAAATGCTGAAATCCTGAGTATGCTCAAGACCATGCTCAACGCCGTGCTCAAGCATAAATAAAAATGGCAGCTCACACATAAATTTATTGAAGTCGTTGAAAGTTCGTCCGTTTTGAGAAGATAAGCTGTCCGATTTTAGGGTCCAGGCCGCCGACTTCCGAGTTTTATCCGTATGAAGACCTGATGGAATACGACATTTGTGAAAGATTTTGTTTGATGGCTCAAACTGCACTATTTAACGAACATTTGCCAAATGTAACCGCAGCAGCGACAGACACCGCAAAACAAGTAATACAGCTGTAGTTTACTTTTAGTTGTGGCTTTTTTGGCGACAGGGACCATTCATTTACAGCTGCTGCAGGACGACAACATTATATTTCAACTGCCGAGTCAGAGTCATGATTCACACGAAATGTGTCTACAGAAATTAAAACTATGTGGTTTAGTTGAACGATTTATAACATGCCATACTGGACATTAAGGCATACCAATACGATATATGCGAAGTGTATGTGTGCTGCAAAATAAAATTATTCCGTGAACTGCCAATGTCATGGCCATGGCAATATAGCCACTTCGTTTTGTCACTGTAAAGAATTAGGCAGTGATTTAAAACATTTCGCCAGTTTTGAGTTGGGAATATAGCAAATAATATATAATTATGTGTTTATAACATAATATAGCTAATCTAAATATTATATCAACTGGATTAAGCTTACATACCATGCTATATTTATATTATTCATGCAGCCCGACCCCAGGCCAGGGCAAAGGATGTATATGAAATAAAAAAAATTGCTATCCCAGGCCAAGGCAGCTATAGCCCAGGGGTAGGACTTCACATAGTGGGTGCCCTTTGGAAGTAGAATATACATGCAAAATATGCAACAGACACATCCAGGATAATGTACCACTTGTGTTGTTGAGTTTTTCTAAGAGATTGTTCAAATTGAACAATATGTAAGAAAAACGTTCCATGTCTATATTTAGGCTACCGCAAAAAGTAAAATTGTAGGTTATTGATGTTAAGCATAATGCTGTTCTAGCCTTACTACTCCAATGCCGCAGGAAATCTAAGAACGAACTAGTGCAGGTGGCAAACTACAGCTCTAATATAGTGTTTACACCTTTCTTATAATTTATAGTAAATGCAAATTTTCCAAACAATAGATACAAAGATATCACGACTTTTCTAAGACAAAGAAGAACATCATACTTTGGGAAAAGTATGTGATTGGAATATAAAGTACTGGCAAATATAGCTATACAATGATTAAGAGGCATGCCACACTAAACTAAGCAAGGTGTTAGTGAAAACAGCGACATGTGTAGTGCATATACCCAGGGCGAATGTAATATAATACTAATAGTAACATATGCTGCATATATTGTCTTGTGCAGTAACCTATTTCAAATATAACTTAATTTTTGATAAATAAAATAATATATGTTATGGAAATAATGATTCCATATAGTAGATAGTGTGCACATTAAAAGTGCAAATAATATATTCGCTTTGGCACTCTCATCATAATTATTATTATTAAGAATGACCACTACAAATCAATAACATAGCTTACTCTTTCAGTTTACACTTTACTGTTTGATATTGTATTAGTACTATATTTGTTTTATTATCTATAAAAATATTAATCATTAAGGAGTAATACAAACCTTTCTATGATATTCAATGAAATCCGTTTTAGCATATCATCTATTAATTTCAATCACTTTACTCTGTAATACTACACCCATATAAAAGATAGGCTGGACTAAAATTATAGACTACTAACAGTGGGTAATCCCGTTGACACAAACATGTGACACCCGAAGTCAAAACTAAGCCTAGGCTAAGGGGGCAAACAAAATTAGTTGTTAACACCGCTATTTCTTAGTTTTGACAAATACTTCAGTTTCTGGGCTCACTGCGCAACAATCTGAATACATCACTGTGTACCACACAGAGTCTTCTACGAGACTCTGACGTATGGTTCCACCAGACAAGTGTATAGACTATAGTTCAAGTGTATAGCCATAGGCACATCATGATCTGAACAGAGTAGTTTTTACATATTCAGTACACATAGAATGATCAAAACTATGAAACTGAACCTTTGTCTCACAAAATGTTTATTTTTGTACTCCTCTTTCCAGTACGTGTGTATTGTTACACGCATGTATAGATTATGGAAACAATGGACATTCTAATGAAATATTAAAACAAAATATTATAATGAACCACGGATTTAGGTAATGTCATTATTGTATACCTTTGACAGCATAAATATAATATATTTTGTAACGAAATTGATGTTATATTAACACTTGCATTCATTAAAAAAAGTACAACTTGTCGTGTTCCTCGGTACATTTCCAGAAGTTCTAGTTACTATGCCAAATGAACATGGCAAACATAATTACTTAGGCTGCCAAATCGCTTAGTTGGGGCAGTCTTAGTCTGGCTGGCTGCGAGGTATTACTTTTTGCTATTTTTTATTTTTAGACAGTTTTATCTTGTGACTCGTCTCATTCTGTCTGTTAAATCGTTCACTGTGTGCTCGACTTTCCACACAGTGTGTGATATTGGTGATGGGTTGATTTTTCTCTGGCGCTTTTTCCCGCAAAAGAGACGCTTGCAGCCGAAATTCTTGGTCCACCACTGTTTATATGCGGAAGTATCTTTGTTATCTTTTTCAAAAAGAGAATTCCACTTGGCCGCTTGTGCATTTGAAAAAACCGCGTCGTTTCGTACTCAGCCGAGTACGTACTCAAGACGTTTTATAACCTCGGTTGAGCACGAAAACTCTAGTGAGCATGAAATCTCAGACTTGAGCACAGACTTGAGCTTGAGTTTGAGTACGGTTTATAACCTCGGGCCCAGGTGAGTCCCCAGATGAAAACGAGATATACTGACATCATTAAATCATATAATCATCCAATAATCATCCAATATGCCTGAAATTTTCCCAATTAGTGCAATCATATTCCAGATAGAGTATTGACAACTTGAATAAAAAAAGTGTACCGCTACCCCTACACACTGCCTAGCAGGATCTCAACATTCTCAGGAACCACAAAAATCATAACGAAAAATGCAGAAATCTGCAGATCCATGGAAGTATCTCATGCCTGCCTAATAACGAGGTGACCTTAATACTAAATATGGGCACTGAAGCATCATGGGAATTGGGAAAACTGCTACAAAGATGGATGTCATTTTAACAGCAATACACAATATGCTAGCAGATACCAGCACTATACAAGAATCATTTTTAATTTTTATTCTCAACTAACTGCCTCCTCATTACTGCTGTAAATGCTTGGCCTACAAGCTACTTAAATAAAGAAGCATTTGGGAGGCAAGACTGTTTTTTCAACAAGATCGCAGGAGGCCAGGTGCATACATTTCATACGGATTCATAAAGTCCAGTTTTTATATCTTTGCATGATAGCTAGATACAAGTGACAGTTGGATACCAACGGCAGTTGGATACCAATGACGGTTAGATACCTGAAGTGTGCAGCTGGCTTCCTCAGAATCTTCAAGCGTCTCCACAGTTTGTCGCAGAATCCTATGAAACACCTGCTTAATGATGTGTGTGAAGAGACTCTTACTGCAACAATCAACATTATCTCACATTAATTGGAGTGACCATAAGGACAAATAACTATAAACATTTAGTCACCAAGGAGTTTCCACTACTTACAGGATTCCGTTACCTTTTGAGATATCACTGGAGATATGCCATTAGTCAAATATATTGGTCACAGCCTCACAGGGTGTATAAATGTCAGATAAAGTAAACTTTTCAAAGAAAAATTAGAAAAACAGGTTTTGGAGATACATTTATACATATATAATACAACACAGACCGTTAGATGGCAACACTGTTGTGATACATCAGTGATGTTGATGTCAATATGCCACATTTTGTCTAAAAAATGTAAAGGTATATTTTCAGAAATCCGTAGTGGACTTAGGGTCAATTATGTTTTATCAAATAAAGGATATGAATTGGGCCAATTTTGTTTTTTATATATATAGAATATTGTCTGGATAAGATATAATCGATGGTAAAATAATTTTAAATCCAATGAATTTACCAGAAATATTTTTTACAAGATTCCCCATTCTGATGCTCTTGCTCACCCCCAAATATTTCTGGTACAGAATGACCTCTGCCTCTGACATCACACCTAGAACCCAATCCCTTAGGTAAATTTGACTGTCAACATCTTTTATTATCGCCCAACCGCTCGCTATCTCTCAAGTTTTATAAATCTCCCTTGTTTATTCCACTTTCACGATGATTAAACACTGTGTTGTCTACAGTTGTGAGAACACAAACAAAACAGGACATGCTTCTGTCATGTGCGAAGTTCATTTCTCGACGGAATGCTACAGCATGGTAGCCCTTCAGATGGCAGAATTGTCAGGACTACTAAGGTGGAAAAAAACATTGTTGCCGGGCTGTGTTCCAACAATACAGCCCTAGTTACCTGTACTGAAACGAACAGCAACAGCTTGTGCACCTGCTAGTACCCATCAGGAAACAACCCAAATAAAGCAGAGCTCCTGCCCCTGCAAGTACCCATCAGGAAACACAACCCAAATGAGGCAGAGCTTCTGCCCCTGCAAGTACCCATCAGGAAACACAACCCAAATGAAGCAGAGCTTCTGCCACAGCAAATACCCATCAGGAAACACAACCCAAATGAAGCAGAGCTTCTGCCACAGCAAGTACTCATCAGGAAACACAACCCAAATGAAGCAGAGCTTCTGCCCCTGCAAGTACCCATCATGGAACACAATACAAATGAAGCAGAGCTTATGTCCAGCTTGAAATTGCTCAGGTAAGAGCAACTCCATGACACCATTGGCATTGTGCCAAAACAAAACGATAACCACTTAATCAATTATAAAATGACACTGACATCTATTTGATGTTTCGCTCGTAGACTGACAAACACCATGTTAAAAATAATATGGTGACAGTGTCTCGGAGCTAATTAATTCTGTAAATAAATGGACTTATTCATTGGTCTGTGATTGAACACACGTACCCATAGATGATCACCCCACATTCCCAACATTGTCTACACGTTTATAATTTCTTTCACCAGTTGATGTTAAATTATATTAGTCCAGATCTGAGTACTCTTTTATTGTGTAACATTCAAAATCAATTCATTGATTGTTATTATGCACACAAGTTTATTTTGCGTAACAAACTGAATTGAAAGTGTGGAGTATTGAACGAATCTCTCAATGTCACAACATGATTAGATGGAGCATTGCACAAAAAGTTATGATTCATGGCACATAACAATTGATCACTATTTTGTATCAGAACCACACAATTCAATTCAAGACCATTTTATTACACTGTATATATACATGTACTGTGTGGCTACTTGAATCCAGTATATTGTCCATCTGGGCTTTGAAATGTCTTTCTTATCTTGTTCACGACACAAGAGGGCAGCAGAAGCCGATGGTTCTGCCCAACCACACCCCAACACCATCTGACTAACTGTCTATATGCTGTATGCCAGTAGATTCTGAAAAATTAAATGTTCACTTTTTTGTTAGTAAAATGTTAAATTTGTTATATATATATATATATATATATATATATATATATATATATATATATATATATATATATATATATATATATATATATATATGTATCATATCTACATCATGACTATTTCTTGTTGTAGGTTATGGAAATAAAGAGAAATGCTTGAAGTTTGTTTATTTTTAAATACATGTAGTTAGATTGACCAACTCTTATTGCTGGAAATCCAATTGATGTTGGTACTGGTGGTGATATTGCAGATATGTAACCTCCAATACCCAGGGATTGAGGCAGTTGGTGACAAATCCTGGACGGAATACATTTGAGGGTCGTTTCGGTGTACTGTTCCATCTTTTGGTATATCTTGCTACTCTCCCAACAGAAGCATTCGACATCTATACCCATCACTAAACACTCAGAACATTTGCAACTGCATCTTGGGAAATCTTGAGGAGAACACGGAATTGAATTTGGTGGATTTTATATTTGTCTAAAGCGTGGAATATTGATCGGATAAGTATTATTATTGCGTGTATATTAAACATAAACTTACAAGAGTCCTTGTTTAGTCAATAGTTGCTGTTAAAATTTAGCTATAGGAGTAATTTAGGGTAGTTTATATCGTAGGTCTCCGAGGACTCGGTAGCGCGAGCGATAATTAAGGGTTGTTGTTTTCAGTTGATTGGGTACATAATACGAGACATAATATTATTGTAAATAATTTAGTACATATTAAATATTGAAAACCTGAATATTTTGTTTTAGCAACATTTATTGTTAAAAGTTAGCCGTAGGTAGTAATTCAGTGTTATTTAAATAAGGTCACTGAAATTTCATTAGCGCGAGTGATATTACATTTTGTTAGTCAGCTGTTACATAGAAAGTAAGTTGCAAGGCAGTAGCTGTAAATTTAATTAAGACATAAGTAAAATACTATAAAGTGTGTATTACAACACAAAAACAGTCTTTGTGAAGACTACCTAGTATAAATTGATTATAAACGGATTATAAACAAATACAAATTTCATTTCTAACATGGCACCGTGCAAACGCCAAGTAAAGGCGAAACGTAATTTTATATGTTCTAGCTGCGACAGCTGGATAGACTTTGCAAAGTCCGGGTGTGTAAATTCTTGGGCGGAGGTGCAGGCGGATGATTTCCATTTCGTGTGTAGGGGGTGTAAGACAGTGAAATATCTGCAGGAGCAGGTGATTGAGCTAAGGCATATGATTTCGATGATGACAGGGCAGGGTGAGACAGAAGTGAGCAGAGGTGGTGAGAATGATGAGAGCAGAGGTGGTGAGACCGAGGAGGGCAGAGGTGATGAGACCGAGGAGGGCAGAGGTGGTGAGACCGAGGAGAACAAGGAGAGCAGTGGCAATGTGAGGGAGAAAGCTGGTAAGAAGAAGAAAGATGACAGAAGGCAGAGAATGCAACAAAAGAGAGGTAAGCGGGTGAGTGGAGAGGGATTGCCAGGTGGTAAGACAGTAAAGGTTGATGATATGAGAGAAAGGGGGCATACTAGTAGTGTGCAACAGGAAAGGAGCTTTGCTGATGTAGTATCAGAGGGGAAAGCCTGGGTATTTATGGGGGATTCCATCATTAGGAAAGTGGATAAAATTGTAAATAGAGGAGATGACATAACAGTATACCTACCAGGGGCAAAAGTAGAGGATATAGCAGAGAAGGCAGGACAGGTCATGGGTGGTGTTGTTCTTGTGCACGTGGGAACGAACAATGCAGAGAAGGAGGGAACGTCAGCCATCGTTGGTAAGTACAGGAGGTTGATCAAGACACTTTAAGAGGCACGAGTTGGGCAGATCGTATTGTCGGGGATATTACCAACAATGGGAGGCAGGGGTGAGGAATATAGGAACTGTAGGAGGATGGCGATCAACACACAGGTACAGAAGGTATGTATGGAGGAGGGAGTAGGCTTTGTACACATGTGGTTTGTGGGAAGAGGTGACTTTTTCTATGAGAGATGGACTTCATCTGACAGGGAAGCGCGCTGCAGTTCTTGCGTGTGAGTTTGTCAGAGTTGTCAACGAGGGCACAGGTATCATAAATTATTTAAACTAGATGCGCAGGGGGAACTGACAGAGAAAACTCAAAGGAGTACTACTACAAATACATATCCAAAGAAATGTTCACCAATAATTTCAGACAATGAACTTAAATGTGTATGCTTAAATGCCAGGAGCATAGTAAATAAAAAAAGTGAGTTAGACATTATGGTAGCAGATATTGATCCTCATGTAATAGGCATCACAGAATCATGGGCAAATGAAGATATAGTAGATGTTGAGTTAGCACTGACAGGCTATGTAATGTTTAGGAAGGATAGACGAGAAAGAAGGGGAGGTGGAGTAATTTTGTATATTAAAGAATCTATCCAAGCATATGAAATTACACTGAAAAGTGAAGCAGATAGTGTGGAAGCAATTTGGTGTAACATAGTTACCAGGAACTCGACATTAACAATAGGAGTAGTTTATCGTAGTCCTAACATAGGACAAGAGGAAGATGTAAAATTACAAAAGGCGATAAGGGAGGTGAGCAAGGGAGAATGTATTATAATGGGTGATTTTAACCATGGCCATATACAATGGGAATCATTAGAGAGCGCTGGAGGTGACGACCATCAGTTTCTACTTCTAACACAGGATTGTTTCCTTACTCAATATGTCTTGGAACCAACCAGAGGTGGGAATGTGTTAGATTTAATTTTGTCTTCTCAAAATGAATTAGTTGACAATGTTAAAATACACGAACCTTTGGGTTCAAGTGACCATAACCAAATCCATTTTAATATAAAAGTAAAAACAGGGAATACATATAAAAAACAATGGAGGAGGAACTTCAACAAAGGCAAATATAAAGTGATGAGAACATATCTAGCAAATATAGATTGGAATAACTTGCTGAAGAACAAGACAGCAACAGAATGCTGGACTTGTTTAAAATATGAGATTGAGGGCATTATTGAGAAATTTATTCCATTAAGAAAAAAGGGAAAAGATCCAGGAAAAAACACATGTCAAAAGAAGCTATTAAAAAAATTGCTCACAAACAGATGCTGTGGAGGGTCTATAAACACACTGGAAATGTAGAAGACTACACAAACTACAAAGAGGCACTTAACCTAGCTACAACTGAAATTAGAAAATCTAAAAGAACCTTTGAAAAAAAATTGGCAGGTAATATAAAAAATGACAGCAAGAGTTTCTATGCTTATGTAAGGAGTAAACAGAAAGTTCGAGATAAGGTCGGACCACTGGAAAACAACAGTGAAAACATAACTCAGTTTTTACCACAGAAGATATCAACTCACTTCCAGTTCCATTGACTAAATTTGAGGGCAATAAATAATAAATCAGAACATTTAGGGCAGTTATTTGTAACTCCTGAAATGATAGCAAAGAAAATTAAGAAGATGAAAGATAATAAATCACCTGGAGTTGATGGGATACCACCAAAACTGCTAAAGGAAATTGTTGATCAAATTAGTACACCACTTGCAAACTTATTTAACTTGTCACTAGAAGAAATAGTTCCTTCAGAATGGAAAGAAGCAAACATTACGCCGCTATTTAAGAAGGGATCGAGGAAGAAGCCAGAAAATTACAGACCAGTGAGTTTAACATCAGTTGTATGCAAATTACTCGAAACATTAATTAGAGACCACATGGTGGAATTCCTCGTAAAACATAAATTAATAAATACATCTCAACATGGATTCCTAAAAGCAAGGTCATGTCTAACCAATCTCTTATGTTTTTTAGAAGAAATTACAAAGTGGGTAGATGACGGTCACCAGTGGATGTTGTCTACTTAGATTTTCAGAAAGCTTTCGATAAAGTGCCACATCAAAGATTGTTACTTAAACTAAAAGCCCATGGTATAGGCAATGACGTAATCAACTGGATAGAAAAGTGGCTTACACACAGAAGACAGAGAGTAATAGTAGATGGTGAGATTTCAAACTGGAAATCTGTTTTGAGTGGGGTACCACAGGGATCAGTATTAGGCCCTATACTGTTTTTAATATATATAAATGATTTGGAGGATGACATATCTAGCAAAGTACTCAAATTTGCAGATGACACAAAAGTATTCAGAAAGGTTACTAATGATACAGATAAAGAAAGTTTACAGGATGATCTAGAAAAATTAGTTAAATGGTCAGAAAAATGGCAAATGTTATTCAATTTTGGGAAGTGTAAATGTATACACAAAGGACATGGAATATAAAATGGGGGATGCTGTACTAGTTAGAACCACACAAGAAAAGGCAACATTTAATGCTGACATGAAAGTTTCAGAGCAATGTGGGATTGCTGCTTCGAAAGGAAATCAAATTATAGGGCTAATTAGGAGAAACATCTAATTGCACCCCTGTACAAAGCAATAGTTAGACCACATTTGGAATACTGTATTCAAGCATGGAGGCCATATTGTAAAAAAGACATAGATAAGCTAGAAAGAATACAACAAAGAGCAACTAAAATGATTCCAGAATTAAGAGACCTTAGTTACAAAAGTCGCTTATTACAATGTGGTTTGACAACACTAGAGACCAGGAGACTAAGAGGAGACCTAATAGAAGTGTTTAAAATAGTGAACGGTTATGAGGATGTTGATAGGAATATGTTCTTCAAACTTAAAGAAGGCAGTAGAACCAGAGGACACAAAGAAGCATTAGTTAAGGAGCAGTGTAGGTTGGACATGAGAAAGTACTCTTTCTCACAGAGGGTGATAAATGAATGGAACAAACTGCCAACTGATTGTGTTAATGCTAGTAGTGTGAATGTTTAAAAATAGAATTGACAGATATCTGATAAGGGCAGGCTACACATAGATGAGAAAATTGTTGGACTCTCGATAAGCCAATGGCTTCCTTGTCCACTTGCCATCTGGAACTTGTTATTCGAGATGGCAATCTTGTTAAATCTTATTAAAATATCAAGTACATATCTAGACCTACCTGTACATTACACACAAATAACTATTAGTTGCATTACCCAGGATCCAGCACTAACTTTAACAGAATTGTCTTCTAAATGTTGATTATAACAGTGCATTTAGCCCTATGACAACAGCAATTGTGCAGCTTTGGCCCTACACTGTTCAGTTAGGCCGGGGCCTAGCCTTAGGCTAGATCTAGGGCTGGATCTTGGCTAAGATTGCACTTGAATTCATATATTTTGGGTTGAAAATGAAATTTTATGCATATATATGACGCATTATTCCATCTGAGCAGTCCTTATCAACACGATCGATATAAGTTCTGTTGATCTGATTACAATAGCACAACCACAGATCTGATTACACATCCATCAACCATTTTTATTCTGACAGCCGAATTGTCAAAATGCAAATCTCCACTAAATTCACTTATTATTGCCCATTAGATGCAGTTGCGTTTTCACTTCTAAGTGTTTTCTATTGTTAATTTACAGCATATAAAGGTGATAATTATGTAGAAGATACATGAATAATCATCATAAACCATTTCAGAGATCTAGAATGGAACAGATGAGTAAAAATGAACGAACCAGTCCATATTTCCAACTCGGTTGGGTCGATCAACATGACATGGGAATCTCTGAGGATTTCGGCTCGTTGCCATCATGAGATCTCTTCTTTTCTTTCCTCTTGGGTTCATATTTGATACCCCATCACCCCTGTATATCTATCAAACTCCTTTTCAATTTGTTCTTCATCTGACTGATCATGAGAATCGTCAGAAGATTCAGAATCATAGAGATTGGCCATGGTAATCATGGTGGATTAGCTGCGAGATTACGTGCTTTGCTTTGTGGAATGATCTACATCACAAGGCCTGTCGGGATCTTCCAGACCGACCATGGGGATTTCCGTGGAAACAAGTGTTTCTAATCGATTTTATTGGTTCTTAATGAGATAGCAGCCATTCTTGTGAATTTTAATGAAGAATTGGGGGACAACTTATGAAACGATTCTGTTTCTGAAAGATGAGTCTCAAAAATTCAATAAGCTAAAAACCTTACTTTTTGTTATTTTTTAAAATATAAATCAAATGCATCATGTCATGATGTAATCAAAATAAATTGTGCATCTTTATGTATGTGGTGTGGTCTTAAAGTTAAGTAAATCTAAAGATGTCCCGTGTAACATGGAAACCAAGCAGGATAAAAAATGCAATATCACAAATTCAGTAATTGACAAACTGTCTTTCTTTTTTACTAAAACTACACAAAAATAAAAGCTAAGACATAAGGTATAACTAACCATGGACTACATTTTGAGAAAATAGGATGTTTATGTATGGTCACATCTCAGGGATAAAAAATTTTTCATTGCAAATTCTATTTAAGCAGTACACACCTTGAAATGATAAAATTTTCCGTGATTATTACACTAACAGAGTAGAATATAGCATAATGGAGAGCTTAACAAATCATTTGGATGAAAACAATTTTGAAAAACTTATCTTTTAAAATTTATATGGCCAATGGAATGCGGAAACCAAGATATAATAAACTAATAATTTGCATGCCATAAATGAATTAAACAAGGAGAAAGTTTGTTGTAAAACTAGTGTAAATAATAGAAAGCCCATAAAGCTACAAAACATTCTAAGAACTTCTTTCCATCTCACTATTACATATTTTGTATTTGATGGGGTAGGGCATATCAGCATGCTCACTTCACCATCATTTACGATAGTCTTTCAGAATACCAGCATGCATTAAAAACAGGAAAAGAAATAATCTAAAAAAGATGAAAAAAAGACTTCTGAGAGTTTGCAGTCAAACAATTCTCAAGCATTTGTAGTAAAGTGTCAGTAAAAGAGAAAAGCTACTCCACGACCAGGTCCCAGAGAAGGCGGTGCTACTTTCTTCACCACCTGCTGCACCGATACCCAGGCTGTCTCAGATGGTCAGACCAGGCATAGACGTCTCTGTGGCCTTTTCTGCAGGTAGCTGGATCAGAGACCGGTTCACATCTACAGCAAGAACTTTCCCATAGAAAGGTACTGTCCGTTGATGTCCGGGAACTTCTGTTTCATCAACACTTTTCACTGAGTGGAGGCTCTGTGTGTCCTTGAGAGTTTTAACAGGGCGGTCTCTGATTCTTGGAATGAAGAAAAATCTCTGCAGACTGTGCCAACATCCAACCTATCCAGGCTGCTTGTTGAGATGGCTGGTGTTGCAGAACTCAAACACGTCATTGGCATTGGCAGTGACTGAAGCACCAGATCTGACAGCCCTTGCAGCACCATTCTTCATGACAGCACTCTCCCCAACCGGGTAGACATGGCCAATCTTAATTACAAACACACATAAGAACACAAAATAATTCCCATTCTGAGACAACACAATCTAATTTGCAGAGAACATAAATGATGAAACAACCGGAGTAATTTAATTAGTTCTGCTGGAAACAACCTCCAGTTAGTGGTTGCATTGGACATGTATTTTCATTTCAAAATGCTAGTAAACAAAGATATCTCACCATGAAACCTATTCCACATTCAAGTAAATCAATAACTATGTGGCAATAAATGGCCTAAAGCATACATATATGTACAAAATACATTATACGGTTAACACTGCCACTTTCCAAGGCCAACGTAACAAGAATAAAAAAATCATTCTTCTGGTTACGTTAGACATCAGTCAGAAACAGATTTTTACCTTATACTAGTTATTGTGTGGACACAAAAAGTTGCTTCAAACATGTAGGAATGACTCGTTAACAGCAATATAACTTAAATCACTTTGATATAATCAAGATGCAAAATCAATGGGCAAAGTTGCTTGATCGATCTAGGAGTATACACTCTCAAGTGTGAAGTTGCAAATTCCTACCACGTTGTCGACCATTGAAATCAGTACTGCAGTGCGACAGCATACACCTTTCTATAATACGTTGTTTTAAATCGTTGAAACTATCACTATTTTGCAAAATCTTACCTTATAGAACGATTTCCAAACTTGCTATCCTTCGTAACATTCTTTGTGGGATCGGAAACCGAACTCAAATTATCGCTCGCTTGGCGGTGGAATCGTTACTGCGAGTAACAAGTGCATACAGTATTCTTCCGCTATGTGCTGGAGTACAGAGGTTGTAAAATATTCCATTCTTTGATCGATTTCGAAATGGCGATGAAGCGTCAATCACTCCATTTTTCGACGCAAGTCGATATGACAAGATCAAAATGAACGTCAGTCATGTTGTTGAATGGAAACAGAACTCCGTATTCATGCACAACGTCATAGTTCACAACACAGAACTGAAGTGAGCACTTTCGGAAACGAATTCATTTTCATTTCGTTCAAAATACATTTTGCTTGTCTTTACTGACAAAAACAACAAAGCATAGTAACCACGGGAATACAAACAACAGGTGATAACAGGATTTTCAGTCTGTGATTTGTTTTTGGGAATACAAACAACAGGTGATAACAGGATTTTCAGTCTGTGATTTGTTTTTTCACTCCTGCACAAGGGAAAAATCAGGCACTAGTATGTTTGTCACATTTCGGCCTGCCATTTTTGGCATCATCCACAGAGTTCTTGCTTCAAAACATACATTTTAATCAGAATTTCCATCCTAATGTTTATTTTCCTTTATGTCTACATCAATACTGAATGTCATCACAAGGAAAAAGAATAAATAAGTATAAGATTATAGCATAAATAAATTTTACAAAAACGTACATCTATTTTTGAGCAGATATATCACATTTTACTCATTATTTGTAGTGAATAACTTGAGTTAAAAAATTACATGACATAACTGAAAAATAACTAAAAAATGTAATTGAAAATACCAATAACATTTTAACCAATGTCAAAAACAAAATACAAATTCCAATTCCAGAATTGGAGTTTCAGTTACTATGTAATTGACCCTAAGTCTGATAACTAGCAGGAAAGGCAGTGCATGACACCAATGGAAGCGTAATTATGTGTTAAGTTTCACAAATGCGAGAAATAACCCCTGCTGTTGTTGTGGGTATGAGTAAAGGGAGGGATTGACGATCTTTTGTTAGGCCACACAATATTTTTGGTTTTATCAGAAATCCGGGAGATTTGTTCTCCCATCTAGGATAACAGGAGATTTGATAGATTTCCGGGAGTCTCCTGGTGAATCCTGATTTAACATGTATGTGAAATTTCTGCACACATCATTAACAAATACAAATGCTAAGTCCCAGAATCACCAGAAAATTCCCAGATATCTATCAAATGTCATATTCTTCTTCACGGGTGAAAAAATCTCAAGGATTTCTAATAACATAAAACATATTACAGGTTATTATTTCCCACTCGATGTGCAATCCATTAAATATCCATTCAAATAATACACCTCTACACAAGTTATATTTAATTCATATATGTTTGATAATTGAAACAATCGGAGCACATTATGAAACAAAGGTGTAAAAAATCCCTCCGTCACCCAGGATCACAAAAGGTGAAGAAAATGCTTAAAGTGAAACAAAAGTCTAACAATGTGCAACTCAAATGAAGAATATCACACCAGTGGTTTTCCTCAGAATGTGTTCTAAAAGTAGATTTTTATTCAGTCGAACCAGTATTCTATACAGTGTTACATCTTCAATTGACAATCATTGAATTGACAAAGACAGCATTCGATACTTCATGACCAAAAAACCAGAACCAGAAAAAAAACGTATACGGTATACTGTACTGTATACAGTATGAAATATACAATATATACCATATTCCATATAGAGCCATATGCAGTTTTTTTAAGAGCCAGGACTGATGTACCAGACAAGTCAACGATCATTGATGATCACGACATGTGGCAGCAAAACAGCGCCGGTCAACAAATGTCATTTTGCGTTAATAAACAGCAGTTTTAAATCATTTGCACAAACATTTTACGCATCGCCAAAGCATATTTATTTCCCACAATTCGTAGCGTTACTTGTGGTTCATAATTAGTACAGTCCGCCAAGCGCCTAGCGGACAGATCAGCAACCACATCATGCCTAGCAGACAGATCAGCGACTACATCACGCGTAGAGGACAGATCGGCAACCATGCCATAGCAGATCTAGTTCACCAAAATAAGATGTCTAAGAGACAGTCGTCCATAGAGCATTTTTTTAAAAGTTAACCTATAAGAAAAGCCAACGTTTGTTAAAGCATATCCCGAAATGTTAAAGTCACTGAACTTGGAAAACATTATCCTTAAACAGCATCGGAATATTCCATTATTGCCAGAGTTTTACGGAACTGGTTAGCATACGCTGCTGGCACATGGCAAACCCCTACTAGTGACCTACCAGTAGTCTGGCACTATACTGCCATGAAATAGCAAAAGGGATCAAGTGACGATGAGGTTTTTTGAGGTTTTTTGTTTTATTTGACCTGTAGTCTCATGTATGAACATTATAAAAACAATGTTCAATATAGGTCAGGGAGACTCCCATTAAGACATCAAATGTCGCTAACATGGGAGCCACCCTATTAAAGTAAAAAAAATAATATATTACATAGTCACATGATCACTACAGTACAAAGAGACTCCATTGTAGTTTAGGTTAAAGATTTACAAATATAACAATTAGGAATAAGACAGCATGATTTATAATTCCAAATAATTTTTAATGTAAGTGGAAAAACCATATAGGCTGTGAGTAAAATTTTTTTTGTAGCAGTTTGATGTGTGGCAGGTGGAGAAAAGTGACATCAGTTTTTTTCACGAATGACAAACTTCTCTTTCTCATAGGTGTCTGAGCTGCTTGAGTCATCCTCGGTTATGTCGCTGCTATCACATAGTGTACATCATCTGCGCCAATGTCTTTGTTCTCACTGAATCTGATGGAAGCTTCACATAGGAGTAGTCATGATCAATGTTCATGGGTGCAATAATGTCATCCATGACTACAGCAGCATTCGTGAAGTGTCGCACTTGAGATATCATTACCGGATCGATTTGCATTTCGGCATCAGTTGTCGATGGTATCACAGCAGTAGTGGTGGTGGCACTAAAGGTGACATCCGTAATTTCAAGAATGATGGCATCACCCGTAGCGCTGGATGCTTAAAAACTAGTACCTGTACTTGTACGAACCAATGGTGAATCCTTCATCTGAAAAGATTACACACAGTGACTTGAAAATTTTACAAAATTCATCTTTTGCATAATAAAAATTAATCACAATATAAGAAACTTTCTCTTGTATATATTATTTTTAGACATTTTCCCTATGGAGCCTTGTTAATTCTTATACAAGTACTGTAAATGCTACACACACACACACGCACGCACACCCGCCCACACATGTATATATATATATATATATATATATATATATATATATATATATATATAATTATTAGGTATTATACTGAAAGCATCTGCTAGATAGTATGGCGCATGGACAAAAGCCCCTCCCGACAAAAACCCCACGGACATAAGCCTGTTTCAATTCAAGTATACTGTTCATAACTGTTGCTGTGGTACACAGAGACAATATATTGTCATGAATACACTTCAGGCATGTGGTCAATTCCATCCTGGAATTGGAATTGACCTCTCAATTCCAATTCCAGAATAGGAATTGATTTTTTTTAATTAGTTGGAATTGGAATTGATTTTTGTTTGGAATTGATTTTGTTAAAATTATTGACTTGATACTGTTAATCTTTATCCTTATATTTACTTACATAATTTACTTTTAAAATCACATTTGTCTGCTGTTAGCATGTCACCCTGAATCCGGTAACAGCCAGGAAGCTGTCAACATTACAGCATAGACACTGGGTTCTTGGGGTGATGCTTCCACGAACAGTGGTGGAGAGTAATGAGTCAGAGATCAGCTGGTCTGGAGTGCCCCTTAGTTTTCAGGTCCTTGGCAGCTTCTATCTGTGCCGTGTCACCATCATGGTTGCAGGCAGTCTTGTTGAACACATTCTGGATCTGGAGATTAGATCAGTGACCACAGCACCCTTGCATGATCAGGATCGACGCTGGCTTCACTCCCATCAAAGAGTAATCTTGTTGGTCCCCTTCTTGGTGTAGGCATGACACTCAAAACATAGCTTCTGGCCTCCTCAGATGCTAGAAGTAATTTCTGTGGTGAAGTTATAAGTGAATTCTGACGAATCTGGCTTGTGCATCCAGTTTTATAGGAAAATCTCCATGGTAAATGCAATTCAAAAGAAATCTTGTTGAGATGGCTTCCTTCAAATATTCTCAATTGTAATAACAGGTCCTAATGACACTGGCTTCTCCCACAAATGCAATAAGATAATCGTTTCATTACAGGATCATCTCCAACTACATAGAGTAATTTACTTGGCTGATCTGGCACAAAGAACATTAATTGCAATTAGGGTAATACATATCTTGAATTCATGTTCAGAAATAAAAAACCTCTTAAAAAAACTTACAAATAATCCAGAAGATACGAATAGGGGGCAAATGTTACGATTTTCAAAAAGGCAAGGGGTTAATGTCTGGGGGGGGCAAGTGTCCTATGGGCAAATGTCCGGGGTGGGGGCAAATTACCTGGACCCAATTTAAACAGGGGAAACTGTTCAAAACTCAGATTAACGACCCAACTGTCCAGGGCTGTCCAAAATGTCTGGTTTTGTTGGCAAAAACTCAGGAGAGGTGTCGCAGCAGAAAGTACAGATGAAATGGCTGAATGCCATTTTTAAAGATTTTTTATGGCAAACCTGACACACACACATATATATATATATATATATATAGATGCATTGAATAAACAATACTTAATTTTTTAATCATATGATTAAATATTATTGTGCACACGTGACAACAAAAATTGTTTTAAAACGAATTGGATTTGAGTTTTTCCTTAGCCTAGGATTTTAAAAGTTGGAATTGATAATTTGGAATTGGAACTGACTGTTTGCAAGGTAGAATTGGAGACAAATTTTTTTTTATTGATTGGTATTGACAAAACAAAATTGACCCCATGCCTGATGTACTTCCTTCATAAGTATAGCTTGTACTAATACTATTCTGGGTTGCCTACAGTTGCCCCCTCCCCCCACGATATTCATTACAATGTTATTGACTTAGAATAAAATGTAATTAATACATCTCTTTATGAACTTCCGGTTATTACATGTGGGGTTTAATCTGATCAATACAGCAAACTAATTTTATATAATTTTGTCTTATTGTCGAATAAAAATTTTTTGACAAAAATTGCAGTGTCATTATTGAAAGAAGACATGTAATCTGACAGTGTTCAACTGGATAGATGACAATGCCTTAGTTAGTTTCCTTTCCAGCTAGACATTGGGTGGAATACATTTTATTTGAAAATATTTAAATACTTTTAAAAAGTTTTGTAACTGTATTTGCATTTAATCACAATGAAAGTATTTGTATATTTCATACATGTTAAGTCTCCCGCATTCACCGGGAGACTCCTGGAAATCCACCAAATCTCCTGATCTCCTGGAAAGGAGAACCAATCTCCTGGATTTTCAGTGAAACCCCAAAAAAAAATTTTCTATGTTATTTTCCGAACTCGGCATGACCTAATTGGGTTTTATTTCCGGCTGACTCAAGTATGTTTTTCTGGGTCAACAGAAAGCGGTCAATACTGATCAATACTGGTTCTAATTAGCCATTTTCTGCAACGTGCTCAGACTTGCAATGTAAACACGATTTATTTCTTGCGCTCGGTCTCGGCAAACGTGTCTGGGCTTGCCGCTTTATACTGTTTTCGATTGGCTGTTTTTCCCCACGTGTTCTGCGCACCAAGTGTTATAAAGCGTCTGATTCAATATTTGATTTTCTGAGACTACCCGATTTACGTATAAATCCCCGATTTTCTGAGACCCTCCGATTTACGTATCAGAAGGTGTTTCATTTAGAACACATGTGTCCGAGACTTATTATTGTAATCGCAGTGATAAGTCACAATGGTAATGGTAATCCAATTTACTAACCTGGTTTCGGCTCATCGCTTCCTACGCATCACTCTGTCTTCTGATATCTGACGTTTCCTGGTCGAAGAATAGTCTGTAGATGCATAGTCATATGTGGAAAATTCGATCTAAGATGGAACGTTGTCTTTGACCAATAATGACATCTTGATGCTCACCTTCTGTCCATGCTCATCTCATACGTCAATTTCCGCATTTGCAACCACCTTTTCTGCTGCAAATCCTTCCTCGGAAGTCGATAAAAAGTTTTTTCCTTGCACTTGTAGTACTAGTTGATATATCAAGGAGCCGTTCAGTGCACACCAGTTTTTTTATTTTCCATGCGTTTCGGCGGTTTTTCTGAGAGGTAATGCGTCGTCGTTCATATTGATTTACTGTGTGAAGGCGGTTCCTTGGAACTCGTACTCAAACCACTCTGCCACTGAGCCACCCGTAGAACAATGGCGCCACACCAGCGTAGATAATGGCAAAGTTAAAAAGGATATTACAAAATTACCGTGGCATTGCGACCATCATATAAGGGTGATATATACTCTAACTGGTATGTTATTATGGTTATTCGAGTGCTTCACCCCCCCCCTTTAATTTGTACAATGCCGATGGCATACTGCAAATGAAGCAAGGGTGCCAACATCTAATTGGGTTAATAATGGATTAAACTGCAGAATGTTAATTATCCCAACAAAAGATAATTATATGCTAGTATACTATTTCAAAAATACAGCAAATATTATCCATGCATAGTTATGCAGGTGCAAATAAATTTTTTTTCCACATAATCCAAAATAGCGGTGATGCGTCTAGAGATCCCTATTATCGCTAATTGTTATTTATTTTCAAAATTTGTGAATGAATAGAAATGTTTAACCAAGTTTTTATAAAGCTACCTTTTCACTAAAATTATACCTACTTGGTTGTTTGTGTGAGCATGATGCAGTATGGATCAATGAACTGCTGTACCTCACCAATGCCAAGCTGCAACAAAACACCAGCTGACTCCACAAACATGTCAGTTGCAGACATTGAAAACTTGTTGAAGGGTATGCTTAACCTCTTGTTAAAAAAGCATGAAAACCATAACATGTTTGGAGATCAGACAGTTAGGTCAACATTCCACCCTAATTACATCCTAAGGGAAATTAATGGTAGCATACATTTCATGTCAAAATGTTTATAATAAAAAATGAATACAACTTTTTATGTGTATGTGTGTATACGTGCATATAAGAGAGCTATGACTTACAGTGCCTGCTGCCACTTTCTCTAATTCTTCCAAGAAGATGTCAACAACATGGAACTTGAGACCGTCTGGCACACTATCAGTGTGGCCAGTCAGGATGTTGGCGTGCAGAACCTCCATGAATTGAGCCACCAATGTTTGGTCCCAACCATATTTTTTCAGCAGTACAAAGCTACTTGCCAAACACTTACGCACCAACTGTTGAGACAAAAAATAGCATGCAAACAAACCAGCATAAATATGAAATGCAAGGTGGACAGAGACACAAATTTACATGGGTTTTAATAATTAGATTGTTAACTAATTTTCCTGTGAGTCCGAGACTCTTTGTTTCACCCTCAGGACTCCTGTACAGCCCTTGGTAGGAGTATGTGAGTGTGAGACTCCTTGTTTCACCCTCTGGACTCCTATACAGCCCCCTTGCCCTTGGTAGGAATGTGTCTCCCAACTTTAGAAGCGTTTACCAAGCCGATGTCAATGTGCACGTATGCTGCCATCTTGAATCGGCTCATGGCTTTATTAAGTATCATACTTGCTTCAGTTTGTTAACGGGAGACTCGGGTCGAATTTGACAGATTTTTTACAATAAAATGAATTTCGAGTTGTTGCTATTTCCGTGTATAAATATTATTCAACTTGCCATTCATGTAAGTTGCACTGTTGAAATAAACACATTTCTGTCATAAAACTTTTGTATGATGCCTATCATTGCTAAGTCTTTGTTTTTGTCAAATGAACCGAGACTAATGGAACATTAGGTGATTTTCCGCGAGCCATTGCATGCCGGAAAATATTGCCGTTCCAACATGGCGCATATCACGGGAAAGCCCCATTTTCGCTCTGTATGATGGTACAAACAGTTTTAAAATGTGCCCGGAGGTATCCGAATAATTCCGACTATAAATGACCGCCTTTGAACCATCTCGGCAATAAAGGAATGGGGAATGCCACGACGATTCGCCGGACATCACCACGTGATGTCGGATTCCCTCAAATCAAGCGCTCTAATTGGTTGTAATACTAATTTCCATCCTCTGACGTCAGCTTGAAATACCAGCTACGTTCGATTCGATCGACTTTTTTATCCCATGAGTTTCGTTCATTTATATCGCTTTGTAAAACGACATTATGCCGTTTGGTTGAAAGCGAGTGGGCGGTTACGGTACTGGGAGGCAGCGAAAGTTTGCATCGTTGCAGTTAGCGCGCGATGCAAAGATATCGAGGGTTGAATTCGCCAATGAACCTGCGGCGACAACGTCGTCTTCTTCGACCATCACCATGCCCATGGTGCCAGCGCAGTGTAAGTTTAATTCTGATATTTCATATCTTCACTATGATAGTGCATATGATTCAGATTTATATACATTTGTGTTTTATCCAAACATCGTTAGCCTTTGTGGCATAACTATTACTGCATAAACGATTTGACACTGATCTAGTTCATGCTGTTGATGTTCGTGGTTGTGTTGACATTCAGGCCCAGGGGCCATCCAGGCACATCAGAAGCAGAATTGTGACTATGGTTTATTACATTACTACAATTTGCCTTGGTAATTAACGTATACATAGCCTATATACACACACGCGCGCGCGGGTGTATGTGTATAATATGGCAATGCCAATAAAGTAAATTGCATTCAATGCCATACCCCTGCATACGTAGTAGGGGGGGGCTTTTGTTGTTGAACATGTCTTGGATAATTTTTTCGTTCATGAAACACATTTATATTGTGTATTTTTTCCAGGCATCAAGGCGGTCATCAACATTACCAGCTGATCAGTCTCGGAGACTGCCAATGAACGGAAGTTTGGTTATGCAGATCTTCTGGAGGAGATAGGTGTCCCGCGATTCCTGGTTGAGGATGAGACAGATGCTGATGGAGATCTTTCAACAGTACTTGTACGCTGTGACGTGTTGCCATCACTTGTTGCGAACCTGCCATGCGCGTTGTTAGGAAGCATACACTCTCCATCCGAGCTGTCGACCGCACAGCACCCTCGGCATGGTGTGTAGCCTCGAGACTTTCTGCACCAGTTGCGACAAGGTCATCAATGCAACTCTGTCATCAGACTGTATCGATGGGACTCAGGCGACGAATGTCCCGTTTGTCATGGTGAGATCAGCTGTGTCGGCAACGATGGACATGGGTGTCGGGTACTCAGGACTTGTGTGACATTTATTTTACAATGCTAATGACTCTTAACTTTGCCTTTTGATAGATTATACATTCAGTAATATGTATGCAAAGTTTCAATCATCTAGGTTGCTTTTCAGACGTTGAAATGTATGTGCCAATGTACATAAACTTTGAACACGATTTTCTCAAAAACATGTTTTCCTTCGCACCAACTGCCTCCCGTGTCACTTCTCTCTGCTATTGTTTGAAAGAATTGCTTGAAACTTTCTACAGTGTTTCTTGATAGTATGCTCTTGAAAACTATGTAGTAACTTTTCAGAAAACATTACATATATTTTATATAATGAACCATCAATGTAAAATTTCATGATGAAAAAATACATTCAGATGTAAAAAAATCATGAAAACAAAGGTTTTTTGAAAACTTGGAAAGTCGACTGACTGTTTTCATTGGGGTTATGTGGAGTAACTACACACCAAATTTGAGTCCTCTAAATCCAGTGGTTACTGATATAAGTCACACGCAACATTCAATCCAAGATACCGTGGGAAAATATGTATGAAACTTTCTGAAAAAAATTCACAGCATTACTATTACCTGGACTTGCAATCTATGAAAGTTTCAGCTCTGTAAGTTCAGTGATAATGAAATAAGAAAATAAAATGTGTTTAGACCCAAGCGACGCCTTAAAAAATACCCATCAGCATGGCATAACAACCCTGTTCTCGAACCCAACATTCTCAGAGTAGTATATTTCAGTAATAACTAACTAAAACACTAATCCATGGTGAAAATCTATGTCTGTTAACTCTGATCATAAATGGTGTTGTGATGTTTCTGGGTTCTGTAACAATATTTACAAGTTTTTATTTGCAACTATTATCAATGTTTGCAAATAAATTGCAACTTACTTTTCACTTTTTTTTTAAACTACAAAATAATGACTAAAAGCCCCACTATATCTGCAGACTTTGCAATGCTCTGGTATATGGAATGTAATTGTATAAATGGCTGGTAGCTTCAACCCCGTCCCTTCACTTCATTGAATCACTTGCCAGTCACTTCCATTGGCATTGAGTCGAGATGTGGCCTACCCACATTTTTTGTGAGCACATGGCTGGCTGGCTGTCCATTTGTCTCCTTCACCACAGCTTACTGTTCTCAAAATGTTTGACTCATAATTAGTTTTAAACACATGGTAACCACAAATGGTTAATCAAAAGGTGTGCCTGGAGCTACTTGCTTTCTCAATGGATACTGTTTTGGTTACCAGACAGTGGTGCCATCTGGAGACCAGGTGTCAAACAATCGAAAAATAGTGTCATCTAGTCGGTTCCACCATTTTTTCTTGATGTGGTTCTTAAATTAGATTATGTAATTTTGCAAAAATATTATTCATGAAACATCACCAAATAAATGAAAAAGTTTTATTTAACTAGAATACTGGTGAAAATATTCATCAAGTTGTGAACTGAATGATTATACAGTTTTCTTCTTCATACAACAATGACGTTAACACACTTTCAATGTTTCAACAACCTTCGAAGAAGACAACTGAATGTTGTTGAAATGTCGAAAGTAAGTTAACTTCATAGTTGTGTCAAGAATTAAATTTTATATAATCATTAATTAAACTTAACTTATAATGATTTGATGTAGTTATTATCAATATGTAGTAGTCTTTTTTAGCACTAAACAATACCTCATTAACATTTTCATGATAATCATTAGCAAATGTTGAGTTGGTGATGGAATGAACAAGGCTGGAGTGTAAAGTTGGTGATGGAATGAACAAGGCTGGAGTGTAAATTGTAAAGTTTGTGATGGAATGAACAAGGCTGGAGTGTAAAGTTGGTGATGGGATGAACAAGGCTGGAGTGTAAAGTTGGTGATGGGATGAACAAGGCTGGAGTGTAAAGTGTAAAGTTGGTGATGGAATGAACAAGGCTGGAGTGTAAAGTTGGTGATGGAATGAACAAGGCTGGAGTGTAAAGTTGGTGATGGAATGAACAAAGCTGGAGTGTAAAGTTGGTGATGGAATGAACAAGGCTGGAGTGTAAAGTGCTTATAGTCATCCCATGGACTGGAGACTGACAGTGTAAGTTACTCTACTTAGTGTTATAATTTTAAACTGATGCCTTGGGTCACCATAGGCCAAATTTTACATTTTACTGATATTTACATAACATAATGCATCACTATACTATAATCAATGTGCGTGTTAGTTATTCTATAAGGTAGGTATTTAATTAAATATTTGTAACAACAGTTAGTCCATCAAGATGTGACTTATGATACATCTTTGTATGTGTTTCGTCATGTGACTATGTTATGAGGTTGTGATCAGGTCAGCCACAGAGCATAGTAATTTGTGACTTCTTTGTACACCTGTACAATGTCTTGCTTTCAAATGATCACTTATAATCATATAATATAATCATATAATATAAAAAAACGTATTTTGGTTGTCATCCATTTTGTAATTTAATTATGCAATACAAGTCAAAACTATATATGACAATCTGTAATCAAAACAAAAAATTGTGACCATCAAACATGGGGAGACCAAGCCTGCAGACAAGCTGCATACTCAATGCACTCACCATCATGAATTTGTCGAGACGAAGTCGATCAATGCCAAACCATTCTCTGGATATTGTTTTGAAAAACACTTTGATAAACAGCATTGAAGTATCAACATTGGAGAAGCAAAGAATCAGACTGGCAATGCTGTTGGTCAGATCCTCCTGTAATCATGAAAACGTCAGTTTTAATAAAAAAGTGGGAACTTTAGTTGAAAGTGTCGAAAGAACTGACTTCGATCAACTTGAGAAAATATGAATAACCTTATATGTGACAAAGTAGTACAGTACTGTAGTTAGAACATCAAACTCTCATTCAAGAGAACCGTAGTTCAAATCCTGCTGCTACCGTTTCGAAGTTTGGACAATTCACTCCACATCGCCTCAGTTAATTTAGCTAAAAAATGAGTACCTGGCAAGAGACAGTGGTGGCTATTGCGAAATAGGGTGTTTTAAAAAAAAATTTTAATGTCAATTTGCTCAACCTTCATTTTGAAGCAAAGTGTTATCATTGTGCGTGGTTTATGACCGGACAACTGACCCATCTTGGGAGCCTACTGGAGGCCAGGGACCATCCCTACCAAGGGCCTGGGGGAATGAAAGCTGACCAATTAAAAGGTTCATCACCTCAATGCAGGGGGCCTCTGACCAATTACAAGCATTAACTCTGCTATGGGAGCTGGCAGCACCCCTTCTTTTTCTTTACTGCAGGGGGCGTCTGACCAATTAGAAGCATTATCCCAGCAGTGGGATCTGGCAACATCCCATTGTTGGGCTTTCTTTGTCTCGTAGTATGAACAAGGAAACATGTCACCCACCAACTTTCTCCCCCTTTCTCCACCTTTCAAAAAATGATAGGACGGCCAGCATTTCAAAAGGCCTGATGCATTCGTTCTAAACACTTCGTTTGGACTGGCTGGAAACCCACAGGGATGCAGACCCCAGGATTCTCTGGTTATGTGATCGCAGTCACATGATCATGATCAAGTAGCTGGCCCAGGACCACAGTCCGGTCACGTGAAATATCCAGGTCTCACATATGAAATATCCAGGTCTCACATCCAGTTCTCAGGGCATCACATCTGGCTCCACAGAGATCAGACTGTCCCATTTTATTGGCCAAGATGAATAAGAAGCTTTTATTACATGAGTCGTTGTGTTGTTCTGTCATAAATGGTTATTTTGCCTAAAAACTAAGCCATGCATAGTAAAAAGCCTTAAAAATAAATGTTAGAGGTTGCTCACCATACCCAAAGGTTGAGCATATGTTGAACATTTGTAAAGAAACCAAAACCACTTATACAGTACACAAATGCATTTAATGTTGACTTAGTAAGTGCAGTAATGTACATCACCAGTAACACAGTACAGTAATACAATTGGTGACTGCCTACAAAAAGGCTTAAAAGTCCTCCTCAATTAGATTTTTTAGCTCGTCTCATTTCAAAAACATTTTGCAAAAAATCAAACCTACTTAGTATCCACCGCAACATGCTAGCCTGTTTATGCAACTTTTGTATGTAGATTTTTTGTGTGAAATCGTATTAGTATAACCCTAAAATTCATATGGCCAATACGGTACTTTTAAAAATATCATTTTATAGTGTTGTTATTGTCAGAAGACACCTACAATTAAGAAATTAAGTCCTGCACTGCTTATTAATACTTTCAAATTAATTCCTAACTACCCACCTGAACAAGAGGTTTGTCAGACATCCAAACACTATAGTGCAAGCCTTTCCAAATCTTCAGCAAATCTTCTTCAGTAAATCCACCTAAACCAAAAAGCAGACCCAAAATGTGTTAAAAGAAACTACATTTACCACAAATTAACTACAAATGTTAAATGTCTCTCACTCACCAAACTCCCAACATGTTTCCTCACACATGGGCTTCTTGAACTAATTATTTGATATGTCTCTCTACAGTATCTTACTTTTATTTTTATAGCAATAACAGAAGCATCATGGGGCATCTATTATGTGCATGAATAATTTCAATAGAACTTTTTAAGATAAAGTAATAATTTTCTCAGATTGTAGTTGAAATACTAAAGGTCAGTTTCCACGAGCGATTTTTGCCTCAATTTGTTGGGATCAACCTCGTTGCGAGATAACGCACACAAAAATTGTGTGTAGTTACATTAACAGCATGTCTAGACACAGCAACCTAAATCTTGACTCTTGCCAACCTTGCTTTAATGAAAAAAATCAAGATTTTCTCAAATATTTTTCATTTTAATTAAATCTCACATATAAATAGCTATATATATATATATATATATATATATATATATATATATATACATATATTTTTTATTTTAATTCAATCTTACATATAGTTATATATATATAATATATATATAATATATATTATATATATATAAATATATATATATATATATATATATTATATATAATATATATATAATATTATATATAACTATTTATATGTAAGAAGAAATTAAAATGAAAAATATGATTTGTTATATATATATAATAATATATATATATATATATATATATATATATATATATATATATATATATATATATATATATAATATACCCTTTCAAACATGTATGATGTAGACATGTAATACACATATAATCTGATAGCAATAAACAGTGTTCACAAGTCAACATTAATATATATTTCATGGGGTAAACATTTGATACCATGTTAGGTCAAATTTTCATCCTCCTAAATCCTCACCCCCTTGTGATATATCACATGAAATAAAAAACGCAGGTGAGGATTTATTTCATTCATTAATTAACCATTTGTCTTAATTAACCATAGCAATTAACAATATCATTTAAATCTTTAAAAACCAGGGTTGAGTCGTTTGGTTTTATCATGCCTTCACTCCTGAGTCTGTTTTTGAGCATGATTTCCCTTCTCAAAAAGGTTGGTGCGTGTCTATTAGGTAGTGTGTTTGCATGGGGAACTATACAGTATTTTTTTCTTCTTACTTTTAATTATTTTTTATTGATAGGGTCATTCTATATGAAATCAACCTGCAAAATAATTGACACCCCTCTGATTTTATTTAAATTTGGCACACATGTTGGACCCGTTGTGAGGATAATATCCTCTTAGCTTTATCTTAAGACCAACATTAAGCACTCTAGCACCATCAGGGCCAAAGATATTTATATATACATTGCTGTTAAAATCAGGGTTCATACAGAAAGTATAACATAAAATTCAAGAACATTTGGGGAAAAAACCAGCACTTCTTCAAGAACATTTTCAGAAATGTCTGAACGCCACTTCACAAAAAATATTTCATGTCAAATGTTTATTTTCAATAGAATGTGCTACTCACACATGTCATCATATGCAGTTGCACATGAAAAAAACTAATTGGTGGCTCCTCCTCCTTTTTTGTTTTATTTATAATTTTTTCTTCTATCTTAAATATTGTAGAAAGTAGAGTATTTTTCATCTGCACTCATATAAAATAAGTGTATGTAGTATGTACACAATGTCAATGTTTGGAGTGACTAAAGTTACAGCATATTTACAGTTTTGTTAACAAGCAACGTCTGGGGATGAATTAGAATACTTTAAATTAGCCTAAATGCTAAATCATTCCACATGAAATCAACCAAAAAAGGGCAAACATTCTCAACCCACTCAGATTTTAATGAAATTTGGCATGCATGTTGGATAGTTTTATAGAGTTATTGCATATTAATTAATAAAAATTGTACATGTAGACATAACTGGCCATAATGGCTATGCTAGCGCTGGGCTGAAAATCTGGTCAGCCAATTTGGTTAAAGGTCCAAATTTTCTTTAGCCAACTGAAAAGTTGTTTAGACATTTTCGCATGACCATATGACACTCGTGTACTTGTGATGGTACATGTGACACTCGTGTACTTGTGATGGTACATGTGACACTCGTGTACTTGTGATGGTACATGTGACACTTGTGTACTTGTGATGGTACATGTGACACTCGTGTACTTGTGATGGTACATGTGACACTCGCGTACTTGTAATGGTACATGAGTGTCGCATGTTTGCCTTGATAAACAGCTGCTGGTGTTCCACTAAAAATGTAGAACTCTGGTGGTCCAGAGCCTAATTTTTTACAAGATCATAATGTTTTTGCTTGCTGCTGCAGTCCTTTCTGGAAATGAATATGTTAGTTGTCTTCGCATGCACAAAAAACATGCATCCAAAAACTTGCTTTCCAGTATAGTGTAAAAGCCATGGATATTGTATGAAACAATCTGCTTTAATCAATATGTGGCATACGCTGCAATGCGGTTGGAACCAAAATATTTTCTTTGTTTCTTTCTTCTTTCCCTATATTTTCCATTATAAGCGTCCATGCATATTACAAACACGGGTATAACGAAATCACAGTTATTACGAACACCTTTTCCCCAAAAAATTTTCCCTGTATAACTCATTTCTGTCCAACTGAAAATTGCCCAGTTGTTCGCAAATACTTCCCGCCAGTGACCTGGAAGCTCTGTAGTGGCTGCACAGAGTACCAGTGATAAAGTAATTAGGTCAATGAGGGGAAATCATCAAAGGTGATTGTTAGTTGCCCACTAAGCTATGTTTAAATAAACATTGGTGCATGTAGAAGTGTGAACTATATATAATGTTCTCAGCTTATATGAGCTGATTACAGAATAACTTTTATTTCATCGAATCGATTACAATAAGCAAAGCCAAATTTCACACATTTTGTTCATACAGACTTTGTTACAATAGCTGGGATATGTGATTTTGTATAAATAGGCCCGTTTAAAAGTTGTTAATCAGACGATTGTTTGAATACTGTTCACGCTGATTTACAGTGCCGGGTCAGAAGAGTAAGTGCTTAGATATAGAGGCTGCGATTGGCTTGAGGATTTCCTTTTATCTGGTGCCCCTGCCAATAGCAAACAAACGTCAATGTAAGACTTCTTCAAAGCAGATTAACTGGTGTCATTCTGTGTGTGTTGTACAAGAAGATGTACTGTAGTTACTGTGGCTCCATCCCGCCACAGTTCGTGTTTTAGTATGCTTGAATGCGGCATGTTCACCATGTGTTTGGTGTGCTTGGACTCGGCGTGTTCACCATGTGTTTAGTGTGCTTGGACGCGGCGTGTTCACCATGTGTGTTAGTATGCTTGGACGTGGCGTGTTCGCCATGTGTTTAGTGTGCTTGGACGCGGCGTGTTCGCCATGTGTTTAGTGTGCTTGGACGCGGCGTGTTCCCCATGTGTTTAGGTCATGTTCCGTTTTCACAGTTGGTGGACTGCAATGTTACACTATAACTACGTTTAATAGTAACACTTGTAACTGTTTTATGTGTCATCTAAATAAATGTTACACAACAAAACATCTTTGCGTTTGATAGACACCTAGAATAGTTTAAAAACTGTCACATACAACACTGCCAACTAGTGGGGAAACGCGTACACACATATAATGAATTCACGGATATAACAAACTCGTTAGCTACCCACAAAGTAGTTCATTATAAGCGTGTTACACTGTATCAGAAAATAATAACTAAACTAAAACAGTAGACATGCTGTTGCCATCTACTCTTGATCCCATGCAGTGCACTATGTATATATATACATATAACCTATTTTATTATTGTCTGAAAACCGAGTATTTGATTATTAATCGAGTAGATTACTGAAGCCCAAATTGAGGCATGTTATATTGCACCATCCAGCACATTTAACTGTAATAGTGGAAAAGTGATCCTGGGTGATGCAGGCTGTTGTTGATTTTTGGTGTAGTAAGCTGGTTTTGATTTGTAAACATGTCTACATGTTTTAAAACTATGTCTTTTCATTTAAATTGTGTTCTGATTATAATACTAATCAAATCAAACATACATGAATTGAACACAACTTTTAAGCATATATTTAATGGTGTGGTGTCCGTGGACGCACTTGGTTATGTTAGTGGTGGGCAATAATGGTGGGCCATGATGGGGCGCCGGCACTTTACTTGTCTAAAAATTATACATAATGTCAACGGCTGCTCAAACAGGTTTCCAATGTTTAGCCAATGCAAAACTATATTAAAAAACCCGCCCTACTGTCCTTGGGTGTGATTACCGATATATTGCTACACTGCCCAGCAGGTCACTGTAACAGGTTATATGGGTCGACTTGATTGGTTGTCGTTTTAACAACTACTAGGGAAGCGGGCAGTATGTGAGATACTGCTAATTACGTCAATAATAGTGACAACACTAGCGTTTCACCAATCTGGTAAAGTTGGCTCAAATGGTGATTGCCAGCGCTAGCCTAGAATGGTGATACAGTACTGATATTGGTCTTTAGACAAAGCTAAGACACCTATCCACATATTTATCACATCAGCTAAAAAACTTCTTGTGAAGGTCACTGACCTGATTAACCAAAATGAGTAAACCCCAGTTTTTTAAATATTATCTTTAGCAAGGTCAAAATGTCAGTGGGCCCATGATAAGAGGTAGCACAAATTTATTTTCCATTTTTTTTGTAATTAAGGCAGCTGGGGTTTCAATGGAAGTTTTTAAGATATTCTAACCATTTTTTTCACAAATTGTATGGATGTCTTAGGCAAAAGCTTCTGATTTTTGTGAAAATGGCATATTATATCACTTAAATTTTAATTGCAGTTAGCAACAACCGTCCTCTGTTGTACTGGTCTTCTGATCAATTCTAGCCCCAGCTGGTACCAGGTAACCAACACAGCTAGCTGCTAAAGTGTGTTGTTTCAATGTTTGTGTGAGCTGATAAGACAGGTCTGGTTCACAAGCCAGGTGGCTTCATCAGCTTGGTATCAAATGTCTTTGTTAATTTTACTATGGGCAGTGCTAGGTGGTATTACCTTTGATCACAACACAGAAGTAAACCCTGGTCCTCCCAGGCCTAGGCTTCCCTGTCAGTTATGTGACAAAGCTGTTAAGTGGAGCCAGAAGGGTGTCAGATGTGATAACTGCTTTGTATGGCATCATGCTGATTGCATAAGCATGAACAAACAGTTATGAAGAACTCAACCATACAGGAGGGCTCTGGATTTGCTATGCCTGTGGTCTACCTAACTACTCTTTAAGACATTTATTCACTGATAATTCAACTGAACTGTCTAATAGTTCTCATAGCTTAGCATCACTGAATGATGAAAATGAGCAACTAGGAACACCTAATGCTGCTTCATCACCACTCCCAAAGCACAAATGTAAAACTACACACAAAACCAACAGTCAGACCAAGATCACCTAGACTTCTCATAACAAACTGTCAAAGCCAAACAAGGGTCATTGGCCACATGCATTGACACACACCAACCACAGTCATAGGAACTGGATCTTGGTTAGATTTAAACAGAGAAATCTTTCCAGCTAATTTCACTGCATTCCGCAGACCGTGACTCAAACAAAGGTGACGGAGGAGTATTCATTGCTCTTTGCAACGACCTAATTGGTACTCATCAGATCGAGTTTGACACGGACTGTTAGATAATTTGGATTAAACTCCAACTTGCAGGCTATAAATCAGTTATTGTAGGGTCGCTCTACCACCCACCAGACGAGAATGATACAAAATACCTTGAGAATCTACATGAATCTCTGTCCAAGATAAGCATCCAGAAGGGCATGACTGTCTGCTTGGGAGATTTCAACATGGGATACATCCTGTGGGAATCCCACTCTCTTAGACAAGGTTGTAGTAAGCCAACCACATCACGGCAAATCATGGACATTGCAGATGAGTTCTCAGTACACCAACTAGTTAGCGAACCGACAAGAAAGGACAATATATTTGATTTGTTCTTCATATCCAATCCCACACATATAGATCAGGTTATGTTAGTTCCAGGCATCAGCAACCACGATGGAATTCCAATGGTGTTCTTGTACAAAAAGGCTAAAGTTAATTACTTGAAAAGTGACCTGAGAGAGAAGAGCGAACTTATAACATCACCAGTAAATGCAAGTAAATCAGCTAATGAACTCTGGTCAGTTTAAAGAAGGCATCAACAAGGCTATGAACAAACACGTACCATCTAAATTTTGTACCTGTAAAAAACATACCCCATGGATAAATAACAGAAACGCAGATTAAGGCAAAAACAACGTGCTTTCAACCATGTGAAAATTACCAGCAAAGCCAAAGACTGGGAGAAATTTAGGAAACTGAGAAAACATGCCCAAAAGAAAACTAGAGAATCGTACTGGAACTATGTTAGGTCTACATGCATCTCATCTACAAAATAATTTTGGAGCTTCGTTAAGAAATTGAAAAATGATACAATCCCTGTCCTTAAAAGCTAGGGTCAACTATATTCTGAAAATATAAAGAAATTCTTAATAAGCAATTCTAATCTGTTTTCATGCTTGAAGACCCATTAAACGTCCCCATAGGTCGCACATTCCCATCAATGCCGACTATGGAAATCACCCTGGAAGGAGTGTTAAAACTGTTGAAAGACCTTGATGAACACAAGGCTTCAAGCCCAGATGGGGTACCGGCCAAGATCCTGAAACTGGCAGCAGACAAAGTTGCACCAGCCTTAACACTGATTTTCAACAAGTCTCTAAGCACAGGAGTAGTTCCATCAGACTGACTCAGGCGTAGGCGAAAAAAGGTGTTTCCGGTAACCCGACCCTACCTAGAAAAAAGGGCTGACCCTAATCTTTTTATTTGATATTTCAATCAGTGTTCGTTTCGTTACATTTAATTAAAACTAATAAAACAACACATGTGTAAAATTTAACCTGCGCGTTCAATGACATTTATTTCGGCCTGAACGCATAATTGGTGGGATCGTTAATATTTCACCCAATAAGCGTTCTTGTTACATGCTGAATCACATTGGCTAGGGATGGTAAGATGGCTCTTGCGTCTCTAATCTGCGTAATAAAACGCCAGTGCTTATTAAACATGAAAATCCTACAAGACATTTTTTGTACTGTCAAAGGAAACGTTTGACAGCATTGCCAAAGAGTATGGCTGCAGCGATGGATCGTGTGAAATCACCATGGCGGAACTGGAGAAAGGACCGTGGACGACCGTGTCGAGTACGAATGCGTTGTTTACCTCGCCGACGCCAGTTATAAATGTGGTTACATCACTTAGATGTAAATTCATCATGGTCTCATGCAAGCCTAACGTCAAGCAACATGATGAGGACGACACGTCTGGTACACCTCACTGTGCAAACAGCCCGACTGCTCATAGTGTGTTGAATGTTGGAAAACAAAGTTGTGCATGGCAGAAGACGGAACGGCAGAAAACTATGTTTGCTATGCTACCGTCACAGTTTGACTACACTTGTGGTAGCCAGTACTAGCCACATCATGCCGCCGAGTCACTCACTGCATGGCGTCGTCGTAGTTAGGATGGACATCAACTGTTCAAGCCTAACAGAAGCCCCATTCTACAGCTCTGCCTTGGGAAGAGGGAACATATGATTTTATTGTGGTGCAGACGGGACTTAGAGACGTGCAGCTGAAACAAAGTTTTAAAACAGTGTTTCCCATCTGTGCTGGGTGCAGCAGGGATTGCTATGTGAAAGCTGTGAATCGCAGTTGGAACATTTCTGGCGAAAGGGTGTTGCGTCACATTGTAATTTTTAAGATTTAGTTTAACAGTATTCTTTGTTTTAATTTAACCGACTTTATTACGTGATATTTAAATTCAGCACTGACTATTGCCACTGATGCAGACGCTTTATTTTTATTTTGGTGTAATAAAGTGTGTCCATAAACTAGTGTTAAAAAATATGATAAAAAAATATTTCCCTACCTACCCTACCTAAGTTTTATGGGCCCGTTACCAGAAACACAATTTTTTTGTTTAGGCCTCATTGCCAACATATCTCCAATTTTCAAAAAAGGAGACAGATCTACACCTCGTAACTACCGACCTGTCTCACGTCCATATGTTGTAAAGTGCTCGAGCACATCCTGTATAGCAACATTATGCAACGTCTTGATCATTATAATATCTTAACCGAAAAACAACACAGATTCCACAAACATCACTCTTGCGAGACCCAACTTATCCATACTATACATGACCTGGCTCAATCTCTTGACAATAGAACCCAGACATGGTAATAATGGACTTCTCGATGGCCTACAAATACAGTACTGCACAAACTGTCACTTCATAACTTCAACAACTGGTTTTCAAATTTTCTCACTAAAAGGAAGCAATGAGTAGTTGTAGATGGAGAGAATTCGGAGTAGATCCATGTCAAGTCAGAGGTCCCCCAGGGAACAGTGCTCAGTCCTTCACTTTTTCTTATGTATATTAATGATTTGCTAAATAATATCAACTCCACAGTCATACTGCTTGCTTACGATTGTGTCATGTACGCCCCAATTGGGACCCCTATACATAGGAATTTAAAGATCAAATAGAGAGAGTCCAAAGAAGATCGGCCCGCTTTGTATGCAAAAACTACAAGCAAACTAGCAGTGTAACTTCAATGCTGAAGTCTCTCCAATGAGATACCTTAGAAAACAGAAGGAAGGTGGCCAGACTCTCCATGTTTAAAAAAAAAAACCACCATGGCCAGACTGCCATTCCCGCAGCTGAATTCTTACACCCAATTAAGCGCCACTCCAGAAATCTACATGTTGCCAGTGATCTCGGTCTTTCAGGATGTCAGCCCTAGTGATCTTGGCCTGCTCGGTGGTGATCTTGGCCTGGTCTCTAGTGATCTCGGCCTCGTGTTGTGATACATAAATAAGTGTTTATGCCTTCGAGATAATTATAGTTGTAGTATGTACTTATTGTTCGGTATCTATGGTCGCTGTAAAAAATTGTGTTTATGCCTTATAAATAAATATAATTGTTTAATTCACTAAAAATGTCCTCGGAATGCCTTGTTTTCTGCCTATAAAGTTTTCAGCCAAAATTTGTGTGCTAAAATAATGTTTCCAACAGACTAGTTAAAAACATTTAGCATTAAAATAACATTAAACTGACTCCATCCTTTATTCAATAACAGTACAATACACATAAATAGATGTAGATAGATAGAAATATCAAACGTTTCACCGCACCGCAACATCAATTATCATCTGACTTTTGCTGGATCAGTTCTATGGACGACTAGATGATGATGATGATGACGACGATCTTCTTAGTAGGAGGACATAACAGATCCACATATACAACAGTGAAGACTTAGGTTCCAGTGACAATTAGTGCATGCAATGCTTGAAATCAATGTGAAATGTGATCGTAATTCGGTACATATTACAGTTAACAAACGTAACAGAAAAGATGATTGCAGTGCCAGTTATGTCGTACAATGGCTTCACACCAATTGTACTTGTGTTGGGGTTGTTGATCTCCACAATCAAACATCGCTTTGTTGTGGAGCCTAAAGAAGAACACACCAGAATGAATGAATGAATGGACTTTATGTGCCGAAGCGGTGCAGGCAGACTGTAAAGATATTTGTGAAAAGAAGGTGATCTATTGTACGGGTCGATAAGACAAGCGGTCCAACTCGATATATACCATACCTATGATTGGCCGATCACCACAAAGATCAACAGATAGAGCGAAAACATGACTATTAATTACAATCATCATTCGGGATCGCCTTACGATACGCAGTCTGAAGAGGCTTGTACGAGTTGTTTGCGAATTGTCAATGCGCATCAAGAGGCCCTGTTGTGCGATGGTTGCACCCGCTGGCAATACAGAACAGGTATGCATGCGGAACAGGTGTGTCGAATATGTTATACCGGTTTTTCATGTTGATTTAATTTGTAACGGAAATAATGGCAACGGAAACATAGAAAACTAAATATGCTAGGTGGGAAACCATTCGTAATGACTACTGTATACAAGACCTTGTGGATGGTCTGATTATTGGTTAGTTTATATACAAAACAGTTAAGGAAACTGTTCTTATTCGTTCTACGTAAGATGGGTTGACACCTGACCGTGAAATAATACTTATCAACTGGTGGCTGAATTGTGATATGCGAGTTGCTTGCTACATTTATGGATGCAATGTACTACCTAACAACTTTGGGATGCCATTTTTCTGTTGCCGTATATGTAGTATTACAACAAGTCTGCCACCCTACGCTCGCAGAAAATTCCACCCGCAATGTAACGTGAGTGAATTGCAAATTCAAGCCACTTTGAATATCCAGCAAACAATGAGTGTAGGCTATACGGAGGCTTTATAATAAGTTTTAGAAGCCTTTAACAATTGCCAAGAGTTACCTATGTCGAGATTTTATCATATGCGACCCGTACAATAGATCACCTTCTTTTCACAAATATCTTTACAGTCTGCCTGCCACATGAGCGCACCGTTTCGGCACATAAAGTCCATTCATTCATTCATTCTGGTGTGTTCTTCTTTAGGCTCCACAACAAAGCGATGTTTGATTGGGGAGATCAACAACCCCAACACAAGTACAATTGGTGTGAAGCCATTGTACGACATAACTGGCACTGCAATCATCTTTTCTGTTACGTTTGTTAACAGTAATATGTACCGAATTACGATCACATTTCACATTGATACTGGCAATTTAACAATTATATGTTTACTGATCTAATTTCTGTGTAACTTGAGCATGATGAAGGTTTCTGTTTGTGTCCCCTTCCTGATGATGGTGTCTACATTTCCCTTTGTTCAAGCTTGTGTTAAACAGTAATGTCTGCTTTCATGCGTGCTCAACAATGCAACTCATTGTTTCACTCCAATTTCGACAACTGCAATCCAGTAAATCATACAGCACTCTTTCTTTTATGTGCATTAACTTTATGTGCATTGTGCAGTGACTGGATTGTGAAGCGTATTCATCACTGATTTCTTAATCAAAGACACTACAAAGGTACTGGTTGGCAATGCATGAATGTGCTCCCGCTGAATGCTCCCATTCAACACCACTGCACATAGAAAAGTATACCCTAACATTGAACAATGAGGCTAACTACAGCTGCCGTGCCATATCTTAGAAAGGGGTCGGTTGACCTGCCCCGCTGGAGATGCATCGATGGGCATAGAGGAACCCATGGAGGCAGAGGATGACAGGCAGATTGCACCACAGGTAAGTTGAGGTAACATTATAAGTGCACCAAAAATATATGGGTGGCTCTCATTGTCAGTGAAGCCAACAATGCAACATTGAATTTCTTAAACACATCTTACAAAATTCCCATACTTATGCCCGCCAATATTTGTAAAAATAAATCTAAAAACACAATGTCCTGTAGTATGGCATGAATGTAGACATTTGAAGGAATTGTGTACTGTTGAAAGTGTGCATTCATTACACCGTTAATTGTTTTTGTAATGTGCTAAAATGAGTCTTCTTTGAAGGTGCACACACCGCCGCCGCCACTCCGACACACACCGGCAGCCTCAGTGACCCCCACTGCTCCACTGGCGAACAGCTCAGTCGGCTATTTTCAGCTGGGCTTTAGTTTTGGTGGCAACAACGACAACTGGGGTAATTCCTCTTTTTTTACTTTCTCGTCTTCGTGGGATGTGTTATGCAAATTACAATATGGTTATTTAACTTACTCCAAATTAACAATTAAATTAATACACCAATTGATTGTGATTGATTCCTTTCAACTGTCACATGTGATATTGGAGTCGACACGTCTGTCGGATGAGCCTATTGATGCTACAACATCCCTGGAGGCTTCAGTGGACGACTCGAGACGGCATGTCTGATGCAGGCGGAGTCAGTATGTTATAATAATCATCCACTAACAGCTACAAAATCGACATATTGTAGTAGATGGAAATTAATGGGTTGAATTGAAGCGACGGGCATATCATGTATATGTGATACAAATTAATATGAAGGATGGAGACTGCAAACATAGTGAACTATACTTACAATAATAATGAAAATAGGTTTGCCCAACATACATCACTCTATTTGATTTCGACGAATTATACAGCGCGAGTACCATCTATAGCGCTCGACGATGGGCGATAACAAGTAATGTCTAAAACACGCAGACATATGGCAGAGTCCCTGCCAACATTACAACAAATAATCATTGATTTATGTTCAGTGCGTGAACAAAATAAAAATTTTAAATAAATTTGTGACAAATCGTCCAAGAGTTTGGTGACATAACGTTCAAAATGTATGAAATATCGTCTAGACTCTAGGACATATGTGACTTGTGACATAACGACCACCCATACGCATATCGCAACATTGTATAAAACTAGCATAAAAACTCTTAATTATGTATTGCAACATGAAGCCGAGATCACTAGAGACCAGACTGAGATCACATAAACACTCGTAATTATGTATTGCAACAGAGACCAGGCCAAGATCACCACTGAGCAGGCCGAGATCACTGGCCGAGATTACCAGAACAGGCCGAGATCACTATGATTCAATCTACACAATCTAGCATACCAACCAGTCTCATTTAACAAAGATGCCATCAGTACTTTCTACTCACCCAGAAAGATCAACTCAGCTGCTATTAGCTGCATTAAAGCGCACAAACGATACACGGCTGGAATAAGCTACCATTAACCATTGGCACTGCTAACATATCAAATACTTACAACTTCAAACAAGAAGCATTTAAACATCTACGCACCCAGAAAGATCAACTCCGCTGCTATTAGCTGTGTTAAAGCGGCGCGCCCAGTTCCTTCTTGGTTGGCTCTAAGAGCGTTGAGAATATTTATTCAGATTTAGACAAGCCGCTCAGCGTATTTTGTTGAAGTGCCTAGTCTATGTCCCAGCCCAATGTGCATCACTGACACTGAGTGGATCACATATATGCTCTATAACTAACAACGCCTAGCCTAGACCTAGGCTATGGCTATGCTTCAAAATACGTGTATGCCTACATACACCAAGCGGATAATATTTGACGGCGGATCAATTTTAGCACGAAACCGGAACCATCGGTATGGTTCCAGCAGCGCTACTTGGAGTAACAGTTAGACCACAAAAGTGCCCTAAAATGCAATATTTGACAGTCACGTCTACCATTTCAACACACACCACGGCATTTGTGTACCTAAACGCAATGAAGTATAATAGAATGTTCCTTTTGGGATAGATAAAACGAGGTAAGAATAAAGAATTAAGCCGTAATAATAAGAGCCCCACATATGCAAGATAAAAAAACCTTGCAAGATTACCCCAACAGAATTCGAGAATCGAAGCCGAAAGGATAAAATAATAATATAATACTCGATGGAAGAATTCGTAGCAACATACAAACCTGTTTCCATTTTAAATCTGTTTTCAATCCATTTGTGTAATTTATTAAGTGCACGGTCGCGGATTTTCTTTTCATTGCATGCGAGTTTCTGTGCAAATCTAATGAGAACATCTTCGTCCACACGTGCCGAGACTAGCGCCATTTTGTCCAATCGAGGGGGTATACCTAATAATCGGTGAAAGGACCGTTGTCGGACTACCAAAGAACTGACGCCATAGAGGTCAGACCACAGTTGAATGTAGGGCACGTGAAATTGTGAAATGTGAATTTAATAAATCCATATTATGTGACCTGAGTGCCTTTGAGCAGGAATATTCACAGATTTGTTTATAGAAGCTATTGGCTGTGAAAGAGAGATTTTTTTTAGAGTTTAACTGGCGGAGGGATTTATGGGAATTGTTCTGCTATGGGCCACGTGGGCGCATGTCAATATTGACGGGCATCGTACGTCGGGGCATTTTAAAAGAGCTGGAGGTATGTGATTTTGATATAAAAAATGGTCAGCATGTCAGTGAGACGATGGCAGTTGCTGTGAACAAGTTTCAGAATTTTTAGTGGTCAGGTTTTCTTATAATCAGACAAAACGTTAACATGGCCACCAATGCAATTCTCTACTGTGGTCTGACTCCAAATAAAGTGTCATGGCAACGGAAACAGAAAACATGGATGTTGATTTTTGTAAAAAGTACACCGCAAAATTACAAGAAAAGGTTATATTGTCTGCCAATGGGAAGTGTCAGTTGCGGACAGGGTGCAGAAAATTAAAATTTAGTGACTACGGTGTGATTAATTGCCGTTTTGAGTGTGGCTACAGAACGGTTACAGTGCATCATTTAAGTTATATGCTTGAACACAAAATGACACGTGTTGAACCTGGCTTAGATGCCAGTCATCTTCGTCATAACAGCCTGTGTCTGACAGCAAGTCACATCTCTATGGAACCACTTTCAATACATAACAACAGGCAATATTGTGTTAGTCAAAATGTATGCTTTGGTCATGCACCATTTCCAAAGTGCATGTTGCAATTCAAGGTATTTCAATGCAATAGTAAAACTTACATTTAACGAGATGTCAGCCCATGCTGAGTGACGTCTTCGAATGTCGATTTATGTATAGCTCACAAGTTGGCACCATGTGCCGATCATGGTCCATTGTCTGTTGGTGGTTTCTTGTATTGTGGTTGCAGGTCTATGAGTGATGAAACTGGGAGAAAGTAGAAAGTTCACATTTGTTAGAAGTGTTCTGTTTTCTGTTTCATTCTAATGTCACCAGCATAAAGTGTGTGCATATCTGTGTAGATTTTCTGGCATCGTGTTCTTACATCCTCTGCAAACATTTTCTTGTTTTTAGCTCTCACCATGGCAATTCTCTCCCGGGAACATTCTGGATGAGAAAGATGCTCTCATGATATGTCGGAACTGTGTCTGACCGAGATGTGTTGTGTCAGCCTGCCGTTCTGCCGCGACTGTTGGCATGGCATCCTGTAACCCATGAAATGCTTTCACATCACCGTCTGTTGCAACGAATTTTAGTCCGACCTGTTGCTGGGCAAAGCTCACTCCGATTTGACGGACTATTTCATATTCTGATATTGGATCGACCACATGAATCGTGGCTGTACATCCTTGGTGGCCTGGGCACGACACATTTTGACCTTGATTGCGAAGTGATGTGCTTATTTTGCATAGCTTGTTCTCCATGTGAAAACCTCATGCTTGTCTGTCTGCCATTCAATCGCGGTTCCCACTACTTGAACTCTGTCCACAACTGTAGTTGTTTTTCAGGGATGTTGAGTTGTATCTCACATCCATGCTTATATTGATTGGTGCGCTTGCTGGAAGACCACGCAGAACATTTATCTCTCTGGTTTTTTTCCTCTTCTGCTGTAGGTCATCAGTCGTGGACTGAGAAGTAATTGTGGAAACCTGGTTGGATGTCCTTTGCATCCCACTTCGACTTGGGGGAGGCGTGTTTGTTGTGGCCAGAATGTGTCGCAACTTTGTGTTTCCCATCATTGAATCTTGTAGCCCTACATTTGGAGCACACGGTTTCTGACCACGACTGCCCGTGTTTACTTCGGAATACAGCTGGTACGTACGTGACTTGTAGTAACAGGCTGTATAGGACAATGACTGTTGCCAACACAGACCAAATTTTTTCTCATGTACTTCGAAGTGTGGAAGAATACATGTGTCCTCTCTGCTAGCATGCTCTTTAAAGCAATCATTCCACATTGCTGCATTTTTGTCCACACTAAGTAGACGCATTTCAGAAACTGCATGAGTATCTGTCTGTACGTCAGCTTGAAGAAAGATGTCTCTTAGGTCAGGGCATTGATCAAGCTGTGGCCGCAGAATTTTGCTCATGCCTGGCCGGCCCTCTGCGTTGGAAACTGCCAGCAATCCTGAAGGAGTGGTTTGCACCACTCTGTCAAAGTCATCCTGGCTTAGCCGTGGCAACCAAACCCCACTGCTAACCCCACTGGGTTCCTGTTGGATTGCTGCATCTGATGGTTTGTGGTAACAATGGCCGGTGTTGAAGCCGCCGATCTTCATCTTAATTCAACCAGTAGGTGGACACTTCTCTTCACTCTTTCTACTACTACTGCTATCATGTGTTGTCTCCTCCATTGTAAAATCCCAGGTAAATCCAAGTGAAAGTGACAAAACCGTTATCTGAATGCAAAGACGTCTAATCCACCTGAGAACCCAGATGACAGTGACAGGAGACCAGTATATTGGGGGGGGGTGGGGACATATTCACACTAGTACAACCTCCATCTGATAAGTTACATCAAAGCAGAACAAGTCACATTATAATATAATTACTTAGCAGTCAATTTTTTTATTTGAGTTAATTAGACACAGTCACCTTTACTCAAGTCCATGTGAAGAGCACACATCTACTGAGAGTTCAGAAATCCTGGACAGCCCCAGCTGTTATCTGATTTGGCCTAGTGAGCTGACCTAACTGTTCCACAGGGAAGGTGAGTTGTTTCTGAGGACTCCACTAAGTAGGTTATGTAATGTTATGAAATTCGACAAGTTGAGATGTATGGCTTTTCAGTAATCCACACTGGAAGGTGATATTTGGGTCTGTTTACACAGGTGTATTGTGGCACCATGTAAAAAAATTATTATAATTTTCAGCATGGAATAACAACTGGCTATATATAATTTGATTACAGAACACATGCTGGACTATTCCGAAAAAAAGCTGAAGTAGCTCATATATGTGTGTTCTGCCCAGCACAGGTGGTGGTTCCTTGTGTATGTAAGCAACTCCAACAACTAGGTAGGACATAGATTTTTTGCATGAATGCATGATTTTCATTTACCTTTACTAACAGGCTTTCTTTCTGCACAATTACCATTTTTATTTGGGGTAAGACCACAGTTGACCTTCCTGTTTACTGTTTCACACGAATGTAGGGCATGTAAAATTGTGAACTTAATAAATTCATATTATGTGACATGAGTGCCTTTGAGCAGAAATATTCACAGGTTTGTTTATAGAAGCTATTGGCTGTGAAATAGTGCATTTTTTTAGAGTTTAACTGGGGGAGGGATTTATGGGAATTTTTCTGCTATGGGCCACGTGGGCGCATGTTTTTTTCAATATTGACGGGCATCGCACGTCGGGGCATTTTAAAAGAGCTAGAGGTATGTGATTTTGATAAAAGTTGGTCAGCATGTCAGTGAGATGATGACAGTTGCTGTGAAAAAGTTTCAGAATTTTTAGTGGTCAGGTTTTTTTATAATCAGACAAAATGTTAACATGGCCACCAATGCAATTCTCTAATGTGGTCTGACTCCTATAACTCTGAAAAAGCTACGATATTGTGTGTATACCGAGTCTGATGCTGAATCGAGATCATCGTGTCAAACATTCAGTGTTTTGGTAAAAAATAAAAGTCAATATATTGGTCTAATTTTGTTATAATCAACTATGACATCATGGGAATGTCCAACAAAATATTTGTTGGGGGTAATGGGTATTCGTTTTAACTTTTAGTGTTATTTTTGATCATATGTTGGAATATCAGTCAATGTTATAAGGGTTGTGAAGATATCTTTTTCATAAAATAAGCCATCTCACATGGATGAAAAACTTATTTTAATAAACAAATTATTTGTATTTGTGTATTGAGATTATTATTTAAAATACAATAACAGTGTGCTATTTCATGTTTTTGGGAATAATGTAATATAAAACTAGGATCATTCCATATGAAATCAACGAAAAAAGACCAAAACATTCTCGACCCCTCCGATTTTAATTAAATTTGGCCCTGTACAGAAATTTACATTTGTCAATTGCCAGACATGTGAGTGAAATAACAAAAAACATTGTGTTACCCCTTAACACGTATGTAAACATAACTTTGACCATAATGTTGCTAAAGTGTACTGATATTGGTCTTAAAGTTGCATTCTGATATCGTCCATCTTTTAAATACAAATTCCCAGTTAATCAACATATGCCCCATACACTATATATCAATTTCCTCAACTCCATATAATTTTTTTTTAATAATATGCAGTGTTAAGATAAAACGTACGGCGCCAAAAAGATGAACAATTATATCGGCGTATGATACCTTTATTATTCCGCTGGCTCGTTGAATCAAATCTACAGATGACAGACCACAATACAGAATTGCATTGCCGGTATGTTAACGTTTTGTCTGATTATAAGAAAACGTGACCACTAAAAATTCTGAAAAAAATTTCATAGCAACTGCCATCATCTCATTGACATGCTGACAAAGTTTTGTCAAAATCACATACCTCTAGCTCTTTTAAAACGCACCGACGCGCCATACACGTCAATTTTTTACAGAAATAGCCATGTATTTATGCGCCCACGTGGCCCATATACCAGAACAATTCCTATAAATCCCTCCGCCTGTTAAACTAAAAAAAAATATTATTTCATATTATTTCACAGCCAATAGCTTCTACAAAGAAACATGTGAATATGCTCAATTACACTTATGTCATACCATATGAATTGTTTAAATTCACATATGACAATTTACTATATATACGCCCAACAATAAACAGGAAGGTCAACTGTGGTCCTACACCTACAAGGGAATTCCGCTGTTGAGCTGGTGACATGTCAGACATGCGCCATCGTAAGATTAGCAGTACGTTTCCGGCCTTTTGTTTTGTTGTAAAAAAAAAATTGCGTTACATAATAATGTAATATAACACCAATATTCAGTACGTGGAATGAAAGTTTTATTGACCAATAGTGTACTGGAAAAAGGGTTAACAGAAGAAGTGTAATTTAGTTACCTGTAATAAATATATAAAGTAAATTATAATACATATTCATAGACATAATATACATAATGATATTGACTGTATAGAAGGGTGTAGTTAAACTGTATCATTTCCGATTTACTCCATTTTATTTAGATATAATTTTTTAATTTGCATCTCATAAACGTTCCAAAGGTTGAATATGACAATTATTTGTGGTTTCCATGATGATTATTCTGCTGCTATTGGTAAATGTCAAGGATGGCGTTTTTAATCATAGAGGTGTTTGTAGAGGGAGCGGTGGTCTAATGGTTAGAGCACCCGCCTGTCGATCAGACGATTTCGAAGCTTGGGCAATTTCGTTCACCCGTTTAGATATAATTTTTTTTATATAATAGTACACATCCCGATTAGTGATTACCAGTATTACTGCAGTAGATGGTGTATGATCAGTAACCCACTAACGTAAGGCCGCCCACTAGGTGATATTCAATAGACGGAACAGCCAAAACGTGGCCGCCGATCATCAATAAGTCATCGTTTCGGGAGCCCAAGACATACCTTAATTCACGTGTAATTATTTCCCACTTGGTGGAAAGTTGCATTATTACGTTATCTAACTACACATTCCATTGAAATCATTATATAGATGACGCAATCCACGCTATTAGCGATTCAATCTGGTGCCGGGCTGGTTCCGGCTAATATTCAAGCCCGTCAAGCCAATAACAGGCGTCATACCAGTTATTGCTGTATCTGAATATAGCTCAAATATCGCCATAAGCTTGGTGAATGTTTTCCATTACGCCATGGACGCCACATCAACCACGCGTAATGAGTCTAAACTCGTAGTTTGACCGTGTGGCTAATTTAACGTCATACATTTTTTGCCATTTTTCAGAGGCAATCTAAAAGGCGGGCACATAAATGCGGACAAGGCCGGCAAGAATTAACAAAGATGTGTAATAGTGCCGTGTCCCCGTTTTTCATACGCTATAGTTATTGTTGTTGCTTTGCGTGCGTCCGTGCGAGGCAATGTGTGCGTGCGTGTGTACATTGTGATATCTTTTATCAGTGGTTTAACAAATATAAAATAAAGGTTAAGTAACAACTCGAATGTTACCAATCTTTTAATTGTGCAGCCCTATTGCTCAATCGCACATGTTCAAAACAGTAGCATTATTATTAGTTGAAAGTCATCGAATGACTATAGATCAACATATTAATAAGAAGCACAATCAATCGTAAATTGAGAGCAGAGCAGCTAGAGCAGAGCATAGCAGAGTTGATTTACATCATTTACTTATGTCATCCACTTAATGTGGAGACATGATGATTTCTTTCCAGAGGTTTTGGTTCTTCATTGCCGCTATTAGATTTGTCCCGCTGAGGTTCGTGTCTTTCTCTAGTATGTTTTGTAGAGTAGTTGTTGGTCGACCTCTTCCCCGAGGGCAATCGGGCTTCCAGAGCAGAACTTTGTTGGCTGCTTCGTCATGGCGCATCGCATGACCTGCCAGACGAAGACGCCGTTGTCTCACGATGGTGGTGATCCATGGGAGGGAACCGCACAGTTCTTGGTTGGTCACGTGGTGGCGGCGCCATGACACATTTTGAGTTTTCTGCAGCATTCTTCTGTAGGTGCCATCCAGTGCATTTTCTATTGATTGTATTAGTGACCTGCACAGATGATATCGCTACACTCAGGATTATTGTTGAACAATGCATTGAATGGCAGAGTTCCCTTTACATAGACTTTGTGGACTTCGTAAAAGCATTCGATAGTATAGATAGGACAGTTCTATGGAAGCTCCTGAGGCACTATGGTTTACCTACAAAATTTATAACCCTAATAAAGAACATGTACGAAGGTTTCACTGGTCATGTCATCTTTAATGGACAAGTTTCAGAGGGCTTCCATATTGGAACTGGAGTACGACAGGGCTGCTTGCTATCTCCACTGCTCTTTCTGATAGCCATAGACTGGACAATGAAAAGATCCACAGAACACCATCGTACTGGGATCCAGTGGAACTTGTTCTCACGACTAGAAGACCTGGATTTTGCAGATGATCTAACATTACTCTCAGAAACCCACAAACACATGCAACAAAACACAGAAAGGCTTCAAGAAAAAAGCAGCCAACTGGGTCTTAAGATCTATGCGGGAAAGACAAATGTGATGAAAGTCAACAGAAGATCCTCCGAACCCATCTCACTAGAATGCGGTACTGGAGAGGAAGTACAAGACTTCATCTACCTTGGGAGCAACATCAGTACAAATGATGGAGCTGACAAAGATGTGGAGCTACACATCAATAAAGCTCCATGCCTTCAGAACCCTACGCCCAGTGTGGCTTTTTTCCCAACTATCCATAAATTCCAAGATCCGCATTTTCAAAACCAACGTTAAACCAGTTCTTCTCTATGGCTGTGAAACGTGGAAAACTACTCAGTCTCTCAATAACAAACTTAAAGTCTTCATCAACAGTCGCATCCGATAAATCCTTAAGGTATGGTGGCCTAACAAAATATCAAATAAAGAGCTCTGGAAGAAAACCAAACAGGAAGAAATAAGCACTACAACGAAGAGGAGAAAATGGAGCTGGATTGGCCACACACTCAAACAAGCATTGGACTATAACCTACACGGAAAGAGAAGACAAGGAAGGCCAAAAATCAACTCGAGACTCTCCATCCTACAAGATCCTGATAAAGTGGGGTCACCTGGCAAGAGGCCAAAGCTCTAGCACAGAAGAGAGTGAGGTGGAGAAACATGGTTGACGCCCTATGCTCCTGAAGGAGCCATGGGGATTAAGTAAGTAAGTAAAGTATTAGTGACCACGAATCGCATCCATCATGATCGGTTCAACCGTCATCCTGAAAATCTTCAGTTTGGTGAGTCTGCAGATGGGCGTTCTCCAAACTTTGTCAAGGGCGTGAATTGCTGCCCACGCCTGTGCTTTTCTGCACTGGATGTCATGCTGAGAGTTTGTGTAGGATCCTCTACTTTCTCAATTTGACTCCCATCTGATGAGTGAACGCTATCATTAGCAGAGGGGTTGATATGGATGTACTTTGTTTTGCTTGGGTTGAGAAATAGTCCAGTAGATTTGGAAGCACTTTCCACTTTATGAAGTAAAAGTTCAGCTTCTTGTATCATGTCAGCGAACAGAGCAATGTCATCGGCATAATCCAAGTGAGAGAGATGTGAGGCAGGATGTCTGGAGCTTCTGCGTCTGGTTAGGGTTAGTCCTTCTATGTCATCAATTGCAGTTCTTAATGCATATTCCAAGACTATAATGAATAGATATGGGGCAAGAGGGTCTCCTTGTTGAAATTAGTAGTTTCCTCTTCGGGAGTCAATACAACTGCAGATGTGTTTACATACACTATCTGTATGGCTTTTACGATCTTCTCTGGGATGCCATACGCATGGAGAATCTGGAATAGTGTGTTTCTATCTACAGATTCTAAGGGCAAAAATCCCCTGCGAAGATGTAGATCGTAGAGGTCTAAATCCGTTCTGGTTTGAGCGTAAGATCTTTACTAGCTCAGGGCGAATTCTGTTAAGCAGGAGTCGATTGTAGACCTTTGCAGCAGTCTGTGTTAGACTTATTCCACGATAGTTTTCAGGAATAGTCAGGTCTCCTTTCTTAGGTATTGGTACGAAACATGAAATCCCCCATTCCGGTGGTCTATTCCTTAAGTAAGTTTTGTTGCAGAACTTTAGTAGATCTTTCCTTAACTTGGGTAGTTGCCACACTTCAATGGGAATGCCATCTAGTCCTGGGGCTTTGTTTGATCGCAATGTTGACTTCTGCTAGTGAGCATATGTCGGTGTCAATGTTGGGTTTGGTCTCATAGATCGGATCAACTGGATGGTTCGATGTTCTCATATTATCTGAAGGGAGCAGTTGTTTGAAATAAGTTTTCCAAGCATCCAAACGATCTTCCCCTTGTATGAAGATGGTTTTTGATTTCTTTCCTGAAAACTGTTTTACTAACTTCCAAGTATTATGGAGAGCATTAGTCGACTCGCAACTGTCAAATGCTCTGAGAATGTCATGGCACTGCTTTTCCTACATGTCATCATAAGTGTTGCACAGTGTAGTGTGCGCTGTTGATACTGTCTTGGGTTGTGCACTAATTACAACCTTACGTGCTGCATTTACTTACGTGCTACATTTACTTAACATTGGTTTACTTATTGAACCTTGATGTGGCTCGCTTTTGGTAGTTCTTCAAAATAATCGTGCTGTAGCTGGCAATGATTGATGTTGTTTCGACCTTCGCCGAATGCTTGGAAAGGAGTTCTCATCACCCTTGTTCCACCCATTGCCTGGAAAGTCTCGTGTCAATGTTGACGTCAGCATTGTTGAAGACAAATAGCACGCCGGGGAAGATCTCTCCTTCATCTGCGCATTTACAGCTACACTCATTGTAGCTCTCAGCCAACCCAAGACTATAGATACTGAGTATGTCAATCAGCTCCCTCGACCCCAAAGCAAGTCAAGGAGAGAAATGTAAGACCTTGGGTGGCACGCAGTTATGATGGACCAACCAACAGCTGAACACTTCCTCCTCACAGGCATGTTGTCCGGATTCTGCGAGGTGATGACACGGTAATGTGGACCTGGATGAGCAGGCGTAACAAGAAACTCACTGCTGCTTATAGTTGGGAATGCATGTTTTATATGCAGTAATCCTTATTGCGTTCCTGACCAGCGCGTAGCTGCCATTTCAATTATGTCCGCTTTTGTTTCATCCAAGTACTACAGCAACCTGGCTGACTGTTTTACTCTAACCTTTTCCTGCATTTTCGCACAAGTTTTTAGGGTAAAAAATGTAACAAGTTAATCAACGGATTGCCGCCATCTTGGATTCTGCGTTTCGCTCAATGTAGGGCGCGGTGGTTGAGTGATAGATCGTCGGACTTTTCGGTCGAAAGGACAGGGGTTTAAAACCAATTGCTGTTGTTTCAAAACCTGGGGAATTTCGTTCACCCCACTTTGCCCGTGTCTGTTGGAAGATACACTAAAAGCCGTTGGTCCCTTCTACCTGGTGTCTATGCCGGGTAAATGTGTAACCTATCGTGGACTCAAAGAGTGGTTGTTTCTATCTCGTGAGTGGTGCTGAACAGGCAGTGGGATGACGTAGAAACACGCCGAAGTACTTACAACGCTCTTAAGGAACTAAAATTTAATAACTCAGCCAACACATCTACCCAATGGGTACAACACGATTCCGTGTCCCCTTAGTATTGTGTCGTTTTTCTATTCCGTGTTAACCCTTCGGTGAAAGTTTATGTTGAACTGGCAGCTACAATTGTTAATAAACCTGGCTGGCATGTCGTCATTCAGTGTAAATGTTTTAGGTTTGAGACAAATGACACAATATGTATTGTCACGGAATTGCGTGACGCACGAACTTGGGGCACTCTAGTCTATACTAGTAAATAACATTTATTTTTAACCACGGGCACGGACAACGCAACGATTTTACAGCACTAACTTCCGGAGCTGGGTACAAGTAATTTTTTTCCAAGTCCAAGTCATTCTCAAGTAATCAGCCCTCAAGTCCGAGTCAAGTCCCGAGTCATCAGCCCTCAAGTCCAAGTCAAATTTCAAGTCACAAGCCTTTCTCCTCATTGTGCTAGGTAGTAATTCTGGCAGTCACACTAACATTCTTGTAGTGTGCATCAAACACTTCTATAAATTGTATGAAATCTGGGCGTCGTATACATTATGCGTTTTCTATGCAAGCTTTGTTTGCAAACAAAATTGCATAAAGTTGCATATGTGTAACTGGGGCATATGGCTGATATCAAGACAGTGCCATAGAAAGAGCCAAGAGAGAACAAAGGTGACAAGCAAGAAGGTAAATTAAACAGTGAAGTTAGATTATTTGATATTAACTAATTAAGCCATTACATTACTAATAATCGTATTCCGGTCAAAACAAATTATAACAATTTATTTTACCTGGTGATGAAATAAATGTTAGTGATTTACAATATAGATTGACAGTTTCTTTCAAGTTGTTGTCAAAACGGCAAAGTATGTTTCGATCTGCTTCATGCCACCAGAATTGGTTAGACCAGTAATAGTGAGTAGTAAACTAACATGTCTTCAATTTCGGTCGCTCCTTTATTATGGCCCCCATTTATACACGTTGCCGTTTAGGAAAACATTTGCACAGCTAACGTAAAAATTTGAGCAATATTTAAATTCCGCAAGAACTGGTACGACACAAGAACAATATACTGGCTTGACCTAGTCTTAGACTTAACTTAAGGATTTTTTTTAATTGAATTGAATTTATTTCCACTACTACAAGAATGATACAATAATAGTACATAGTATAATAATAGATATTCAAGTGAAAATGGGGAAAACAGAAGTGCAATACTTAGTAGTACTTTCCCCTTTAATATCACCACATACAATTTAAATAAAAAAGCATATAATTAAATATACCATACAGCCATTACTGGATGATTACTTCATATTATACAGAATTAATGATAATTTTCAATCACACATGCACATATTACTCACATACCTTACTAGTAGTTACATTACTAGAATCACATATGTATTCCTATGCTAATTCATATTTCTTTAACAATTTCTTGTATTCTTTTTTACTTTATGAATATTAGTAGCATTCCCGATATCTTGCTGTATCCAAAGTTGTACAACATATACAGATACACATTTTGCCTTTAACGATGTTCTGGTATATCGATGTCTTAGGTTGTTGAATTGCCTAGTGTTATAGTATAAACCTTGATCTACATTAAACCACCTTTGCATATTTATAGGTAAACAATTGTTTAGCCTTGAACACAATTACTACTGTCATTAAATCAATCATGTAAAATAGTTTCAATATACCTAATTCATTAAATAATCCATTTGAGTGATACAGATGGTTTACACTGCATACAAGTCTTGCCACTTTCTTTTGTAATAAGTAAACACAATTAATATTACTTTTGTATGTGTTTCCACAAATTTCACAGCAATATGTTATATGTGGTACAAATAATGAGCAGTACAATAATTTTATCACTAATGAGTTTTTGCCTAACAATAGCTTTGCTTTATACATAACTGTGATACATTTTGATAGATTACTACACACCAAATGAATGTGTTCTTTCCAATTTAGTTTATCATCAATTAATATACCCAACAACTTTGTCACAAATCCCCCAATATATTATTTCCTTTTTACTGATGCTTACTTTGATTGTTGAAATTCTTTGTTTGTAGTTACCAAAAAAATTAAATTTGTCTTGGACAAATTTAATGACAGCTTGTTAACCGCAAACCATGTTGACAACTTGTCTAGTTCTTTGCTAACATCTTTGCTCAATTGCACTTCATCATGCCCGAGCAGAAAATATTAGTATCATCGGCAAACAATACAAATTTTAGTACTTTGCTAATATTACATATATCATTTACATAAAATGCAAACAATTTGGGCCCCAGAACAGAACCCTGAGGCACCCCACATAACACATGTAACAAGTCTGAATCATAATCATCGATTAGTAACATACTGTTGTCTATTTAATAAGTCACTGGCTAGCCAGTTATTAGCAACACCTAACCCCATGGTTATGGGTTAATTGTGTCAAAAACTTTTTTAAGGTCAATAAACACACCAATAGTGACATTTTAGTCATCTAATGCAGATGTTATTTCTTCAGTAAGCTCCATAACGTGCAAGTGATGTGGACATATTTGTCTTGAATCAGACATGCCAAGTCTACCGGTTTTCCCGGTAGCGAAATTTTTTTCCCCATAATTGGTCCTGGCAAGCAGCGCCTTAGGCGGACATGATTGGCTGCTGAGAATAGTTGACCTCCGAACTCTCTAATTCATAACAGCAATACACGTGTTCAATTGAACCTATGTCAACAATGACACGTGGCTTGAACTTGACCTGTTGAAAATAACGGTAATTTCACTTGCACTTGTTTTGATAAATGAAACAGTTTTTTGTAATTGTACAAAATATAACAAACACTTGAAATCAACGTGGATTACTCTTAGAATTGTGCCACCATAAAAGCAGGGACAAACTTTCAGTCAATCAATAAGTATTTATTACAATCATATAAAACAAACAAAACAAGCCATGAGAACAATATGAGAAGGTATAACAAACATTATTGCTAACAATATCACTCGATTAAAAAGATTATATGCCGTGAAAGCTTAGACAACAAGTATTGACTACTTTGAGAAAACAAATAATAGAACATATGGCAAAAAGGCATTTCATGTTTTAATGCCTGTAAAGCTAATTAGAGAAAAACCTGGTCTATGTCAACCAAATATTTACAAGAACTTTTCCAAATTATTTTATAGTTTGGGTTAATAAAGTGACTGATCAATTCACTTTTCTGAAACAAAAATAACGAATATTTTACTCGTATTGAGCATGAACATTATAAACAAATCAACAAGTCTGGTAGCACCAATCTTAAAGACAACCTATGCACTACATGTGTGTCTTTATTCACATTTAAAGACAAACCAATAAGTATATAACTAATGCTTGAATGAATAGATGATCCGGTTTCTTGGTTATTAATATTAATCATAATTACCTCTCAAGAAACTTGCAGTTTGTTGTTGGATATTTCGACCGCATCTCGCAGTCTTCTTCAGCAGACTGAAGTTACGGATGTGTCACATGACCAATGTCATGTGACACAAGCTGGAGTAGGACTGGTGGGAGCTCCTGGCCGACGTCTCGGTTCAGCGTAGGTTTGTTTCTGTGGATGTTAATCGCCTCCTTTATTTTTCTCCTGTGCCAGTTCTCCTCGTGGTCTAGAATATTGACGTCCTTCATAGAGCACTGATGACCTGTGTTCAGTTTGTGTTCACTTATAGCTGATAGGGGTTGGCGACAAGATAGATGTTCTTTGATTCTTGTGCCAAGTGTTCTGGCTGTTTCTCCTATATAGTGTTGGTCACATTCTGGGCATTGTATGTCATATACTACCCCACACTTTGCTGCCTTTGCTGTTCTGTCTTTTGGGTGTACCAACAGTGACCTCAGGGTGTTGATAGGCTTGTGGTAAACCGGGATGTTATAGGAATTGAAAATCCTTGCTACTTGTTCTGATAGTTTACTAATGTAGGGCAGACCTATGGCATGTTGTCTTCTGCTGGTTTCTGTGGTAGTGTTCTCCTTCCTTCTCGTTGGTTGCGTGGTGTTAAACATCCAAGTTTTGTAACTTCAGTCTGCTGAAGAAGACTGCGAGATGCGGTCGAAATATCCAACAACAAACTGCAAGTTTCTTGAGAGGTAATTATGATTAATATATAACTAATATTATTGACCATCTTCATGCAAAATGTAGTTGTGGTCAAATGGCATGTTCACAAAATTATTAAACACTGCAAAATTTTAATTAACTAAACAACTAAGAATAATAATAAACCAAACTCAATGATAAAGAAATTATAAGTCAATACTGAGTTATTGCAGACTATTAAACTGAACTCACTGCACTTGAATTAAATGATAAACATGCTTGCCAGATGAATAAAGGTGCAATTCCCATAACCATCTATCTAAACCTAGCTTTATGGGGAAAACATTTTGCCTGTTTGAAATTTTTTTTTCAATGTTATCTGTGAAAACATGTTGAATTTAATTATACTAAATAAATAAATACTAAATAACCACAATTTAGCTGATGATCAACAACATGATGATGACTGTCCAGATAACGAGACTGAAGTAGCGCAGGATGAGCCACTCCATTGCTTCATCCGTTTCAATATTGGGCATCTTATAATTTTAATATAAAAATATATAAATAAATTATAATATTACTGACAATGAATAAACCATTAAATAATAATAATAATTTGGAAAAGTTCTTGTAAATATTTGGTTGACATAGACCAGGTTTTTCTCTAATTAGCTTTACAGGCATTAAAACATGAAATGCCTTTTTGCCATTATGTTCTATTATTTGTTTTCTCAAAGTAGTCAATACTTGTTGTCTAAGCTTTCACGGCACATAATCTTTTTAATCGAGTGATATTGTTAGCAATAATGTTTGTTATACCTTCTCATATTGTTCTCATGGCTTGTTTTGTTTGTTTTATATGATTGTAATAATTGATTGACTGAAAGTTTGTCCACATCACTTGCACGTTATGGAGCTTACTGAAGAAATAACATCTGCATTAGATAATTAAAATGTCACTATTGGTGTGTTTATTGACCTTAAAAAAGTTGTTGACACAATTAACCCATAGCCATGGGGTTAGAGGTGTTGCTAATAAATGGCTAGCCAGTTACTTATTAAATAGACAACAGTATGTTACTAATCGATGATTATGATTCAGACTTGTTACATGTGTTATGTGGGGTGCCTCAGGGTTCTGTTCTGGGGCCCAAATTGTTTGCATTTTATGTAAATGATATATGTAATATTAGCAAAGTACTAAAATTTGTATTGTTTGCCGATGATACTAATATTTTCTGCTCGGGCATGATAAAGTGCAATTGAGCAAAGATGTTAGCAAAGAACTAGACTAGTTGTCAACATGGTTTGCGGTTAACAAGCTGTCATTAAATTTGTCCAAGACAAATTTAATTTTTTTGGTAACTACAAACAAAGAATATCAACAATCAAAGTAAGCATCAGTAAAAAGGAAATAAATAGAGTATTTGTGACAAAGTTGTTGGGTATATTAATTGATGATAAACTAAATTGGAAAGAACACATTCATTTGGTGTGTAGTAAGCTATCAAAATGTATCACAGTTATGTATAAAGCAAAGCTATTGTTAGGCAAAAACTCACTAGTGATAAAATTATTGTACTGCTCATTATTTGTACCATATATAACATATTGCTGTGAAATTTGTGGAAACACATACAAAAGTAATATTAATTGTGTTTACTTATTACAAAAGAAAGTGGCAAGACTTGTATGCAGTGTAAACCATCTGTATCACTCAAACGGATTACTTAATGAATTAGGTATATTGAAACTATTTTACATGATTGATTTGATGACAGTAGTAATTGTGTTCAAGGCTAAAAAAAATTTTACCTATAAATATGCAAAAGTGGTTTAATGTAGATCAAGGTTTATACTATATCACTAGGCAATTCAACAACCTAAGACATCGATATACCAGAACATCGTTAAAGGCAAAATGTGTATCTGTATATGTTGTACAACTTTGGATACAGCAAGATATCGGGAATGCTACTAATATTCATAAAGTAAAAAAGAATACAAGAAATTGTTAAAGAAATATGAATTAACATAGGAATACATATGTGATTGTAGTAATGTAACTACTAGTAAGGTATGTGAGTAATATGTGCATGTGTGATTGAAAATTATCATTAATTCTGTATAATATGAAGTAATCATCCAGTAATGACTGTATGGTATATTTAATTATATGCTTTTTTATTTAAATTGTATGTGGTGATATGAAAGGAGAAAGTACTACTAAGTATTACACTTCTGTTTTCCCCATTTTCACTTGAATATCTATTATTATACTATGTACTATTATTGTATCATTCTTGTAGTAGTGGAAATAAATTAAATTAAATAAAAAAAAATCCTTAAGTTAAGTCTAAGACTAGGTCAAGCCAGTATATTGTTCTTGTGTCGTACCAGTTCTTGCGGAATTTAAATATTGCTCAAATTTTTGCGCTAGCTGTGCAAATGTTTTCCTAAACGGCAACGTATATAAATGGGGGCCATAATAAAGGTGCGACCGAAATTGAAGACATGTTAGTTTACTACTCACTATTACTGGTCTAACCAATTCTGGTGGCATGAAGCAGATCGAAACATACTTTGCCGTTTTGACAACAACTTGAAAGAAACTGTCAATCTATATTGTAAATCACTAACATTTATTTCATCAACAGGTAAAATAAATTGTTATAATTTGTTTTGACCGGAATACGATTATTAGTAATGTAATGGCTTAATTAGTTAATATCAAATAATCTAACTTCACTGATTAATTTACCTTCTTGCTTGTCACCTTTGTTCTCTCTTGGCTCTATGGCACTGTCTTGATATCAGCCATATGCCCCAGTTACACATATGCAACTTTATGCGATTTTGTTTGCAAACAAAGCTTGCATAGAAAACGCATAATGTAAACGACGCCCAGATTTCATACAATTTATAGAAGTGGTTTATGCACACTACAAGAATGTTAGTGTGACTGCCAGAATTACTACCTAGCACAATGAGGAGAAAGGCTTGTGACTTGAAATTTGACTTGGACTTGAGGGCTGATGACTTGGGACTTGACTTGGACTTGAGGGTTGATGACTCGGGACTTGACTCGGACTTGAGGGCTGATTACTTGAGAATGACTTGGACTTGGAAAACAATTACTTGTGCCCAGCTCTGGAAGTTAGTGTTGTAAAATCGTTGCGTTGTTAAAAATAAATGTTATTTACTAGTCTAGACTAGACTGCCCCAAGTTCGTGCATCACGCAATTCCGTGACAATACAGTATTGTGTCATTTGTCTCAAACCTAAAACATTTACACTGAATGACGACATGCCAGCCAGGTTTATTAACAATTGTAGCTGCCAGTTCAACATAAACTTTCACCGAAGCGTTAACACGGAATAGAAAAAAACCGACACAATACCAAGGGGACACGGAATCGTGTTGTACCCATTGGGTAGATGTGTTGGCTGAGTTATTAAATTTTAGTTCCTGTCAAGGACTTGGTTCCTTAAGAGCGTTGTAAGTACTTCGGCGTGTTTCTACGTCGTCCACACTGCCTGTTCAGCGCCACTCACGAGATAGAGACAACCACTCTTTGAGTCCACGATAGGTTACACATTTACCCGGCATAGACACCAGGTAGAAGGGACCAACGGCTTTTAGTGTATCTTCCAACAGACACGGGCAAAGTGGGGTGAACGAAATTCCCCAGGTTTTGAAACGGCAGCAGGTGGTTTTAAACCCCTGTCCTTTCGACCGAAAAGTCCGACGATCTATCACTCAACCACCGCGCCCTACATTGAGCGAAACGCAGAATCCAAGATGGCGGCAATCCGTTGATTAACTTGTTACATTTTTTACCCTAAAAACTTGTGCGAAAATGCAGGAAAAGGTTAAAGTAGAGTAAAACAGTCAGCCAGGTTGCTGTAGTACTTGGATGAAACAAAAGCGGACATAATTGAAATGGCAGCTACGCGCTGGTCAGGAACGCAATAAGGATTACTGCATATAAAACATGCATTCCCAACTATAAGCAGCAGTGAGTTTCTTGTTACGCCTGCTCATCCAGGTCCACATTACCGTGTCATCACCTCGCAGAATCCGGACAACATGCCTGTGAGGAGGAAGTGTTCAGCTGTTGGTTGGTCCATCATAACTGCGTGCCACCCAAGGTCTTACATTTCTCTCCTTGACTTGCTTTGGGGTCGAGGGAGCTGATTGACATAGTCTTGGGTTGGCCAAGCATTCGGCGAAAGTCGAGACAACATCAATCATTGCCAGCTACAGCAAGATTAATTTGAAGAACTACCAAAAGCGAGCCACATCAAGGTTCAAATATGTGGTGTTCGAGCCCCTCCTTCTTTTCGTGAACCTCTCCGCAAGTAGGCAGAATCGTCCGCCCCACTTTTGAGCCTTACAACAGCAACAGCCAGATAGAAAAAATTGTATGGCGATTGACTTTGCCTACTCGGCAAGCTGAAGATGAGTTGCGTCAACTTGGACAACTTGTGGCTTCTACCTCAATCTCCCTTCTCATCCGCTTGTACCGACAACCAAAAATACCGAAGAGTATGAGAAGGCCAACAGTTTACCGCTCTCCTATTAATCGCCGTCCAACAAGTGAGTGACCGTCTATGACTGAAGTGTGGCGGTGGTGGTGGTGGTGGTGGTGGTGGTAAGAAAAGCTTTATTTCACGATGGTGTTGCTTCGTCACGGTTGACCAGCCACTGTACATTGTCACAAAGTGGTTTATGAGAATGAGTCTGGATTTCTCTTTTGCCCCTTTGTTCAGTGGGGTATGGTAGTCTACACAAATAGTGCTGCCTTATAACGCACGGCAGGGAGTGATATTTGTACAATACAAAGGTGCCACCTGGTGATTAAGGTATAACTAGTTTAGTGAATTTATACCATTGGTTTTTAGCGTAGTTCCTTCGGTTAAGGTGGTCAAATTTAGTATGTATAGAATCGTTTTGTGTGACGAATACAATGGTATCATTGTGAATGGCAATTAGTGTAAGTGTAAGAATTTTAATACATTAACTAAGGAGTTGTTCAGCAAGCCAGTAAGGTGCGACAAACAAATTCAAGCGGATCTGACAGGTGCTAGACAGCTCGGAATATTCGTTTTTATTACGCATTATGTTGTAGGAATTAAATGGTACAATTAATAGCGTTGTTACCGTCTCAATGCATAGATTCAGGTGATATTAAATTTATAAGAAATATGCGTAATCTAAGTTTGTTTTGGGTATTTGAAGATTGTTTGTTGGTTACGTAATGCAGCTATTCTAGAACTGAAGTTTTTTATAGGGCCTAACCCCGAAGTCCTAGTAACGTGGTGTTGCAATCCTAGAATTAGGGATGGTTTAGGTTGCATTCGATGTCGGTGATCTCGGCCCTAGTGATTCGGCCTGTTTTGGTGATCTCGACCTGCTCGGTGGTGATCTCGGCCTGGTCTAGTGATCTCGGCCACATAAATAAGAGTGTTTAGGTTTCGAAATAATTATAGTTGTAATATGTACTTATTGTTCGGTATTTGTGATTGCTGTATAAAAATAGTGTCTATGCCTTAGAAACAATTATAGTTGTATAATTCACTCAATAGGTCCTTGGAATGCCCCATTTTTTGCCTATAAACTTTTCAGCAGAAATTTGTGTGCTAAATTATTTTTTAAATACAGACTGTACAGAAAAATATCGATGATAACGGACATAATATAAGCATCTATGGCGTTTGATCTATACAATGTTTCCGACTGATTTAATTCTGGCTCGTAGCGACCGCGGTTGTAAATGCGAAGCATTGTATGTCCATTCTGTAAGACAGAGCTTTGAACATCAGCATTTTCTAAATAAACAGCTTCACTTTGATTAGGATAACAATCGCTGAAATTAGGTTAATCCGTTAGATCCTACTAGCCGCGTTGCCCATGGTAGCCCATGAATGCTTTAAGTGTGAAATGAGGACTTGAGTAGATCTTGCGTCACTTCAGTCTAAGTCACCAGTTAAAAACATTTATGATTAAAATAACAATAAACTGACTCGATCCATCCTTTATTCAGTAAGGACTAGTACAATACATATAAATATATGCAGATAGAAATATCAAACATTTCACTGCACCGCAACATCAGTCATCAATTGAGTTTTGCTGGACCAGTTCTATGGACGACTAGATGATGACGATGACGACGACGACGATCTTCTTAGTAGGAGGACATAATACATCCACACATACAACAGTGAAGGCATCGGTTCCAGTGAGAATTAGTGCATGCAATGCTTGAAATCGATGTGAAATGCGATCACAATTCAGTAAGTATTACAGATAACAAATTTAATGAAAAAGATGATTGCAGTGCCAGTTTATTTCGTACAATGGCTTCACACCAATTGAACTTTTGTTAGGGATGTTGATCTCTCCAATCAAACATCGCTTTGTTATGGCGCCTAAAGAAGCACACACCAGAATGGATGGCGGGAGGAAGGGATTTTATGTGCCGAAGTGGTGCGCTCAGGTGGCAGACAGACTATAAAGATAGTTGTGAAAAGAAGGTAGCCCCAACTGTTCGGTGATCTATTGTACTAGGCGGGAGTTGGGGATAAGACAGGCAGTCCAATCAGATATAATACCATACCTAAAATTTACCGATCAGAAGTGGAGGTAAGCCACCACCGGGGTATTTAGAAGGGGGACTCAGCACAAAGTTCAACAGACAGCGAAAACACAACAATTTAATTATTTACAATCCCCATTTGCGATTGCCATACGTCATGCAGTCTGAAGAGGCTTGTATGAGTTGTTTTCGAATCGTCAATGCGCGTCAAGAGGCCATGTTGTGCAATGTTGCACCTGCTGGCAACACAGTATGTGGGACAGGTATGTCGAATATGTTATACCAATTTTTCCCTGCTGATTCAATTCGGAACAGAAGTAATGGCAACGAAAACATGGAAAACAATATTGGCTAGGTGGGAAAACCGTTCGTAATGACTACTGTGTACAAGATCTTGTAGATGGTCTGATTGTCGTTTAGCTTATGTACAAAACAGTTAAGGAAAATGTTCTTATTCGTTTTACGATGGGTTGGCACCGTTAAATAATACTTATTAATTGCTAGTTGTATTGTGATGTGCATGTTGCTGGCTACATTTATGGATTGAGATGCAATTTTTCTGCTGGCATTATTTCCGTTGCTATATTTTCGTGCACCCATACATGTAGAAAATTCCACCCGTACTGTAACGAGATTGAATTCCAAATTCAAGCCACTTTGAATATCCAGCAAACAATGCTATACGGAGCATTTATCGTAAGGGTTACATGGGGTTACCTATGTCGAGATTTTATCATATGCGGTGTTTACTGGCAATTTAACAATTATAAGTTTACTGATCTAATTTCTCTGGAACCTGAGCATGATGAAGGTTTCTGTTAGTCTCCCCTTCCTTTTTTTGATGAAGCTTGTGTTTCACTCCCATTCAGACAATTGCAATCCAGTAATTCCTACAAGAGTCATTCTTTTATTTGCATTGGCTTTATGTGCATTGACTGGATTGTGAAATATATTAATCACAGATGCTACAAAGGTACTGGTTGGCAATGAATGTGCTCCACCTGAATGCTCCCATTCACTATTCAGTTTTATTAAACTATACAGCCAAACCACAATTGCACATAGAAAATACAACATACCACAATTAAGTAAGTATGCCCAAACATTGAACAATGATGCTAGCTAGAGCTGCCGCGCCAGATCTTAGAAACAATGTAATGTTAGTATTTAACTACTGAATTTGCAGGTATGAGCAGAGCCACTTACAGGCATCTGGTGAAGGTGTCGGTTGACCTGCCCCACTGGAGATGCATCAAGTGCCTTGGGGCATCAAGGAACCCGATTGCATCACAGGTAAGTTGAGGTAACAGAAGTACATCAAAAAGATATGGGCAGCTCTCATTGTCAATGAAGCCAACAATGCAACATTGAATTTCTTGTTGACCGAAATATATCTTACAAATTCCCATACTTATGCCCGCAAATATTTGCAAAAATAAATCTAAAAAACAATGTCCTGTAGTATGGCATGAATGTAGACATTTGAAGGAATTGTTTACTGCTGAAAGTATGCATTCATTCATAACTGTTTTTGTAATATGCTAAAATGAGTCTTCTTCGATACCCACCGGCAGCTTCAGTAACACCAACTGCTCCCCTATGAACAGCTGGCGAACAGCTCAGTCGGCTATTTTTAGCTGGGATTCAGTTTTGGCGGCAACAACACGGCAACAGAGACAATATATTTTCATCTTTATGCGACCCATTATGCAAATTACGGTATGGTTATTTAACGTTTGTGTGTGTACTGCGGACAGGCTGCACGTAAGGAAGAATTGTTAAATATGGAGTTATTAATTGCCGACTCAGATGTGGCTACAGTCGTGCAGTGACAGTGCATAGGCTCAGTTACATGCTTCAGCATAGAATCACAGGTGTTGACCCAGGCTAGATGCTAGTTGTTTGTGCCATAACACCCTGTGTGTGAAAGAAAGCCATATATCTATGGAGCCACACTCTGTAAATAACAACAGGCAATATTGCATAGCTCAAAACATTTGCTTTGGTCATGAGGAATACCCCCAGTGCCTATTGGAGTTGAAATTAAAAAATGGTAAAAACTTACATTTTTCGAGAGTTATGTAGAATGAACTGTTTCGAATCATCGTCTTAATCACGAATGTGCATCAACTTCAGTTAGCCATCATAATTGATGTTGCATCGTGTGTGTTGGTCTTAGTATCAATGTCAGCAGTATGTCATGTGTAATGATCTCTAGGTCTTCATATGGTTGTGTTCGCAGGGATGTCAGTAGGCAGATAGTAGACGCTGCATGAAATACAGAATGTTACATTATTAGAATGTTGTGTGTGCACAGTTCTTGCATCTTTACTCTCTGCTAGCATAGATGTGGTCAGCAGATGTCTGTGATCTTAACGAATACGGGTGATCTGTGTAATCTGCAGGTGGATTTCTCTGCCACCGCCTTCTTTTCACCACTGGCCTAGTAGCAGTGGCTGTGCTTGTCAATCTTGAAGTTGATGCCTTAGCCACACTTGCTCAAGTTGCAGGTTTTGGGTCAAGCTGACCTTTTCTGTATCTGTCTTCTTGACGCCGTTTCTCATTCGCTTCAAAATAGTCTTTCATTTTCTTTAACTTTGTATACCGCCTGTGCAGTCGCACTGATGGCCATCTGGAATATGCTCGCTGGTAGACCACGTCATGCTGAATACGTTTGTCTGTCCGAGCAACCCTGCCACCCTTTGTCATAGGACATTGTACGTTTTCCAATTTTCGTAGCATTGAATTTCCAGCTCCATAATTGATGCGATCAATTACGGAACACACTCATCCTGTGCATTTTTGCTGAAATTCACGTTCTTTGGAAGGGACGCAGAGAATGATCTGTTGATCGATTCATTCTTATCTGTGGTTAATCTCTGGCATGTCATCTGAAGTGCTGCATTTCTGAGACGCATTTTTATCAACCCTTCAAGTGTTAACCTGTCATATTCAGTCATGTCATAATACCACTTGCCTTCAAGTGCTGTGATTTATGCCACCAATTGTTTTGTAATCCGCCTCGGCATACCACTGCATGTCGGCGACAGTTTTTGCATGAACCAGCATAGCAGTCTACAGTAGTTTGAGTTATCTTTGGCATCTTACTAGTGATGGTAGTAATGTCGCTGGAATACAGGGTGTGCACACTTGTGTAGATCTTATGGCATCTGGTCTTCACATCTTCAGCAAACATTCTTTTCTTTTCTGCTCTGATGATGGCTGTTTCTCCCGGAAACATTCGGGGGGGGGAGAATGAAGCTTTCATAATATGTCTAAATTGTGTCTGACCAAGGTGTGTTGTGTCAGCCTGTCTTTCTATGGGGACTGCTGGCATAGCATCCTGTACTCCACGAGAAGCTGATGCATCTCCATCAGTAGCCACATATCTGATTGCAACATTGTCCTGTGCAAAAATGTGGCCTATCTGTTTGCCAATTTCATACTCCGAAATTGGATCCACTACTCATAGAGTTGCTGAACATAGCTCGTGGCCAGGGCATGTGACATTTTGACCTTGACTGCGAAGCATGGCTCCTATTTTGCACAGCTTATTCTCTAGATGAAAACAATCTGGTATTGAACTGTCTGCCACTCTATGGCTGCTCCAATCGCTTGTGATGCAGCCTGCCCGACTCCGTAACTGTTCTTATGTGCTGTTGTGTTATACCTCACATCCATGCTTATGTTGATCGGGGAATTTCCTGGCAGACCATGCAGAATGTTAATTTCTTTCGATTGCTCCCTTTTCTGCTTCAAATCATCCATTGTTGCCTGGGCAGTGATAGTGGCAACCCTGTCTGCATTTCTCTGCAATCCACATCGGCTTGGAGGGGGTGTGTTCGTTGCGGCCAGAATGTGACGCATCTTTGTGATTCCTATAGTTGAATCATGAAGTCCAACATGGAGTGCCACATTCAATGTAGCTGGTTTTTGGCTGCAACTGCCAGTGTCTACTTCAGTGTACAATTTGTACATGCCTGACTGATATTCACAGTGGAGACAATGTAGTGACATTTTGCAGCATAAACCAATTTGTCTTTCGTCATGTACTTCCAGTTGTGGAGATGTGCATGTTGTGTTTTTTTCATGCTCTGTGAAACACTCATTGCCACATTCTTCTGCATGTTTACAGACGCATCTCAGAAACTCCATCAGTCTCTTCTGTCTGAAGGTAGCTGTCTGTTAAGTCAGGGCAATGAACGGGATGCGGTCGTAGAATCTTGCTATTTCCACATATACCATCAGCATCGGGCACTGTAAGCAGTCCATCGGGCGTTATGTGTACCACTCTTGAATATTCATCCATGTTCAGTCGTCGCAACAACATACTGCTGTTCATTTGTCGAGTTTCTGATGCTGTAGCATTTCGTGATCCACAGTATGAATGGCCACATTTGAAGCCACCCACTTTCTTAATGCCACCAGGGGGTGGCCTACACTTGTTCTTACCCTCACTCTCACTCTGAATTTTACTCTCCCTATTCTCAATTACTGTCGCTTCCATTTTGTAACAATGCACAGTAATCCAGGCAAAATTACAGTTGAAAGTAACAAACCGTTATTTGAATTCACAGACCTCTAATCAGTCTGTAATGACAGTGACAGAACATCTGTATTATAGGGGGGAAGGGAGAGAATTGCATTAGTAAAGCTTCGATTTGGACATGTATATTAATCACAATCAATGACGTTGCAGTATAATGACTTAAGTCAGTTTTTGTTTACTTCAGCTAATTAGACACATGTGCCTACTGTGAAGACCACCTGAAGTAGTATGCCCTCCTGTGGCTTGGGGAAATCTTGGACAGGGCAGCATGCTATCTGATAAAGTCTACTGGCTGGCTGGAGCTGATCCATCAGGCAAGTGCTTTTGTTATTGCTAGTTTGCTAATTAGGTTGTATAATGTTATGCAATTGAACTAGTTGTGAAGTCTAGCTTTGAAGGAATTCACAGTTTATGGTGAATCTTGTGTATATTTACATCTGTGTAATAGGGCAAAAGGCAAAATATATATATATATAATTTTCAGTGTAAAATAAAAACTTGCTGAATACAATGTGCTTACAGAACACATGCTGGCCTTTCTGAAACATTGTATTAGGAATTAATACATGCTAGCTGAGAAAATGTGTACTTTCGAGAGTTAAGGTGGATTACAGCTTGTTACACACTGAAGTGGCTTTTCTGTGCGTGCATTGTCCAGTGGGGTGGTACTGCTCAAATGTGTCTAGAAAAAAAACATGTAGACGGATGTAATAATTATTTTGGCTAGGTGTATGATATGTGTGTCTCTGAAATATGTTAAATTTAATTTTTTTCGCAAACATTGTCATGTCTATTTGCGATCATGCCTCAGTTACACTTCCTAGTGTGTTACAGACAAATGTAGGGCATAGTAATTTTAGGTATGTGTTATTTTAAAAAAAATCATATCATCTGATATAACTGCATTTGAGCAGGCACATTGGCAGGTTTGCTGGTAGAACATGTTGGCAGTGTAACTGGAATTTTAGATGATTTCAATAGGCGGAAGGATTTTTGGCAATTTTTTCTCCACAAGGCATGCGTGCATAGTAATTCACACAGAAATTGGTAAACATTGACGGGTGTGGCACGTTCAGGCATTTTAAAAGAGTTAGAAATATGTGATTTTGAGTAAAATTTTTACAATGGCAGGAAAGAAGTTCAAGAATTTTTCATGGTTTCATTTTCTTATGATCATGCAGAATATTAACATGGCCGCCAATTGGAAACGTAACAGGAGGCTGAACCCCTATGACGATTCTGGTCGCAGGATCCAGTTGATTCCTCCATGATCAGATCTTCAGAATCAAATATTTTTATATCATAATTTCTGGTTCCATTAATTATTGTTAAAGGAGATTCATAGTCATATATTATTGCCAGGGTAGACCAGAATTTGTCTAGTTTGTTTTTAAATAAGTTAATTGATCTAGCTTGTATTACAGAGTTTGGGAGACTATTCCATGGTTCAGCCACTCTAAGAGGGAATGGATTTTTTCTTAGATTTATTTTTGCTCGTTGGGTAAATAATTTAAGGGTGTGTCCTCTATTTCCTGATCTTAGTGTCACATCCTCCCATTTCAGTAGGTTTGGTGCAGATTCATTATCGTACAGTTCGTGCATTATTTTATAGAATTCTATCATGTCTCCTCTTAGCCTTCGGTATGCTAATGTGGGTAGCTTCAGTAATTTTAGTCTTTCTATATATGATAAATCCCTCATACCAGGTAGTTCTTTTGTGGCCCTGCTCTGGACGTTTTCTATTGCTATTTTATGTTTTATCTTATATGGATACCATACTGCTATGGCATATTCTAGGTGAGATCTAACCATTGTCTTATATAGTGGCAAGAAAGTGTGTGTGTCTAGGAATTGGAAGGTTCTTCAGATTATTTTTGTCATTTTGGTTGCTTTATTTACCACTTGGTTTATGTGATCATCAAATGACAATTTTGAATCGATAATTACACCTAAGTTAGTTTGCTTATCTGTGGTGGCTAGTGAATGTTTAACATTATTACTTGTCATGAAATATTAATTTTCACCTATATTATGTTGTTCAAATTTCCATGTGTTTACTTTTGTCTGGGTGAAATTTTAATAACCATTTGTTGCTCCATTGTTCTAGGATACTTAAATCTTGTTGTAGTATATCCTGGTCATTTTTATTTGTTATGGCTCAAAATATCTTAATGTCATCAGCGAACAGAAATGTATTGGATTTAGTTAAATCTGGCAGGTTGTTTACATATAGAACAAACAATAATCCCTGTGGTATCCCTGATGTTAATTTGTGCCAGTTTGATTCTCTTCCATTTACTGCTACCTTTTGTTGTCTATTTGTGATGAATGCCTCTATCCAGTTAATGAAATCATTCCTAATGTTAAAACTTTTTAATTTACGTATTAGTCTCTTATGTGGCACGGTGTCAAAAGCCTTTTGAAAATCCATATAAATAACATCTGTGTAATTACCCTTATCTTTTTCTGAGGTCCATTCATCTAGTATTTTAATTAGTTGGAGAACTTTTGATATGCCAGAGATAAACCATATTGTTTTTGACTAAACAGACCATTGTCTTTCATGTAACTGATGATGTGATTTCTAATAATTTTTTTCCATGCATTTACAAACTACACTTGTTAGGCTTATTGGACGGTAATTGCAAGCTAATTTCTTGTTTCCTTTTTTATATATTGCTGATATTTTGGCATCCTTCCATTCATCAGGAAAACTTGAAGTTTTTATCGATGTTTCAAATATTTTTTGTAATGGGAGACAGATATTTTCTGACAACTCAATTAGTAATCTGGCACCTATTTCATCAGTGCCAGGCGATTTGCTTATATTCAGTTCTTTTAATGTTAGTAATATTATGTTTTCAGTTACTTTTAGCTCATCCATTGCTAATTTATTGTTTACTTTGGGTGTAGTTGGGATAGACCCTGTCTGTTCAGTAGTGAATACACTGGAGAAGTAGTTGGCAAGAATATTTGCTTTTTCTTCGTCTTCAGTTGTTGTTTGGGATTTCAGATTTGTGTGGTCTATATTCAGTTCCCCATTTCCTTGTTTAACTGTAGTTTTTGATTTATAATAGTTCCAGAAGACTAGGGTTTTTCTTGGTTTAAGTGGCTAAATTTCGTTCAAACTCCTTTCGGAGCTGTCTGGTTAAAGCTCGGATTTTATTCCTGCTTTTACAGTACTCTAAGTATTTTGTCCCATCCCTTGTTTCAATGTATCTTGTCCATAGTCTATTTTTACGTCTAATTAGTTTTTTGGTGTTTGCATTCAGGGGGAAATTTCCCTTTCTGAAAACCCTTTCCTCATTCCTTCATAATTTGCCTTATTAACAGCTTCCGTTTTTTAGTGTATTTATTTGTTATAACTTTGCACAAAATATTGAATGTAATGACACAGTGGTCACTTTTACCTAGAGGGCTGAGGTACTCTATTTCTCTATGTTGTCTTCTTTGTTTGATAAAATCAGATCTAAAAGGTTTGTGTTGGTTGTGCCTCGTCCTCTGGTGGGATTTGAGACGTGTTGAAACATGAATGTGTCTCTAAGGCATTCTAAAAATTTTAAGTTTAGGTTGCCGGGGTTAATTGATTTGGTCGTCCAATGTTTCCAGTTAATATCTGGGAGATTGAAATCTCCTGTAATTACAATGTGTGAATATTTAAGTCCTGATGTGGATCTAATCATATTTAGAAGTTCTGTGTTATTTTCTTCTGACCCCCCATCGCTCCTATATATGCATCCAAAGAGAAGTTTGGTTTTATTTTCAAGTTTAATTTCTATAAATAAGCATTCCTTGAAGGTTGTGACCAGGTTTATATTTTCTGCATATAGGGAATTTAAGACGTTGCCTATGTCATTAAGATTATTTTTATTAACATTTGTTTTACCATCCGTCATTCTAGGTGGATGTGTAATCTTTACTGGCTTTTCCTTATCCTTCTTATTTTTCTTTCCCATGGTGGACCCCTGACTCTGTACATGTATTCCCCCAACTTGTCTGCAGCTTCCTGCCTCTTTGCTTCTTCATAGAGCTTTTTTGATTCCTCCCTTTCTTGTTTAGTTTTGTCATGATAAATTTTTATGTTTTTGAACTTGTCATTGTCTCTGATGTGATGGAACCTTCAAAGAAGGGTTCATTTTTTTGTCAATGTGTGTTAATGTGATGTGGCTGCATTTTCCTTGGCTTCCCCAAGCCTCCGCGTTTCTGCGACATCAATGTCTGTGAAGTTATTGTTTATTTCTGTACACGTTTCTAAAATTTGTTTTTTGTCATGTTGTTGTCACGTAGTTTTTAGTTGTGATGTAGATTCTGGTAAGTTGAAAATTATTACGTTGTTGAGCCTTTTTTCTCTGTCTTTTGATTCCATGTTCTGTTCTTTTACCTGAATTTGTACAACTTCCTTAACTTCATTTGGGCTGATGACTTTGCTTTGGTTTTTTCCAACTTAGCTTCTTTGATCAATGCAATTACAATTACACTGTTTCAATTTCAATTACATTATGTGGAACCAAATATATTCAGCATTTGTTAATTATGTATTTTTGCATGTTTTGCTGAATTCCAATATTTTGTACACAATTGATAAACAAATATAACAGTCATGTTTGTACATTTTTATTGAATTGTGACTTTGAATTATACTAAATTAAAATATAGCAGTTTAAAACATATTTTCGTTATATCAAAATACAATTCAGTATCCAGACATAATCCTACAAGACATATTCCTTACAGACAAAATCACAAAATATGAAAAGTGAACAAAACCCCACAGGACAAAATCCAAAAATGTGAAAATTGGACAAAATCCCACAGGCCATAATACAATATTTATTTGTAGTTCTTCTCTAAGCATCCTTTCTAGTTTTATAGACATTTATCTCTGTGTGCATTTCTTACATTTTTCTTCGAAAAATACTAATAATAGGGTATGATGTGTTTACTTTGAGGTTGTAGCACCTGCTCTAAGCTAACATTCTTAATTGGTCTGTCCTTTGCTTTGTGTTGGGAATGGGGAGAGAGGCCATATAAACAGTCCTTGCCACTTGACCTGTCTCCAGTCCTCCACAACACAAGGGGTGTAATTGGCTTGCTAACTCTGCAATGTTTCACAGAGCTGATATTTTCTGAAGCAATATCAGGCTACATGTCTTTCCATGTTGTTTGAATACCAGCTTAGCCTTTGTCTGACAATGTCTGTGCATTGTTTATTGCTTCCTGGCTGTTACCAACTTATTGAAAAGGCTAATCACTAAGGCTATCCACCACTAGCACCATGGACCAGTACCCACCAGACAGTAAATACTGTAACTGAAATATAAATATATAAGCAGGTGTTATTATTAGTCTTGATTTTCAACTCATGTGAGACTTATTATAAATTATATTTTTAGTGACAATTCGTTCAGGTAGTAGTTTGTGATATAAAACGTACTGTAATTGATTGTAATTGACATAAATTTTCAATTATACAAAATATAACAATTACAATTACAGCAAAATTTTGAAACCATAATCAATTACAATTACACAATTTTGCTGTAATCAATTACAATTACGTAATTGGACCCAGCCCTGTTGATCATTTGGCTGACTCTTGTTTTGTCCCCTTTTGTTCTGATTTCTTTCTCTAGTTCACTGATTGTCTCTTCCACTTTCTTAAGGAACTTCTGACACCTTTCTTCACAGCTTTTTAATTTTTCAAGTTTTTCATCACTTTTGTGTCACATGGTGGACAGAACTAGTGAATTTGTGGTTTATCCGTCATGATTTTATATTCTTTATCCATTATGTCGTCACATTCCACGCAGTAATATTTATCACAGTACTCGCATTCCAACAATTTGTGGTTATGTCCTTTGACATTTTTTTTACACCCTGTGCATGTCCATATGTCATCATCATCGGTCATCCATTCAGTCATTTTTACTTTTTTCCTTGTTTTTTACTTGCCATAACCTGGCTTTTCATTTTATGTCTACTTTAAGACTGTATTGGAGTAACTATTTTTATTGCTTTTATACTTTTTTATATAATATTGTGTTGTGCAAGGGATCAAGGCAGTGCTGGGAGAAAGAGATTGAGTCTGGGGGGGTAGATCAGAGCGATACCCAGGGCGACTCTGGGTATATTGAGTTGCCTTGATGAAAGGGCCAACTTAGTATAGAGTCAAGAATTAGTGCTGGACGGTTGAAGAAATGTATTTATGTCTAACTAATTTGTAGTGTTTATGTCTAACTAATGTTTATGTCTAGCTAGTTTCCTATGTCTAAGTTTTGTATGTCCAGCGTTGCTAGGGGTTCCTTTATGGCGGGAAAAATTAGATTTCAGAGTTAAAGTTATTTTGGGAATCCTAGAAGGTAGAAGTTATTTAATTTTTGGTACTGTTAACAGTATCTAGTTTAACTTGTGCTATAAGTTGAACTATTAGTTAAAGAACTTTGAATGGTTAGTTTAGGATTAAGATTTTGAGCAGCTTTTACTATGTACGCTTGTGCACCTGAATTGAAAATCTGATAGTATTTAACGAATGTGCAGGAATTTTGGAATTTACAAGCAGATGATTAATATGTGGTGCTACAAGGTTGCGTAGTCTTCTCATCTCGGAGACATGGTCTAACATGGTCTAAAGTAGGCAAGTCAAACGAATCCGCTTGTTGCTGTTTCATATCTGCACCAATGGCAATGTTAGGTAGGTCACATTTAATGTAATTTTTACCATTAAAAACATTGAAACTGCCAACATGTAATGTATACATTATTTAAACGCACCTTATTTAAAAGCAACTGAACTAGTCTTTCATCCATTGTTACCTTTTAAGGAATTACTTGAGTAGTTTTTGCATGGTCGCTTTGAAAAAGAGAAGACATTTTTGTTCTGTAAACATGCGTTGCCACTGCCATGTTTATGCTAATGGTAATGGGACATGTCACATTTTGACCTCGTTAAGCTTAAGGCAGTAAAAATGCATGGATTCGCATGTGAGATAGATGAAATTCTGGCAAGTATTCCAATATTTTTTTGGCATTTATTTTTTTGTAAATTGTAGTTCTATAATAACATAACATTTGATAGTGACAAAGTTTGTTGATATTTGACCAATTGTAGATCATAGAAAAATACATTTGGTAAGAATTGGAAATATGACATGTTAAATGTACTAATCGTAAATGAACATTATTCTGCTATACTGTAATGACTGCATGCATGTGTCTGCTAGGCCATTGTAGCACCAGCAATTTTAAAATGACCTAGCATTCGCAGGCATATTTACCCTCACCCAGAAGCGATTTGTAAAATACTTTTTGCTATGCATTCCATGTCATTTAGCGTTGAATACACTTTACATAGACTGCCATTTGCAACAGGGCACGGACCACAGTCAGAATGCATCTGCCATTACATACATAAATAGGCACTTCAAACAAAATTGAGATATTATGATAAAACATTGGCAATTTATTTAAATGACATGAAGGAACTAAAAAAAAAAAAATTTATTAAGGTATCTTTATTAGATACAAAAATATTGCGATTTTAATATGGTAAAAATACGAACAAAAAATTATATCTCGTATACAGGCAAGACTCACTTTTGTGTCTTATTTCAATAAATTTATGATTAAAATAGCATAACATTTTTATGTGTACATATATTTTATAATTTTTTCAGCAGTTGCACATTAAGTAGGGTCATAAATATACATAGTCCGGTCATGTATCGTTAATAGTAACTCAGTTAATGCAATGAATATGTCGATATTGCCTAATTAGTGCGTGAAGTCAACTGACTGACACCTTTTGATAAAAGGCCATAAGTTTCATGATTAAGAAGATATTTGCATAATTTGTTCAGGGTTTACAAACTCATTAAACGGGATAATAAAATATACATCATATAGTCATTTCATTAGTCAAATGATGCAATTAATAAGTCAATATTGGTTAATTAATGTGCAAATGCAACAGGTCAACACCAACACCTAACTTCCATCATTATGAAGATATTTATATAATTTCAACGCATTAAATAGGATCATAAATATACATTAATCATTTATCATTAATAATAACTCAATTAATAAGTCAGCAATGGCTAATTAGCAAAACAGACAAATGCATTTAATAAAAAGCTATAACCTCCATGATTATGAAGATATTTGTATAATGTTGGCATATATATATATATATACATTTTATATATATATATATATAATTATTATTATATATATATATATAATTATTATATATATATATATATATATATATATATATAATTATTATATATATATATATATATATATATGTATATATATATATATGTATATGTATGTATATATATATGTATATACAGTGTATATGTATATATATATATAAAGAACACCAAAATATTCTTGCATGGTGACTATGGTGAAATAATTGTGGGAGAAATATATTCTAATTGGTGTTCCATATAGAGTGCTAAACGTTTTTTGTAAAGAAAAATAATGCCATTGCATAAATATAACACAATTTATTATATATTCTCAGATTTTGTAATTTCCTACATGTACAGTACACTGCAGATTCAGTACAGCAATATTTATATATTATATTATTATATTATAGATATTAATCCATCTAGGACCCAAGTGCATGACGACTGTTCACAGTACACTGTATGCTGAGGGTAGCAATGTTCACAGTACACTGTCTGCTGGGGGTAGCAATGTTCACAGTTCACTGTTTCATAAATCCACAATGGTGAAGTGTGTCAATGTTCCCAATACACTGTATGCTGGGCGTAGCAATATTCACAGTCTCATATTTTCTGGAATAAAAAAACAGTCCTATATCGTATATATATGAAACCTACATCTCAACCAATAAAGTATATATTTAAAAAATAATATGCTGTTATAATAATGTTACTAATATATATATATATATATATATATATATATATATATATATATATATATATATATATATATATATATATATATATATATATATATATATATATTATATATATATATAACGGTGTGAAATATTGGTCTATGGCCAGCTGTGCAGGGGCTTCATGTGGCATGCAAAGCACATTTTATTTAGTTATACAATGTAAAATGAAAATTGTCTAAACGAATTTTACATTTCTTGTGTCACATAGACTTGGTTTAATTATCTTGATTCTATGTGTGAATCTATTGAAATTATTGTTCAGTCTTCCTGTGAAAATCCATATGGATAGATAACGTTACAAACTAACTTAGAACTGGTAGTTGTTGTTAAATAATTAAAAGTAAAATTAAGTATATTAATAAAAAACAACTTTTCTAAAAATATGATAGCACTCAATCTATGAAATAATTAGTGATTTAGAATATCTCTTGCTCACTTTTTCTTTTTTATCGATCATTGAAAATTACTTCATTTCAGTATTCTAGTAACTTAGCACAGCCAGGAGCAGGCCCAACAAGTTTAATCAATGTCAATCAATCAATCTTTTATTTCAGAAAAAAGAATACATGCAATGTACATTATGTCCATATACTACTTCATATAATAACAAGAAAATAAAATGCACACACAAATATGTACCATTACTAATAATCATTAATAAGCTCAAAAACACCCCTGTGCGTTCGTGTAGTGTGAAGATATTTAAAACAGACTAACTAAGACCTCTAGAAGAGTTGCTGAACATTTGGACGGTGTGCTGTGGATTTATTATTTCCTAAATTTAAATAGAAATACACCTATGTTGTCTAATCAATGTATTTCACCTCAATTTTGGTTCAGTTTGAATTAAAAACAAACGAACACGAAAAAGTACTTAGCATCGTCCAATCTGCCGCTGTAAGTCACGGAAAAGAATGGAAACAGCTGACAATACTGGATGTAAAACAAAAGGAGATCCCGGTTGCCGGGAATCACCGCAGTTAATCTGACACAATTTTTGGACACACAGCACGAGCCGCTAAGCGGATTCTGTTGAAGTGCCTAACATAAAGAGTCCCTAGGAAAAAAATTATTGTGCAGTTTGGGTATATTTGTGAAAGCAGAATTTGTGTGAATGAGTGAGTGGAAGTGATGTCTTTGGGAACAGTAGCATCTAACCTTTGAAATTTCACCATTTGTCATATGATATACCTGTTGCATTAGGCCACAGTGGCCATTAGGCAGGTTATACTCATATTTTGGAAACCGGGGAATTTCATGGCAGAAATGCAGGGGAGTCAGGCATTGAAGCAATTTGTGGGAAAAGGAAGTATTAAAGTTTAACAAATTTCACACAGCAAGTGTCTTTGTGGGTCTGTCATGTGCTACATTATGTGTTGGTCCGTGCCCAACACATAATGTGATCAGTAATATTTTTATTTTATTTCCTCATTTCTTAACAAATAAGTTAATGAAAAATAATTGTGTTGTAAAGTCCAGGGGATGCGCCTTTGAGCCATTGATGCAATATTAAAAAAACTGGCACAACCAGATTGCATGAGTGCGCCCGAAAGACTTTTTGGGTGTGTAAATGTCTCATTTGGCACACACAAAATTTTTTTTACATGCCCTAACAAAATGTAATTCTACATTAATTGACGGGAATATCCCTCCATTGGTTCGACTGCTTTTGGAGCTATCCTGTAATTTTCTCCACAGCAAACGAAACATTGGTATTCCAGCCAATGTATCTCTGCCATTATCGGCTGACTCCACGCCAGTCCGCTAGGTGCGAAATGATCTGCTTGGTGGGGTCACCAGAAAGTAGTCGTGTCAGAAAGGTACTGGTCAAAAATACGATGAAACAACGATAAAAACTCAACAAAATATTTTCGTTGTGTAGGGCAAAAGGCGACGTATGCAGCCAAAAGGTATTAAACATCAACACTCATTGCAAAATAACCATACAGTGATGCAGTAATCCATAAACGTTGCTGAAATTATTTGGGCCTTTATAAATATTAGCTTTTTGACTTAATTTTTTTATCACAAGACACAAAACGTTCATTGCGTGGCATGACATTGTTTGATGTACATACGTTAAAATATTGTGTTTAGTGTGCACTTAGCGGTCACAATAAAACTCCGAATTGAACCAGTCTCCGTTATTGATCATTTTGGAAGCACAATCTCTTGGTTTCTTCATTTTTTTAAATGGTGTATTCTCTTTAGTATAGCAAAAATTGCCCCAACCAGTACAAATTAATTTGCTTGCATTTCTACTTAGTTATATTTTATGCTTTTCACCAGTCAGACCATCTACAAATGTGCAGATCTGCCCAAACGGCTGTGATAGAGCAGCCTTTTTCGAGGGGTGGCTTCTTGGAGAGGTCCTACTTGTACTGTACTTAATCTGCAACCAATCACTGGCAATGTCACCAATGGAATGGATTTAGAAAAACTCGGGTTAGACGGTGAATTAGAAACAGTGGCCTGGCCTGAAAGTTGATAATGCCAGGATGGAATAACAAGCCCAACAAGAAGAGCATATTAGTTTCGACTGCAGCAATGCCAGAACAGGTTAAAATCCTTAATAAAATTAAATTACCCCTCCCACAATTGTGCTAGAGTCAACATTTTTACATTTCTGAACTTCACAAAGAGTGGCCTTTACAGTAATACTACACTTGAAGGATCATTAATAAAAAATCCATTCTTAAATATGTTAATTTTGGAAATTGGCGAAAATAGGCAGATACTTTTCTTGATGCAAACTTTAAATAGTAATATCGTCCCATAGAATTAAGATAGAGTCGAAATGTTTGCATTTCTGAACTTATTAAAGAGTGGCCTTTACTCTTGAGTGCCAAATAATAGTATAATGCCGAATATCAGTATAGGGTGGCAAATTGTTCAAAACAAATAATAGTGTAGTACGAAAAAGGCACTAGTATATTTGTGTTTTATAGCGCCGAACATGTCTTTCACCGTTTTTACTCGACGAAAAGCGAAGAAACAACGCAGATTGCAGCGTAGTTCAGGTTTTTTTACAGAGTATGCATAAACTTTGTGCGTATTCGCATCACCATAGATATAGTAGCCGCGTTTTATATCTGACAAAAACTGTGAATTTAGTGAATTGAATACCCAAACCTTGCCCTTGGCCTGGGCTTGGCCAAGGCCGTTTCAGGGGAAACCGCTGCGCACGGCGGCCATTTTTTTTTAGTTTACGCGGTGATAATGGAGTTTTAACTAATAATATACCATATTGAGCTCCAGAGAACTAACGATACTGACCGAATAATCTAACGGTCTAATGCTTCAGGATCAAAATGTAGGATCTGGAAGCACGGGATCCCGCTAAATTCGCAACTGCCATTCAAAATGATAACAACTTGGCCGTCAGAGGGAGCCACAAGCGGCTCCAGTTGGGAACAAGTGATTTTAGCACGAGCGGTAAACCACTCCGTAGATGATTGATGAGCACGAATAATAGGGAGTGAAAGCCATTGCTTTCGTAAAAAAATTATGCCCTGCATAATTTGCCACGATTATAAGAAAATGTAGGCCATCACAAATGTTTAAATCTAATAACAGCATAGTGCCAAATAAGATGCGTATAGGGTGCACTTTTCATCAAATAAATACGCGTATAGGGATGCTTATTCGGCACTCAAGAGTACAGTGATACTACACTTGCAGGATATTTAATAACAAATGTTGCTAAAGTTGTACAATTTGGAAATTGGCTTGAAATCGGCAAGACACTTTTCTTGACTGAGGCAACCTTTAAATATTAATATCTTCCCACATAATATGATCATGCATATTTTTCCCAAGCTTATTGGCAAGCACACTGAGTATAGTGATCTCAGCCCAAACGATTGTGTAGCGAGCACATCAAGTTTAATGGTTTTACTGTGAATAAAGTATACGGGAAGGTCGGGTATATTGGACCACTTATGAACATGGCCCGATATATCAAAGGAAACTATCAATGTTGCACTGTTGCACTTTCCACTATTTAATTTGAAACATGTCAGTGATAGGCACCAATAGGTACAATATGGCAACTATTCGACCAGGCATTTGGGAGAAAATTAGGAACTCGGATTGTGGCATACCGGTTCAATATAGACGACTATTAATCTATATTGGACCACCTTTTACGATATATTGGATCAGATGGTCAATTCAATGGATCTCTTTGTTGGGTATATTGTTATCTTTGCTGGTTGGTTTAGGAAATGGGGAAGTAGGGAATAACGATCGAAATGTCATGAGTCTCTGTGCCTGCAAGCATTTATACATTGTATGATGATGTGAAATTCCCACAAATGCGTAATCAGTGGATTTATTAATAACATTCCTAGTAGATAAAACAAGTTTTAGCTGCAAAAAATGTAAAGAACTTTAGTCAACAAAGGTATCAGTATTAGTCGTCAAGTATCTTCTTGTCATCCTCCACCGTTTGGCCACAGATAGGGTGTCGCAGCTCGCAATACCATTGGTCCAGTATACCGGAACCTGGTCTAATATAGCAGATCACAGTGGTGAACCCGTACGAAGATATCTACAAAGCTAGTGAAACTTTGCACTTCAAACCTTCATTCATTGTTTAAATACTTATTTCACCGATCACATGCCTCGGTTAGCTGAAGCGTTACAAACTACTGTCCCACATCACTTTGTTTACACAGACAAACGTTACAACGTGAAAAAACTAATATATGCTCACCTTTTCGAAGTTTTTGCGGAGTCCGTAATTTTTTTACTATTGATGCACATTTTATTTCAGCCGGGAGGTGGAGCCACGTTATCTTCGGTACCGTAGTGAGGTACCCAGCTAACAATTTTACGTTGTAAGTACGTAGTGACAACGTAGCGGTTTGGTTGTGACCACGTATTTTTGCATACGTATTTATTACATAAATCTGTGGACTACCAAAAACATTGCTACGACGTAGTGAAATTACCACGTACTACCTATCTGATACGTTCCTTGTACCTTTCTACAATATTGTAAGTATGTAGTGACAACGACGTAGCGGTTTGGTTGCGACTACGTATTTTTGCATACGTATTTATTACGTAAATCTGTGGACTACCAGAAACGTTGCTACGACGTAGTGAAATTACCATATACTATCTATCTGGTACCTTCCTGGTACCTTTCTACTACCATTCTACAACGTTTCTACTACCTTCCCGATACGTTTCTACTACCTCTCTGGCACCTTCCCACAACGTTTCTGCTACCTTTCTGGCACCTTCCCGCAACGTATATGCAACATTTCTGATGCCTTACAGTAACTTAAAATCCTCTCTAGAAAGAAGAAAGACACGTCAAACATTGTTTACTTTTCAGCATTTATTTCAATAACAACTGTATCTTTGCATGCTCGCAGGCACGCAGGCACGCTTGGTTTAGTTGTCAGACTCCGAATCACTGACATTGAGGGCTGTGCTGGGGAGTTTATGCTCCTTGAGGAAGACAGTCGAGCCTGCAAACATACAGCTGATTAAGATTATGTTGAACTTAAAAACTTTAAAAACAATTGCGTTATTGTAATAATCTTTGCAATCTTTGCAATACAGTACCAGGAATGTTATAACACAAATATATGTGCATATATGGCAATTCAAAGTTTAACAGAACATGTTAAAATATTGAAGTCCCTCATCAGTAGGTTAATCTAGATATTTTTACTAATTGTATCTGATGGGAATGTACCCCACCAACACAAATGTAACAGAGACTGAGTACACCTGTACTTGTCTTCAAAACACTGATTGTGCTTGTAATAAGGTCTGTTTTATATCGGTTGAGATTATGCTTACTGGCTTCCAATCATGACAAGTAAGACTTATACGATATAAAAATTTTAATGTGGCAAATACATTGCTGCAAAGAAAAATACACAAATCCTTACTTGAAACAGGTAGCCACCCCTCTTACTTGGGGCATGCTTGAGGGTCTCACCCATATGATGCTCAATTTCGTTATCTCTACATTTTAGGTGGATTCGTCTGCACGCTTCTATTAACAAAATATATGATTTTTTTACACATTTGTCAAATCATTGGGTATAATAATTTTTACTATGTGCTTAGGTTTGAAACGTCCAAAAATTTCTTATTTTCAGATGTAATTATACAAGAAATATTGAGGCATTTTTGGGGGGTTTTACGGAACAACATATGAGTATATTGCAGTTGTGCAGAATTAAAGAAGTAAGAAAATATAATGAAGCATAGAAACATATGTAGAGCTTCTTGGATAAATTGGTTCATTTTAATTTTATGTCTCATATATGACATGAGACTGAATAGATTCACCTGTATTAGTGTGCCAAGATCGAAGGTTTTTAGGAATACTTACTGCACATAACTTTGTGCAGTGGCAAATCTTCAAAGGGACGCTTGTTCTTCCTTCCTTTCATGTTAAACTGGGACCACAACTGGTGTGTCCCCATTTTGGTAAACATCCTCCGGATGGTGTCTCCCACAATGTGCCCACCCAAAGCACTCAACAAAGTAACCTGCAAGAAAACAACAGCAAAGGTGACAGTTTACTTATATGTACTTCTCTACCATATTCATTGTATGTTCGTATTTTTAACACCAACGTTAAACCAGTTCTTATATATGGTGTGAAACGTGGAAAACTACTCATGTTAAGCTTTTAGCTTAATATAAACTCTTTCGGGCATTTTTAACAGATGAAAAAAAAATTATTGACAGCTAAATATATTATTAACCATCAAATAGCGTAACATATCAGCTGATGCATGTCAAACGTTATAGCACAACATTAAAATGTACGTTTTTTATATACAGTATATCAGTTATAGGATACCTCGTAAAGGAGACGGTGACAAAGTTTAAACAATAGCGGCGCTTAACAAGTAATGCTCTTGCTGACTAGATGGAATCAATAAAATATATAATTATAATAATATAATATCAACTAGCCTGACACAGACAATGTTCTAAGTCAAACGCACGCAACACGAAGCCTCCACTGATTTCCCGCTAGGAAAGATGCCCTCTTCAAATTAACATTATCGTTCACGCTTTCTACAAACTCTACATACATTTAAAAAACACATGTACACTATCAATATATACCTTGGATAAGTTGCAAAGGGCGACCAAGTGATGAAAAAGAACCAAAACACCAAAGCCAGATCCAAACCTGTGCCGTCTACAATGAATTTGCTGCGCGAACTGACTGAGCCATTGGCCTTTAATTGATACCAGAGTAAGTCCCCATATCAATCACTGTCCACCGCAGCATAGATCTCCGGCAAGATTGTGTCAGCTTTCCAGGCCAGGTTAGCCTGTATCACAGACATAAATAGAACACCCCTTATTTTTCACTGACATTGAATTACAATTAAGACTTGTTGGGCAAAGGCAAACCATGTATGAACCCCGGTGGAATTGTGCCAATGTTGGGCCACTTTGTGACCGTTTCACCAAAGATCTATAAAGAGTTCACAAGGAAAATCCATCATAAAACATATTCCAGCATTATATTTTTAAGTGTTTTCATAATGCATTTGACCAATATAATTATGCTCATAAAACAATCATAAGCTTAAGAGCAAAATGTTCACCGTAGCGCCATTGTGGGCACACATGGGTATATTATATTGAAAAGTTGTCAAAAGCGGTTGAACATACGTCCTATCGACCACTTTTCAACCACCTTTGACATTTTTGTGCACTGCATTCCTACTGAAGTGTGGCGACTTCCAAAGCTAAGGAAATATTTATTGATGTTCTGCAACGAAACATACTTAGGGAATATAGACCATCAGAACCAATGCTTAAGAAAGAAGACCTGACCCTTCCTGAAAACTATCGTGGAATTATTGCGCTAACACCTAATGAGCACTGTGACTATTCCAGGAGGGCGTCTTTCACACGACCACCCCTAGTGTGGAGTAGCTGGCTACTTGATAATTACCGTAACATGTTGAGCGGAAATTGGATTTATACAGGGTCGCAAATATTGATGTATTTTCCTTGTCATGTCGTGGCAACTTCTACGGTCGGACATTACGTAATACATATCATTACGACGGACTCTAAAATTATAATGGATTATTCCAGCAAAAGACGTTGCATGAGCATACCTGTCGATTGATCTGGCGTTATATAACTACTACATACATTATATGTATGTATGCATATATTTATGTATGTATGCATGCATGTATATAATAAGGACGGGTTACACGTAAATAACAAAAGTCATTGGCTTCATTTTGTCACTTAATTGTCATCTGGAGTTTGTTGCTTTGTGGCAATCAGATTACACACAGCAGGTCAGCTGGGGTCAGGCTGCTAATTAAGCAGACTGCATAAATACATCAGTGCAGATTTGTTGTTTCTGTCACCTGCGCCAGTAGGTCTATAGACACGATCAAAGAGGGTTAAGTAAGTAAGTAGCCTAAGTATAAATGGTAGTTCAGAAAATAATGACGAAGTATAATAAATCAGCTTTGACAAGATAGCAGTGAAAGGTTAAAACATGAAACGCGTATACAATCATGTGATGTTTTCTGACAAATGTTGTCGTTAAAAAAATCTCAAAAAGGACGGACAGTCTTGCTTGTTGATGATTAATTTTCAGTGCAACTAGGTTTGGATGTTCAAACCCCGGCGCTGGGACCTGAAACATACATTACAATATATAATTTGTTATCATGGCCCTATGTGTATTTGCGACGCTACCGGCATGTGTGGAATTATTTAAGTGTTAGTCTCTATACGAATTCTGTCATCATCTCTCATAATAGGGTTGTTAGACATATTATGAGTGAGGATGACAGAATTCGTACTACTAAGATGGCTGAAGCCATTAGCGAACATAGAAACTGGGACATGTGACAATTAGTATGTACATCCGATAATGTTAGAGTTATTACTCATGGCAGCATTGTTGCCAAACTCTTTGATGTTGTTATACTATCTAAGGAACAAAATGCTCTTGCAACATATGTCCACTATTCACTACACATATGTTATGATGGAGATAATCAGTTATTATAATGCAAATAGCAGTAATTAATATATATGCACTCATGTTAGATGCCAGCAAAGCATTCGACAGGGTCAATTATTTAAAGCTTTTTAGAGTAGTTCTAAAACGTAAGGTATCACCCGTGGTATTAAGATTGCTGCTGTATATGTATACTAAACAAAAACGTCAAGTAAGATGGGGCTTTAGTATGTCATCCCAGTTTACCGCTTGTAACGGAGTCAAACAGGGTGCAATACTTTCCCCCATTCTATTCTCCATATACATGGATGGATTGTTTGAACAGTTAGAAAAGAGTGGCGTGGGATGCCACATGGGCAACCACTATACGGGTTGCATTGGGTACGCAGATGACCTCACTTTACTAACACCCACAAGATCTGGGCTCAAGCTTTTAATCGATATATGCGAAAAATATGCGCACGAACACTGTGTAAATTGTAACGGTAGTAAGAGTAGATATTTGATTTTTAGAGGTCGTAATTGTAAACCCGACAACAGAACTGTGTTTTCTAATGACACCGAGTTGTATAGTACCCAAGATTACCCATTATTGGTAATCTTAAAGCAAAGGTTCTCAAAAATTATTCATAAAGCTATGAACCACAATTCACCGATTATAAACAGTGTTGCTAAGTTGTTCATTGCAAACCCATGGTCAAATTGTAGCGCAAATTACCGTCATATCCTAAATGAATGTGATACAATGTATGACGTGTCTGTGTCTGACATTGGCCGTGTGTGGCAGGCTGGTTTGTCTAACTAACAATATCAAATGTGAACGTTTTATAGGAAATGTTAGACATCAGAAATGGATTTAAGACATGTAATATTTTAGACGATGTTGATGTCAACTGTATTTTTACAGACATTACTGTATTTCAAAGAATGTACAATTGCCATTTTTAATGTGCGAAAATAAAGATTTTATGTATTGCATGTATAATTAATCAGTTTCGACAAGATAGCAGTGAAAGGTTAAAAGATGAAACGCGTACACAATGATGTGATGATTTCTGACAAATGTTGTCGTTAAAAAAATCTGAAAAAGGACGAACGTTCTTGCTTGTTGACCTGAAACATACATTAAAATATATCAGTTGTTATCATGGGCCTATATGTATTTGCGATACTATACCGGCATATGTGGGAAAATGTAAGTGTTAGTCTCTATTGCATGATTGCCCCCACCCCAGACGTTGGGACTACGACTACGTACGTACATCTAGGACGATTCTAGCCATTTCTTTATTGCGCTGACACCTACTGAGCACTTTAACTATCCCAGGAGGGCGCCTTTCATACAAACACCCCTAGTGTAGAATAGCTGGCTACTTGATAATTACCCTTGGGAAATCTTGAGGAGAACACGGGATTGAATTTGGTGGATTTTATATTTGTCTAAAGCGTGGAATATTGATCGGATAAGTATTATTATTGCGTGTATATTAAACATAAACTTACAAGAGTCCTTGTTTAGTCAATAGTTGCTGTTAAAATTTAGCTATAGAAGTAATTTAGGGTAGTTTATATCGTAGGTCTCCGAGGACTCGATAGCGCGAGCGATAATTAAGGGTTGTTGTTTTCAGTTGATTGGGTACTTAATACGAGACATAATATTATTGTAAATCATTTAGTACATATTAAATATTGAAAACCTGAATATTTTGTTTTAGCAACATTTATTGTTAAAAGTTAGCCGTAGGTAGTAATTCAGTGTTATTTAAATAAGGTCACTGAAATTTCGTTAGCGCGAGCGATATTACGTTGTGTTAGTCAGCTGTTACATAGAAAGTAAGTTGCAAGGCAGTAGCTGTAAATTTAATTAAGACATAAGTAACATACTATAAAGTGTGTATTACAACACAAAAACAGTCTTTGTGAAGACTACCTAGTATAAATTGATTATAAACGGATTATAAACAAATACAAATTTAATTTCTAACATGGCGCCGTGCAAACGCCAAGTAAAGGCAAAACGTAATTTGATATGTTCCAGCTGCGACAGTCCGGGTGTGTAAATTCGTGGGCGGAGGTGCAGGCGGATGATTTCCATTTCGTGTGTAGGGGGTGTACTACAGTGAAATATCTGCAGGAGCAGGTGATTGAGCTAAGGCGTATGATTTTGATGATGACAGGGCAGGGTGAGACAGAAGTGAACAGAGGTGGTGAGAATGGTGAGAGCAGAGGTGGTGAGACCGAGGAGAGCAGAGGTGGTGAGACCGAGGAGAGCAGAGGTGGTGAGACCGAGGAGAGCAGAGGTGGTGAGACCGAGGAGAACAAGGAGAGCAGTGGCAATGTGAGGGAGAAAGCTGGTAAGAAGAAGAAAGATGACAGAAGGCAAAGAATGCAACAAAAGAGAGGTAAGCGGGTGAGTGGAGAGGGATTGCCAGGTGGTAAGACGGTAAAGGTTGATGATAGGAGAGAAAGGGGGCATACTAGTAGTGTGCAACAGGAAAGGAGCTTTGCCGATGTAGTATCACAGGGGAAAGCGAGGAAAGCCCGGGTATTTATGGGGGATTCCATCATTAGGAAAGTGGATAAAATTGTAAATAGAGGAGATGACATAACAGTATGCCTACCAGGGGCAAAAGTAGAGGATATAGCAGAGAAGGCAGGACAGGTCATGGGTGGTGGCACGGGAGGTGCTGTTCTCGTGCATGTGGGAACGAACAATGCAGATAAGGAGGGAACGTCAGCCATCATTGGTAAGTACAGGAGGTTGATCAAGACACTTAAAGAGGCACGAGTTGGGCAGATCGTATTGTCGGGGATATTACCAATAATGGGAGGCAGGGGTGAGGAATATAGGAACTGTAGAAGGATGGCGATCAACACACAGGTACAGAAGGTATGTATGGAGGAGGGAGTAGGCTTCGTAGACATGTGGTTAAACTTTGTGGGAAGAGGCGACTTTTTCATGAGAGATGGACTTCATCTGATAGGGAAGGGCGCTGCAGTTCTTGCGTGTGAGTTTGTCAGAGTTGTCGACGAGGGCACAGGTACCATAGATTATTTAAACTAGATGCGCAGGGGGAACTGACAGAGAAAACTCAAAGGAGTACTACTACAAATACACATCCAAAGAAATGTTCACCAATAATTTCAGACAATGAACTTAAATGTGTATGCTTAAATGCCAGGAGCATAGTAAATAAAAAAAGTGAGTTAGACATTATGGTAGCAGATATTGATCCTCATGTAATAGACATCACAGAATCATGGGCAAATGAAGATATAGTAGATGCTGAGTTAGCACTGACAGGCTATGTAATGTTTAGGAAGGATAGACGAGAAAGAAGGGGAGGTGGAGTAATTTTGTATATTAAAGAATCTATCCAAGCATATGAAATTACACTGAAAAGTGAAGCAGATAGTGTGGAAGCAATTTGGTGTAACATAGTTACCAGGAACTCAACATTAACAATAGGAGTAGTTTATCGTAGTCCTAACATAGGACATGAGGAAAATGTAAAATTACAAAGGCGATAAGGGAGGTGAGCAAGGGAGAATGTGTTATAATGGGTGATTTTAACCATGGCCATATACAATCGGAATCATTAGAGAGTGCTGGAGGTGACGACCATCAGTTTCTACTTCTAACACAGGATTGTTTCCTTACTCAACATGTCTTGGAACCAACCAGAGGTGGGAATGTGTTAGATTTAATTTTGTCTTCTCAAAATGAATTAGTTGACAATGTTAAAGTACACGAACCTTTGGGTTCAAGTGACCATAACCAAATCCATTTTAATATAAAAGTAAAAACAGGGAATACATATAAAAACAATGGAGGAGGAACTTCAACAAAGGCAGATATAAAGTGATGAGAACTTATCTAGCAAATATAGATTGGAATAATTTGCTGAAGAACAAGACAGCAACAGAATGCTGGACTTGTTTAAAATATGAGATTGAGGGCATTATTGAGAAATTTATTCCATTAAGAAAACAAGGGAAAAGATCCAGGAAAAAACACCTCTCAAAAGAAGCTATTAGAAAAATTGCTCACAAACAGATGCTGTAGAAGGTCTATAAACACACTGGAAATGTAGAAGACTACACCAACTACAAAGAGGCACTTAACCTAGCTACTACTGAAATTAGAAAATCTAAAAGAACCTTTGAACAAAAATTGGCAGGTAATATAAAAAATGACAGCAAGAGTTTCTATGCTTATGTAAGGAGTAAACAGAAAGTTCAAGATAAGGTCGGACCACTGGAAAGCAACAGTGAAAACATAATTTCAGATGGGTTCCAAATGGCAGAGGTCCTGAATGAGTATTTCAGCTCAGTTTTTACCACAGAAGATATCAGCTCACTTCCAGTTCCATTGACTAAATTTGAGGGCAATACATCAGAATATTTAGGGCAGTTATTTGTAACTCCTGAAATGATAGCAAAGAAAATTAAGAAGATGAAAGATAATAAATCACCTGGAGTTGATGGGATACCACCAAAACTGCTAAAGGAAATTGTTGATCAAATTAGTACACCACTTGCAAACTTATTTAACTTGTCACTAGAAGAAGGAATAGTTCCTTCAGAATGGAAAGAAGCAAACATTACGCCGCTGTTTAAGAAGGGATCGAGGAAGAAGCCAGAAAATTACAGACCAGTGAGTTTAACATCAGTTGTATGTAAATTACTTGAAACATTAATTAGAGACCACATGGTGGAATTCCTTGTAAAACATAAATTAATAAATACATCTCAACATGGATTCCTAAAAGCAAGGTCATGTCTAACCAATCTCTTATGTTTTTTAGAAGAAATTACAAAGTGGGTAGATCACGGGTCACCAGTGGATGTTGTCTACTTAGATTTTCAGAAAGCTTTCGATAAAGTGCCACATCAAAGATTGTTACTTAAACTAAAAGCCCATGGTATAGGCAATGATGTAATCAACTGGATAGAAAAGTGGCTTACACACAGAAGACAGAGAGTAATGGTAGATGGTAAGATTTCAAACTGGAAATCTGTTTTGAGTGGGGTACCACAGGGATCAGTGTTAGGCCCTATACTGTTTTTAATATATATAAATGATTTGGAGGATGACATATCTAGCAAAGTACTAAAATTTGCAGATGACACAAAAGTATTCAGAAAGGTTTCTAATGATACAGATAAACAAAGTTTACAGGATGATCTAGAAAAATTAGTTAAATGGTCAGAAAAATGGCAAATGTTATTCAATTTTGGGAAGTGTAAATGTATACACATAGGACATGGAAATATGGACGAGGAATATAAAATGGGGGATGCTGTACTAGGTAGAACCACACAAGAAAAGGATTTAGGAGTAACATTTAATGCTGACATGAAAGTTTCAGAGCAATGTGGGATTGCTGCTTCGAAAGGAAATCAAATTCTAGGCCTAATTAGGAGAACTATCACGTATAAGGAGAAACATCTAATTGTACCCCTGTACAAAGCAATAGTTAGACCACATTTGGAATATTGTATTCAAGCATGGAGGCCATATCGTAAAAAAGACATAGATAAGCTAGAAAGAATACAACGAAGAGCAACTAAGATGATTCCAGAATTAAGAGACCTTAGTTACGAAAGTGGTTTGACAACACTAGAGACCAGGAGACTAAGAGGAGACCAAATAGAAGTGTTTAAAATAGTGAACGGTTATGAGGATGTTGATAGGAATATGTTCTTCAAACTTAAAGAAGGCAGTAGAACCAGAGGACACAAAGCAGCATTAGTTAAGGAGCAGTGTAGGTTGGAAATGAGAAAGTACTCATTCTCACAGAGGGTGATAAATGAATGGAACAAACTGCCAAACGATTGTGTTAATGCTAGTAGTGTGAATATGTTTAAAAATAGAATTGACAGATATCTGATAAGGGCGGGCTACACATAGATGAGAAAATTGTTGGACTCTCGATAAGCCAATGGCTTCCTTGTCCACTTGCCATCTGGAACTTGTTGTTCGAGATGGCAATCTTGTTAAATCTTGTTAAATCTAACAAGTTGAGCGGGAATTCGATTTATACAGGGTCGCAAATAATGATGTATTTTTTTGTCATGTCGTGACAACTTCTAGGGTCGGACACTACGTAACATATATCATTACGACGGACTCTAAACGTATAATGGATTATTCCAGCAAAAAACGTTGCATGAGCATATTAGTTTGATAATGTCAGGAAATACTTTTGTTTTACGTAGTATAAACGTATTCTAAGGGTAGTGACAAGGTGCCAAACATGTTATGGAAACGGCACGTACAACAATGTCAGAAAAGTTGTAGGAAGAAAATATGACTATAGTTAATTCCAGTACGTAACGGCTACGTTTCTGGTAATTCATATTTCTACGTTGTAATTATGTAATATCGTTACGCTGTTGTTACGTATATTGCCACAACATGATACAATATACGTGGACATGACGTAATATCGTGACATTGTTGCTACGTACTGACAAAACGTAGTTAGAATATGTGGACACCACGCAATATCGTCACGTTGTTGCTACGTACTGACAAAACGTAAGTAGAGTACGTGGGCACGACGTAATATCGCTACGTCGTTGCTACGTACTGACACGACGTAGTGAGAGTACGTGGACACGACGTAATATCGCTACGTAATATCGCTACGTCGTTGCTACGTACTTGCACGACGTAGTGAGAGTACGTGGGCACGACGTAATATCGCTACGTCGTTGCTACATACTGGCACGACGTAGTCAGAGTACGTGTGCACGACGTAATATCGCTACGTCGTTGCTACGTACTGGCACGACGTAGTCAGAGTACGTGTACACGACGCAATATCGCTACGTCGTTGCTACGTACTGGCATGACGTAGTGCGAGTACGTGGGCACGACGCGATATCGCTATGTCGTTGCTACGAACTGGCACGACGTAGTCAGAGTACGTGTACACGACGTAATATCGCTACGTCGTTGCTACATACTGGCACGACGTAGTCAGAGTACGTGCGCACGACGTAATATCGCTACGTCGTTGCTACGTACTGGCACGACGTAGTCGGAGTACGTGGGCACGACGAAATATCGCTACGTCGTTGCTACGTACTGGCACGACGTAGTCAGAGTATGTGGACACGACGTAAGTAGAACGTAATACCGTTACGTTGTTGTTACGTAGTGACACAACGTAGATAGACTACGTTCACACAACGTTGATAAAACGTAATTCCTGACGTTACCAAACCATTACCTTCATACAACGTTGTATATACATAGTGTGTTTGCTGGGTATATATGGCGGATGGTCCAATATACCCGACCGGATGGTCCAATGAACCCGACCGGATGGTCCAATATACCCGACCTTCCCCTACTATTTATTCTTTCATTTGTTTTTTGATTTAGTTCCCCATTAACCTAAAATTGCTACCTTGTAACTACTTATATAGCTTTCGCATAAAATACGGCACTATATTTTTTCCATTTGATCACGCAATCAACGAGACGATCATTAGAACTTATGCAATTTGTTGTATCCTTAAAATTCATATCATTTAATATATTACACCAAAAACTAATGTTACATACAGTTGAATAGTTTTAATAAATTATAATTATCATAATATCTTATTTCTATAATACTTAAGAGTTTTTGTTTTCCCCCATCGGGGAAATTCTCCCCAGATTGTTTTTTTTATCAAATCAATGACGGTGATAAGCAATTATTGTATTGTGAACACAACAGAGCCACCTGCATATATGGGTTTTGATCTATACAGTGTTTTTCGTCAGATCAGTTTGAATGTGAAGTATGGTCTTTTATTCACACCTGATCACTGTACGAAAAAGAGTAAGCATTGTACTTCAACAGTATCTAGTTAAACTTGCATCCCTTTGATGACAAGTACAGGAATAACAAACCCTTAAAGTGAAAGCTAATCCATTACTAGCTAGAACTGAGCAGATCTTGCGTGTCACATTAGGCACCAAAATCACCAAACTGAAACAATATGGCATTTGGGCCGAATTCTACGAGAGCTGAAATCACCACCACCCATCAGCGCTAATCCTGTTATTGCCAGCACCCGACCTAACCATGAAATTGACAACCTAGAGCTGCCAAACTTCTCCTGATTTGTTTACTATACATATACACGTCAAGTGGTCAAACATTACTCTTACTTCCATGTGACAATAACAAATTACAAAAACAAAAGTTAGTTATTTCTTCTATTCCAAACTTTTCCTGATTTGTTTACTATACATATACACGTCAAGTGGTCAAACATTACTCTTACTTCCATGTGACAATAACAAATTACAAAAACAAAAGTTAGTTATTTCTTCTATGCTCCGAGAAGCTAGGCATGGGAGATGACAGTTTGTTTATTTTGATCTTTATATGGGAGTAAGAGTAATGTTAAATTTTCCATTGAGGCATAAGAACGTTATAATGATCGTCTATGGAAAAAGTGACTGGTCCGTGCCCAACACATAATGTGGTCAGTAATATTTTAATTTTATTTATATTTCCTTGACATCATTTCATAAAAAATAAGTTAATAAAAAATAATTGTGTTGTAAAGTCCAGGGTTCAGTCTAGGATGCGCCCTTGCGCCATTGATGCAATATAAAAAAAAACTGGCGCAACCAAATTGCATGTCTAATTTGGCGCACACAAAAAAATTAGTTGACGCCCCCTAAACAAAATGTAATTCTACATTAATTGATGGGAATATCCCTCCATTTGTTCGACTGCTTTTGGAGCTATCCTGTCTTTTTGTGCAGAATATCCAAGTCTCCACAGCAAACGAAACATCGGTATTCCAGCCAATGTATCTCTGCCATTATCGGCTGACTCCACGCCAGTCCGCTAGGTGCGAAATGATCCGCTTGGTGGGGTCACCAGAAAGTAGTCGCGTCAAAAAGCTGCTGGTGAAATATACGATGAAACAACGATCAAAAACTCAACAAACAATTTTCTTTGTGTGGGGCAAAAGGCGACGTATGCAGCCGAAAGGTATTAAACATCAACACTCGTTGGAAAATAACCATACAGTGATGCCGTAATCCTTAAGCTTTGCTGACATTATTTGGGCGTTTATAAATGTTACCTTTTTGACTTCATTTTTGTTATCACAAGACACAAAACGTTCATTGCGTCGTATGACATCATTTGATACGTTAAAATATTGTGTTTTAGTGTGCACTTAGCTGTCACAATAAAACCACGAATTGCACCAGTCTCCGTTATTGATCATTTCGGAAGCACGCGGCGTAGACTAGGCCATAAGGCATAACAATTTTGTGCGGTTGCATCTTTTCGTCGTTCGATAATCGCGTTTCACTAAAAAAACAACTTTTCTAGCCATTTCTTAGCACTCAACTTAAATTATTGTTATAAAATCAAGCTCTTGGTTTCTTCATTTTTTAAATGGTGTATTCTCTTTAGTATAGCAAAGTAGCCCCAACCAGTACAAATTAATTTGCTTGCACTTCTACTTAGTTATATTTTATGCTTTTCACCAGTCAGATCATCTACAAATGTGCAGATCTGGCCAAACGTCTGTGATAAAGCAGCCTTTTTCGAGGGGTGCCTGCTCGGAGGGTCCTACTTGTACTGTACTTGATCTGCAACCAATCACTGGAACGCCGCACCATTGATTCAATGTTGTCCAAAGATGGGCCCCTTTTACAACCTGGATGGGCCATTGGCCCACTTTTCCAAGATCTTAGAAGAATAAACCGTGTAAGTCAGGGATGTGCACTTACCAAAACAATTATAAAGTAGTAAAGTACTTTACGAAAAGGCTCAAGTAGCAATTACAGGCAAGTACACAACAATCTGTACTTAGTTAGACTTGCAATCATGTACAAATGTGCTTAACTCAAAAACATTTTAGCCCTGTTGCACATATGAGGTGGTAGTTGTGATGCATATACTATGGGTTTTGCTTAGAGGGAGTTTCACAAAAGCACAGCCAACATACTACTACACACTTGGGTTAAAACACCAAGCATGTGTACCACAATCAAAATATGTTTGGGCAGACATTTCAAAGTTGTGTAGACATTTCATATATGTTTCACTTATACGCCCGAGACAGTGGAAACATGTTCGATGTTCAAGTTGATAATTTATAAGGCTCAAGAATGTCACCAATGGAATGGTTTTAGGAAAACTCGGGTTAGAAGGTGAAACAGTGGCCTGGCTTGAAAGTTGATAATTCCAGGACGGAATAACAAGCCCAACAAGAAGAGCATTTTAGTTTCGACTGCAGCAATGCCAGAACAGGTTAAAATCCTTAATTATATGAAATTACCCTCCCACCACACAATTGTTCTAGAGTCAACATTTTTACATTTCTGAATTTCACAAAGAGTGGCCTTTACAGTAATACTACATTTGAAGGATCATTAATTAAAAAAATCCATTCTTAAATGTGTTAATTTTGGGAATTGGCGTAAAATTGGCAGATACTTTTATTGATGCAAACTTTAAATAGTAATATATTTCCATAGAATTAAGCTACAGTCGAAATGTTTGCATTTCTGAACTTCTTAAAGAGTGGCCTTTACTCTTGGGTGCCAAATAATAGTATTGGCCGAATAACAGTATAGGATGGCAAATCTGTAAAATTGAATAATAGTATAGTGCCGAATATCAGTATAGGGTGGCGAATTGTTCACAACAAATAATAGTATAGTTGTGACGATTAGCTGTTAATCGTAATCTGACCCCTGTTGATTTAGTTTTTGGATGTTTCCGGTTTGGTTGTTATGCTAATGAGTTCTGCCTTCAATAAATACGCACATGTCTACAATCTTTTATAGCACGTTTTTCTGAGTACAATAACTGTTTTATTCTACCAAACAACAAAGCGTCACATGGTGGAAACGGTCGGATGATTACTGCGTACCAGAAAGGTTCAGTTTCGCACAGAATCTCCACTTGAAAAGGCAGAAAGTGACAGCTGTCGTACTGAGCGATAACATGGCATCTAACACGTTGCCCGTTCCTGCACCGTTAGAAATACACGACACCAACGCCGCTGACAAATGGAGGAAGTTCCTGGCGGCGTGGGAAAACTGCGCACTAGCTACGGAGTTGGACGCCAAGCCGCAGGCAGTGCAAGTGGCGACGTTGTTGACAGTTATTGGCGATGATGGCCGAGAAGTACACTCGACGTTCCGGGACTGGGCGCAGGACGGAGACGACCGTCGCATACCCGTCTTGAAAAAATCGCAGAATATTGTCAACCACAAAAAAACGTTCCATTCGAAAGATACAAATTCAACAAACGTATGCAGGAGAGCGGAGAACCGTATGAACAATACAAAACTGCACTGCACTGTCAGAGGCTTGTGAGTTCGACACGATCGCCCCAAACGAAATTTTGAGGGAAAGACTGATCTTTGGAATTCATGACACAAAGGTACGTGAACGGTTACTGCGTGAGAATAATCTGACACTTGCCAAAACAGATGAGATTTGTCGAGCGGCTGAGAGCATGACCGAGCAAATGAGGATTGTGGGTCAGTCCAGCAGTTCAGCGACGTCGGTTCATGCACTTCGACAATCGGTCGGCCAGAAAAAAACGCGTCAAGAAGAAAGAGACGTCACACACGACTAAGAGCGAGGCAACGAAAGAGTGCTGGAACTGTGGTCGTCAACGTGGCCGAGAGTCGAAGGAGTTATGTCCGGCCTTCGGCAAAACGTGCGACTGCTGTGGCAAATCGAATCATTTCGCAAAAAAATGCTGGCAAAAACGGTCAGGCAGAGCGCGAAATTCAGTAAGGACGATCGGAGAGTCGGAGGAGGTTTTTCCGGTCCGCGAGGTGGCGACACTTGCGATGTTAGACGATTCGCAGTGCGTGACCTTGAAGTTGGACTCCGGGAGCTACATACGCTTCCGGGGCTCAATGTAACGTGGTGCCTCTGAAGCTGTATCAACGAACCACTAAAAACGTGCGGCTGAAGGACGTCAACAGGTGTCAATCATCGATACTTTTGTTTGGCGGTTCTCGGCTGACAATGGTCGGTGAGGTACACGTTCGAGTCTGGCGAGGCGACTACAAATGCATCCTCGTCTGCAAACTGGTCGACAACGACAACATCCGGCCAATCCTGGGGAGGAAGGCTTGTGTGGGCATGAAGTTTATCCAGTATACGGACAATGATGCGCTACACAAACCAGCGACTCGAGGCGAGCAAGTCTACGCGGTCGAGGGTGCGCTGATCAGCAAGGCAGCTGTCATCGAAAAGTACGCCACTGTGTTTGGTGACGGCATCGGTGAACTAGAGGGCGAGTATCAAATCCGGATGGATGACGCGGTCGACCCCATCCAACACGCCCCACACCGAGTACCAGTCGCTCTGAGAGACCGACTGAAAGCGACGCTGGACGACTTGACTCGGGACGACATCATTGAGGCTGTCGAAAAACCCACCGCGTGGATCAGCTCGATGGTAGTGATCACGAAGAAGGACAGCAAACTTCGCATCTGCTTGGATCCGAAGGATCTCAACCGTGCGATCCGGCGAGAAAACTACCAACTACCAACGATTGAAGACATCGCGACGCGACTGCACGGAGCCAAGGTGTTCACTGTCCTTGACGTACGCCATGGGTTTTGGCACGTGCGCCTCGACGACCGCTCTTCATATCTGACGACCTTCCACACACCTTTCGGCAGGTATCGTTTTAAACGTATGCCGTTTGGTATCACTTCGGCCCCTGAAGTTTTTTTTTTAAATGCACGAACTGATCGAGGGGTTACAAGGTATCGAGGTTGTGGCTGATGATTTTGTTGTCGTATGGTACGGCAACACGGTCGACGAGGCAAACGTTGACCACGACAAACGACTCCACTCATTTCTGCAGCGATGTGAGGAGCGAGGGGTCAAACTAAACTTCGACAAGTTCAAACTGAGACAGGAGGAAGTTCGATTCATCGGGCACGTCGCAACGTCTGATGGGCTTGAAGAGCTAGACCACCGTGAGTCACTCCCCGTCAGCCAGGAACGATGGCAACAGGTCAACCACGCGTCAGAGAACGACTATGTGTGTCAGCAGCTACGAGCGACCATTCAGAATGGATGGCCAGACACCAAAGCAGAGGTCCCCGAGTGTGTGCTACCTTACTACGACTCGGGAGACGAGTTGACGGTTCAAGGAAATCTGATCTTAAAAGGGCAGTTGTTGGTCGTGCCCGCTGCGGTACGTACCGAGTTGATGTCAGTGGCACACGCGAGTCACATTGGCATTGAGGGCTGTCTGAGGAGAATGCGCGAATGTCTATACTGGCCGCGTATGACAACACAAGTCAATGATTACATATCCAAGTGTGACATATGTCTGTCACACCGTAGTGCCCCACCACGGGAACCACTACAACAACACGACTTCGTGGCGCGGATCGGCGCAGACTTGTGCCAAACTACACGGTCGTATACTACTCGTATGCGACTACTACAGCAACTTCTTTGAAGTAGCTCGCTTGAACACGGTTACGATGCGCAGTGTGGTGCGTGAGTTCTTACCGATGTTCGCCAGATTTGGACTGCCCGATGTGCTCGTTACTGACAACGGGCCACAGTTTGCTTCGGCCGAGTTTGCAGTGTTCGTGAGGAAGAAAGGAATTAGTTATTTGACGTCCTCACCGCATTACGCACGAAGCAATGGAAAGTCGGAGAACGCGGTGAAGACGCTGAAACTAATCTTCGCCAAAGCCAAACAGAGTGGTGAGTCCGAGTACATAGCGCTACTCGACTGGAGGAATACGCCGTCCGAAGGGATGTCCCGCTCAACGACTCGTGAGCCGACGTTGTAAAACGTTGCTCCCAACAGCTGGAACGCTGTTGAAACCACGATATGACACCAATGCCGATACATGAGCATTGGCAGGCAGAAAACGACGTCAGTCGTTTTACTACAACCAACACGCGCATCCACTTCCGCCGATCAACGAAGGCGCAACCGTTCGTATGAGGCTTCCAGGTGAGAAGACGTGGATACCAGGAACGTGTACTGAGCAGGTCGACTCACGAAGCTACCGCGTGAAGGTTGGAGGGACGGTCTACAGGCGCAATCGACGACAGTTGGTGTGTGCTGGCGAGCAGCCGCACGATGAAACGAGCCATGATGACGCGCCGTCTTCGCTGAGTGATGGCAACCCCGAGACGCACCCCCTTCCGGTCGTGCCAGATGTGTCCCCAGGTCTTCGCAGATTTGTGCGCGAACGCAAGCCGCCAGCGTGGCTCAGCGACTACGTTTCGGCGTAATTTACTAACTTTGTCCATAAGACATTGTTATCACACGACAGTCCATAAGAGACAGTACATTTTGTTTACAATCTCGTGTGTAATCGTTTTGCTAATAATTAGTCACAGTTGTGAATAAGTGACTTTTCTTGTAAGATGAAAGATGTGACGATTAGCTGTTAATCGTAATCTGACCCCTGTTGATTTAGTTTTTGGATGTTTCCGGTTTGGTTGTTATGCTAATGAGTTCTGCCTTCAATAAATACGCACATGTCTACAATCTTTTATAGCACGTTTTTCTGAGTACAATAACTGTTGTATTCTACCAAACAACAAAGCGTCACAATAGTGGGAAAAAATGCACTAGTATATTTGTCTTTTATTGCGCCGAACTTGTCTTTCACCAGTTTTACTCGACATGAAGCTAAGAAACTACGCAGATTGCAGCGTATTTCGGGTTTTCGAGTATGCATAAACTTTGTGCATATTCGCATCACCGCAGATATAGTAGCCGCGTTTTATATCTGAGAAAAACATCTGGAGAATTTTCCGTTTTTAATTGGACATTAAAGTTTTAGTGAATTGAATACCCAAGGCCAAGGCCGTTTCAGGGGAAACCGCTGCGCACGGCGGCCATTTTTTGTTAGTTTACGCGGTGATCATGGAGTTTTAACTAATAATATACCATATTGAGCTCCAGAGAACTAACGATACTGACCAAATAATCTAACGGTCTAATGCTTTGGGGTCAAAATGTAGGATCTGGAAGCACGGGATCCCGATAAATTCGCAACTGCCATTCAAAATGATAACAACTTGGCCGTCAGAGGGAGCCACACGCAGCTCCAGTTGGGAACGTGTTTTAGCACGAGCGGTAAACCACTGCGTAGATGATTGATTAGCACGAATAACAGGGAGTGAGAGCCATTGCTTTCCTAACAAAATTATGTCCTGCATAATTTGCCACGACCATCGCAAAATGTAGGCCATCACAAATGTTTAAATCTAATAATAGTATAGTGCCAAATAAGGTGCGTATAGGGTGCACTTCTCATCAAATAAATACGCGTATAGGGACGCTTATTCGGCACTCAAGAGTACAGTGATACTTCACTTGCAGGATATTTAATAACAAATGTTGCTAAAGTTGTACAATTTGGAAATTGGCTTGAAATCGGCAAGACACTTTTCTTGACTGAGGCAACCTTTAATTATTAATATCTTCCCACAGAATAAAGTCAAAATATCTTGTGGCTGTAACTTCACATAAGTTCTCATTCGTTGTATTATTGTTCAAAAAAGCCACGCGTGACATCTTCTCGACCGCTGCCATCACGCCTGACTGTATAAGTGTGACGTCATCATATCCGCTACCATCTCGTTCGTCTTCCCGTTCACCTTCATTCTATGTAACTAATACGTGTGACATCGACACATACGCTGTCATCTCATTCGACTGATCCGCGTAACACCACCACGTTCGCCGCCACTCCCTGCGATTGATCCATCACGCTACGATACTGCTTCGGTATTTTACTGACACTTCCGCTGACATCACGTGCGACTGCTCCGTGTGACGCCCTTTCGTTCATCACCCTTTTCGTTGCTGTCTCGTTTGGTGGGCAAGCCGACCCTATACGGCAGTGAGGTTGGGTCCACATATTGAGGTACCGTAGATGAACACATCCTGGTATATCTTCACCATGATAATATGTCGGTGTATTCTCCTATGGATTCACGGAACTGTGAATCTTTGTTGAACTGTCAAATCCACGGTTCTATGCTATGTTTATGCTCCACCATATGACATTTTGATCGTTATTCTCTACGTCCCCATTTCCTAAACCAACCAGCAAAGAAAACAATATACCCAACAAAGAGATCCATTGAATTGACCACCTGGTACAGTATATCGCAAAAGGTGGTCTAATATAGATGAATGGTCATCTATATTGGACCGGTATGCCACAATCCGAGTTTAAAATTTACTACCAAATGCCTGGTCGAATAGTTGCCATATTATACCTATCTGTGCCTATCCATGGCAAATTTCAAATTAAATAGTGGAAAGTGCAACATTGATAGTATGTGGTTCCCCGGATTTTTTTTATTTAATGATTGAATAGAGGAGGAAACTTCACACCCTACAAATTCTCAGCCACTTTACAATCTTTCAGAAAGAAAAAATTCAAAATAAACATCTACAACTATTAAAATTTGCTTAAATGTGTGTCGCAAATTTGGTTTAGGATCGTAACAAAAGCTCAGGTGCATCAATGCAAGGTGGAGCATAAACACAGCATAGAACAGTGGATAGTAATTGAGAATCCAATTGGAATCCTGTTTAATAACATGAAAAAAAAACAATAAAGTAAATACAGAACGGTGTATATATCACCCCTCATAGAATTGTCAGCTCACCCACTTGGCAATGCAGATCCTGCTTCAGTGCGTAGTTTGTATCCCGATTTGACAGTTCAACAAAGATTCACAGTTCCGTGAATCTACGGTACAGAAGATAACGTGGCTCCACCTCCCGGCTGAAATAAAATGTGCATCAATAGTAAAAAATTACGGACTCCGCAAAAACTTCGAAAAGGTGAGCATATATTAGTTTTTTTTCACGTTGTAACGTTTGTGTGTGTGCGTAAACAAAGTGATGTGGGACAGTAATTTGTAACGCTTCAGCTAACCAAGGCATATGGGCGGTGAAAAAAGTGTTTAAACAATAAATGAAGGTTTGAAGTGCAAAGTTTCACTAGGTTTGTAGATATCTACGTACGGGTTCACCACTGTGATCCGCTATATTGGAACAGGTTCCGGTATACTGGACCACTGGTATTGCGAGCTGCGGCACCCTATCTGTGAGCAAACGGTGGAGGATGACAAGAAGATACTTGACGACTAATAATTATACTTTCTTTAAATTTATTTCTAGCCAAAACTTGTTTTTTCTATTAGCAATTTTATTAATAAATGCACTGATTTCGCATTTGTGAGAAATTCAGATCATCATACAATGAATCAATGCTTCCAGGCACAAAGACTCGTGACATTTTCATCGTTATTCCCTACGTCCCCATTTCCTAAACCAACCAGCAAAGAAAACAATATACCCAACAAAGATATGCATTGAATTGACCACCTGGTCCAGTATATCGCAAAAGGTGGTCTAATATAGATGAATGGTCATCTATATTGGACCGGTATGCCACAATCCGAGTTTAAAATTTTCTACCCAATGCCTGGTCGAATAGTTGCCATATTGTACCTATCTGTGCCTATCCATGATAAGTTTCAAATTAAATAGTCGAAAATGCAACATTGATAGTATGTGGTTCCCCGGATTTTTTTATTTAGTGATTGAATAGAGGAGGAAACTTCACACCCTACAAATTCTCAGCCACTTTACAATCCTTTCAGAAAGAAAACAATTCAAAATAAGCATCTACAACTATTAAATTTTTTTTAAATGTCTGTCGCAAATTTGGTTTAGGATCGTAACAAAAGCTCAGGTGCATCAATGCACGGTGGAGCATAAACATAGTCTTTGTGCCTGGAAGCATTGATTCATTGTATGATGATCTGAAATTCCCACAAATGCGAAATCAGTGGATTTATTAATAAAATTGCTAATAGAAAAAACAAGTTTTGGCTACAAATAAATTAAAAGAAGGTATTAGTAATAGCCGTCAAGTGTCTTCTTGTCATCTTCCACCGTTTGCTCACAGATAGGATGCCGCAGCTCGCAATACCAGTGATCCAGTATACCGGAACCTGGTCCAATATAGCGGATCACAGTGGTGATCCCGTACGTAGATATCTACAAAACTAATGAAACTTTGCACTTCAAACCTTCATTTATTGTTTAAATACTTTTTTCACTGCCCGTATCCCTTGGTTAGCTGAAGCCTTACAAACTATTGTCCCACATCACTTTGTTTACACACACACACACACACACACACACACACACACACACACACACACACACACACACACACACACACACACACACACACACACACACACACACACACACACACACACACACACACACACACACACACACACACACACACACACACACACACACACACACACACACACACACAAACGTTACAACGTGAAAAAAATTAACATATGCTCACCTTTTCGAAGTTTTTGCGGAGTCCGTAATTTTTTACTATTGATGCACATTTTATTTCAGCCGGGAGGTGGAGCCACGTTGTCTTCGGTACCGTAGATTCACGGAACTGTGGATTCACGGAACTGTGAATCTTTGTTGAACTGTCAAATCGGGATAAAAACTACGCCCTGAAGCAGGATCTGCATTATCAAGTGGGTGAGCTGACAATTCTATTAGGGGTGATACATACACCGTTCTGTATTTACTTTATTGTTTTTTTTATGTTATTAAACAGGATTCTATTTGGATTCTCAATTACTATCCACGGTTCTATGCTGTGTTTATGCTCCACCGTGCATTGATGCACCTGAGCTTTTGTTACGATCCTAAACCAAATTTGCGACAGACATTAAGCAAATTTTAATAGTTGTAGATGCTTATTTTGAATTTTTTCTTTCTGAAAGGATTGTAAAATGGCTGAAAATTTGTAGGGTGTGAAGTTTCCTCCTCTATTCAATCACTAAATAAAAAAATCCGTGGAACCACATACTATCAATGTTGCACTTTCCACTATTTAATTTGAAACTTGTTATGGATACGCACAGATAGGTACAATATGACAACTATTCGACCAGGCATTTGAAGAAAATTTCAAACTCGGATTGTGGCATACCGGTCCAATATAGATGACCATTCATCTATATTAGACCACCTTTTGCGATATACTGGACCAGGTGGTCAATTCAATGGATATCTTTGTTGGGTATATTGTTTTCTTTGCTGGTTTGTTTAGGAAATGGGGACGTAGGGAATAACGATCAAAATGTCACGAGTTTTTGTGCCTGGAAGCATTGATTCATAGTATGATGATCTGAAATTCCCACAAATGCGAAATCAGTGGATTTATTAATAATATTGCTAATAGAAAAAACAAGTTTTGGCTACAAATAAATTTAAAGAAGGTATCAGTATTAGTCGTCAAGTATCTTCTTGTCATCCTCCACCGTTTGCCCACAGACAGGGTGCCGCAGCTCGCAATACCATTGGTCCAGTATACCGGAACCTGTTCCAATATAGCGGATCAGAGTGGTGAACCCGTACGTAGATATCTACAAAGCTAGTGAAACTTTGCACTTCAAACCTTCATTTATTGTTTAAATACTTTTTTCACCGCCCGAATGCCTTGGTTAGATGAAGCGTTACAAACTACTGTCCCACATCACTTTGTTTACACACACACACACGTTACAACGTGAAAAAAACTAATATATATTCTCACCTATTCGAAGTTTTTGCGGAGTCCATAATTTTTTACTATTGATGCACATTTTATTTCAGCCGGGAGGAGGAGCCACGTTATCTTCGGTACCGTAGATTCACGGAACTGTGGATTCACGGAACTGTGAATCTTTCTTGAACTGTCAAATCGGGATGCAAACCACTCCCTGAAGCAGGATATCCATTGCCAAGTGGGTGAGCTGACAATTCTATGAGGGGTGATATATACACCGTTCTGTATTTACTTTATTTTTTTTTTTATGTTATTAAAATGTTATTGGATTCTCAATTACTATCCACGGTTCTATGCTGTGTTTATGCTGCACCGTGCATTGATGCACCTGAGCTTTTGTTACGATCCTAAACCAAATTTGCGACAGACATTTAAGCAAATTTTAATAGTTGTAGATGCTTATTTTGAATTTTTTCTTTCTGAAAGGATTGTAAAATGGCTGAAAATTTGTAGGGTGTGAAGTTTCCTCCTCTATTCAATCACTAAATAAAAAAATCCGTGGAACCACATACTATCAATGTTGCACTTTCCACTATTTAATTTGAAACTTGTTATGGATACGCACAGATAGGTACAATATGACAACTATTCGACCAGGCATTTGAAGAAAATTTCAAACTCGGATTGTGGCATACCGGTCCAATATAGATGACCATTCATCTATATTAGACCACCTTTTGCGATATACTGGACCAGGTGGTCAATTCAATGGATATCTTTGTTGGGTATATTGTTTTCTTTGCTGGTTTGTTTAGGAAATGGGGACGTAGGGAATAACGATCAAAATGTCACGAGTCTTTGTGCCTGGAAGCATTGATTCATAGTATGATGATCTGAAATTCCCACAAATGCGAAATCAGTGGATTTATTAATAATATTGCTAATAGAAAAAACAAGTTTTTGCTACAAATAAATTTAAAGAAGGTATCAGTATTAGTCGTCAAGTATCTTCTTGTCATCCTCCACCGTTTGCCCACAGACAGGGTGCCGCAGCTCGCAATACCATTGGTCCAGTATACCGGAACCAGGTCCAATATAGCGGATCAGAGTGGTGAACTCGTACGTAGATATCTACAAAGCTAGTGAAACTTTGCATTTCAAACCTTCATTTATTGTTTAAATACTTTTTTCACCGCCCGAATGCCTTGGTTAGATGAAGCGTTACAAACTACTGTCCCACATCACTTTGTTTACACACACACACACACGTTACAACGTGAAAAAAACTAATATATATTCTCACCTATTCGAAGTTTTTGCGGAGTCCATAATTGTTTACTATTGATGCACATTTTATTTCAGCCGGGAGGAGGAGCCACGTTATCTTCGGTACCGTAGATTCACGGAACTGTGGATTCACGGAACTGTGAATCTTTCTTGAACTGTCAAATCGGGATACAAACCACTCCCTGAAGCAGGATATCCATTGCCAAGTGGGTGAGCTGACAATTCTATGAGGGGTGATATATACACCGTTCTGTATTTACTTTATTGTTTTTTTTATGTTATTAAAATGTTATTGGATTCTCAATTACTATCCACGGTTCTATGTTGTGTTTATGCTCCACCGTGCATTGATGCACCTGAGCTTTTGTTACAATCCTAAACCAAATTTCCGACAGATGTTTAAGCAACTTTTAATAGTTGTAGATGCTAATTTTTAGTTTTTTTCTTTCTGAAAGGATTGTAAAGTGACTGAGAATTTGTAAGGTGTGAAGTTTCCTCCTCTAATCAATCACTAAATAAAAAAAATCCGGGGAACCACATACTATCAATGTTACACTTTCTACTATTTAATTTGAAACTTGTCATGGATAGGCACAGATAGGTACAATATGGCAACTATTCGACCAGGCATTTGGAAGAAAATGTTAAACTCGGATTGTGGCATACCGGTCCAATATAGATGACCATTCATCTATATTAGACCACCTTTTGCGATATACTGGACCAGGTGGTCAATTCAATGGATATCTTTGTTGGGTATATTGTTTTCTTTGCTGGTTGGTTTTGGAAATGGGGACGTAAGGAATAACGATCAAAATGTCACGAGTCTTTGTGCCTGGAAGCATTGACTCGTTGTATGATGATTTGAAATTCCCACAAATGCGAAATCAGTGGATTTATTAATAAAATTGCTAATAGATAAAACAAGTTTTGGCTACAAATAAATTTAAAGAATGTATCAGTATTAGTCGTCAAATCTCTTCTTGTCATCCTCCACCGTTTGCTCACATGTAGGGTGCCGCAGCTCGCAATACCATTGGTCCAGTATACCGGAACCTGGTCCAATATAGCGGATCACAGTGGTGAACCCGTACGTAGATATCTACAAAGCTAGTGAAACTTTGCACTTCAAACCTTCATTTATTGTTTAAATACTTTTTTCACCGCCCGTATGCCTTGGTTAGGTGAAGCGTTACAAACTACTGTCCCACATCACTTTGTTTACACACAAACACAAACGTTACAAAGTGAAAAAAAACTAATATATGCTCACTTTTTCGAAGTTTTTGTATTTTGAATTTTTTTCTTTCTGGAAGGATTGTAAAGTGGTTGCGAATTTGTAAGGTGTGAAGTTTCCTCCTCTATTGAATCACTAAATAAAAAATCCGGGGAACCACATACTATCGATATTACACTTTCCACTATTTAATTTGAGACTTGTCATAGATAGGCACAGATAGGTGCAATATGGCAACTATTCAACCAGGCATTTGCAAGAAAGTGTTCAACTCGGATTGTGGCATACCGGTCCAATATAGATGACCATTCATCTATATTAGACCACCTTTTACGATATACTCGACCAGGTGGTCAATTCAATGGATATCTTTGTTGGGTATATTGTTTTCTTTGCTGGTTTGTTTAGGAAATGGGGACGTAGGGAATAACGATCAAAATGTCACGAGTCTTTGTGCCTGGAAGCATTGATTCATAGTATGATGATCTGAAATTCCCACAAATGCGAAATCAGTGGATTTATTAATAATATTGCTAATAGAAAAAACAAGTTTTGGCTACAAATAAATTTAAAGAAGGTATCAGTATTAGCCGTCAAGTATCTTCTTGTCATCCTCCACCGTTTGCTCACAGATAGGGTGCCGCAGCTCGCAATACCAGTGGTCCAGTATACCGGAACCTGGTCCAGTATAGCGGATCACAGTGGTGAACCCGTATGTAAATATCTAGAAAGCTAGTGAAACTTTGCACTTCAAACCTTCATTTATTGTTTAAATATTTTTTCACAGCCCGTATGCCTTGGTTAGCTTAAGTGTTACAAACTATTGTCCCACATCACTTTGTTTACACACACACAAACGTTAGAAAGTGAAAAAAAACTAATATATGCTCACCTTTTTGGTGCACATTTTATTTCAGCTGGGAGGTGGAATCACGTTATCTTCGGTATAGTAGAATCACAGAACTGTGGACTCACGGAACTGTGAATATTTTATGAACTGTCAAATCGGGATACAAACCATTCCCTGAAGCAGGATCTGCATTGCCAAGTTGGTGAGCTGACAATTCTATGAGGGGTGATATATACACCGTTCTCTATTTACTTTATTGTTTTTTTTTCATGTTACTAAGCAGGATTCCAATTGGATTCTCAGTTACTATCCACGGTTCTATGCTGTGTTTATGCTCCACCGTGCATTGATGCACCTGAGCTTTTGTTACAATCCTAAACCAAATTTGCGACAGATAATTAAACAAATTTTAATAGTTGTAGATGCTTATTTTGAATTTTTTCTTTCTGACAGGATGGTAAAGTGGCTGAGAATTTGCAAGGTGTGAAGTTTCCTCCTCTATTCAATCGCTAAATAAAAAAATCTGGGGAACCAAATACTATCAACGTTACACTTTCTACTATTTAATTTGAAACTTGTCATGGATAGGCACAGATATGTACAATATGGCAACTATTCGACCAAGCATTTGGAAGAAAATGTTAAACTCGGATTGTGGCATACCGGTCCAATATAGATGACCATTCATCTATATTAGACCACCTTTTTTCGATATACTGGACCAGTTGGTCAGCTCAATGAATATCTTTGTTGGGTATATTGTTTTCTTTGCTGGTTGGATTAGGAAATGGGGACGTAGGGAATAACGATCAAAATGTCACGAGTTTTTGTGCCTGGAAGCATTGAGTCATTGTATGATGATCCGAAATTCCCACTAATGCGAAATCTGTGGATTTATTAATAAAATTTCTATTAGAAAAAACAAGTTTTGGCTACAAATAAATTTAAAGAAGGTATCAGTATTAGCCGTCAAATATCTTCTTGTCTTCCTCCACCATTTGCTCACAGATAGGGCGCCGCAGCTCGCAAAACCAGTGGTCCAGTATACCGGAACCTGGTCCAATATAGTGGATCCCAGTGGTGCACCCGTACGTAGATATCTACAAAGCTAGTGAAACTTTGCACTTCAAACCTCCATTTATTGTTTAAATACTTTTTTCACCGCCCGTATGCCTTGGTTAGCTGAAGCGTAACAAACTACTTTCCCACATCACTTTGTTTACACACACACAAACGTTACAAAGTGAAAAAAAACTAATATATGCTCACCTTTTCGAAGTTTTTGCGGAGTCCGTAATTTTTTACTATTGATGCACATTTTATTTCAGCCGGGAGGTGGAGCCACGTTATCTTCGGTACCGTAGATTCACGGAACTGTGGAATCACGGAACTGTGAATCTTTATTGAACTGTCAAATCGGGATACAAACTATGCCCTGAAGCAGGATCTGCATTGCCAAGTGGGTGAGCTGACAATTCTATGAGGGGTGATATATACACCGTTCTCTATTTACTTTATTAGTTTTTTCATGTTATTAAACAGGATTCCAATTGGATTCTCAATTACTATCCACGGTTCTATGCTGTGTTTATGCTCCACCGTGAATTGATGCACCTGAGCTTTTGTTACGATCCTAAACCAAATTTGCGACAGACATTTAAGCAAATTTTAATAGTTGTAGATGCTTATTTTGAATTTTTTCTTTCTGAAAGGATTGTAAAGTAGCTGAGAATTTGTAGGGTGTGAAGTTTCCTCCTCTATTCAATCACTAAATAAAAAAATCCGGGGAACCATATACTATCAATGTTACACTTTCCACTATTTAATTTTAAGCTTGTCATGGATAGGCACAGATAGGTACAATATGGCAACTATTCGACCAGGCATTTGGAAGAAAATGTTAAACCCGGATTGTGGCATACCGGTCCAATATAGATGACCATTCATCTATAGTAGACAAACTTTTGCGATATACTGGACCAGGTGGTCAATTTAATGGATATCTTTGTTGGGTATATTGTTTTCTTTGCTGGTTGGTTGAGGAAATGGGGAATAGCGATCAAAATGGCACGAGTCTTTGTGCCTGGAAGGTATGATGATCTGAAATTCCCACAAATGCGAAATCAGTGGATTTATTAATAAAATTGCTAATAGAAAAAACAAGTTTTGGCTACAAATAAATTTAAAGAAGGTATCAGTATTAGCCGTCAAGTATCTTCTTGTCATCCTCCACCGTTTGCTCACAGATAGGGTGCCGCAGCTCGCAATACCAGTGGTCCAGTATACCGGAACCTGGTCAAATATAGCGGATCACAGTGGTCAACCCGTACGTAGATATCTACAAAGCTAGTGAAACTTTGCACTTCAAACCTTCTTTTATTATTTAAATAGTTTTTTCACCGCCCGTATTCATTGATTAGCTGAAGCGTTACAAACTATTGTCCCACATCACTTTGTTTACACAAACACAAACGTTACTAAGTAAAAAACTAATATATGCTCACCTTATTGATGCACATTTTATTTAAGCCGGGAGTTGGAGCCACGTTATCTTCGGTACCGTAGATTCACGGAACTGTGGATTCACGGAACTGTGAATCTTTGTTGAACTGTCAAATCGGGATACAAACCACTCCCTGAAGAAGGATCTGCATTGCCAAGTGGGTGAGCTGACAATTCTATGAGGGGTGATATATACACCGTTCGGTATTTACTTTATTGTTTTTTTCATGTTATTAAACAGGATTCCAATTGGATTCTCAATTACTATCCACGGTTCTATGCTGTGTTTTGCTCCACCGTGCATATGCACCTGAGCTTTTGTTACGATCCTAAACCAAATTTGCGACAGACATTTAAACAAATTTTAATACTTGTAGATGCTTATTTTTTATTTTTTCTTTCTGATAGGATTGTAAAGTGGCTGAGAATTTGTAAGGTGTGAAGTTTCCTCCTCTATTCAATCGCTAAATAAAAAAATCCGGGGAACCACATACTATCAATGTTACACTTTCCACTATTTAATTTGAAACTAGTCATGGATAGGCACAGATAGGTAGAATGTGGCAACTATTCGACCAGGCATTTGGAAGAAAATGTTAAACTCGGATTGTGGCATACCGGTCCAATATAGATTACCATTCATCTATATTAGACCACCTTTTGCGATATACTGGACCAGGTAGTCAATTTAATGGATATCTTTGTTGGGTATATTGTTTTCTTTGCTTGTTGGTTTAGGAAATGGGGACGTAGGGAATAACGATCAAAATGTCACGAGTCTTTGTACCTGGAAGCATTGATTCATTGTATGATTATCTGAAATTCCCACAAATTTGAAATCAGTGGATTTATTAATAAAATTGCTAATAGAAAAAACAAGTTTTGGCTACAAATAAATTTAAAGAAGGTATCAGTATTAACCGTCAAGTATCTTCTTGTCATCCTCCACCGTTTGCTCACAGATTTGGTGCCGCAGCTCGCAATACCAGTGGTCCAATATACCGGAACCTGGTCCAATATAGCGGATCACAGTGGTCAACCCGTACGTATATTTCTATAAAGCTAGTGAAATTTTGCACTTCAAACCTTCATTTATTGTTTAAATATTTTTTCACAGCCCGTACACCTTGTTTAGCTGAAGTGTTACAAACTGTTGTCCCACATCACTTTGTTTACACACACAAACGTTACATAGCGAAAAAAACTAATATATGCTCACCTTATTAATGCACATTTTATTTCAACCGGGAGGTGGAGTCATGTTATCTTCGGTACTGTAGATTCACAGAACTGTGGACTCACGGAACTGTGAATATTTTATGAACTGTCAAATCGGGATACAAACCATTCCCTGATGCAGGATCTACATTGCCAAGTGGGTGAGCTGACAATTCTATGAGGGGTGATATATACACCGTTCTGTATTTACTTTATTGTTTTTTTTCATGTTATTAAACAGGATTCCAATTGGATTCTCAATTACTATCCACGGTTCTATGCTGTGTTTTGCTCCACCGTGCATATGCACCTGAACTTTTGTTACCATCCTAAACCAAATTTGCGACAGACATTTAAACAAATTTTAATAGTTGTAGATGCTTATTTTTAATTTTTTCTTTCTGAAAGGATTGTAAAGTGGCTGAGAATTTGTAAGGTGTGAAGTTTCCTCCTCTATTCAATCACTAAATAAAAAAATCCGGGGAACCACATACTATCAATGTTACACTTTCTACTATTTAATTTGAAACTTGTCATGGATAGGCACAGATAGGTACAATATGGCAACTATTCGACCAGGCATTTGGAAGAAAATGTTAAACTCGGATTGTGGCATACCGGTCCATTATATATGACCATTCATCTATATTAGACCACCTTTTTTCGATATACTGGACCAGGTGGTCAGCTCAATGGATATCTTTGTTGGGTATATTGTTTTCTTTGCTGGTTGGTTTAGGAAATGCGGAATAACGATCAAAATGTCACGAGTCTTTGTGCCTGGAAGCATTGATTCATTGTATGATGATATGAAATTCACATCAATGCGAAATCAGTGGATTGATTGATAAAATTGCTAATAGAAAAAACAAGTTTTGGCTACAAATAAATTGAAAGAAGGTATCAGTATTAGCCGTCAAATATCTTCTTGTCATCCTCCACCGTTTGCTCACAGATAGGGTGCCGCAGCTCGCAATACCAGTGGTCCAGTATACCGGAACCTGGTCCAATATAGCGGATCACAGTGGTCAACCCGTACGTAGATATCTAGAAAGCTAGTGAAACTTTGCACTTCAAACCTTCATTTATTGTTTAAATATTTTTTCACAGCCCGTATGCCTTGGTTAGCTGAAGTGTTACAAACTATTGTCCCACATCACTTTGTTTACACACACACAAACGTTACAAAGTAAAAAAAAACTAATATATGCTCACCTTATTGATGCACATTTTATTTCAGCCGGGAGGTGGAGCCACGTTATCTTCGGTACAGTAGATTCACAGAACTGTGGACTCACGGAACTGTCAATCTTTGTTGAACTGTCAAATCTATGAGGGGTGATATATACACCGTTCTGTATTTACTTTATTGTTTTTTTTCATGTTATTAAACAGGATTCCTATTGGATTCTCAATTACTATCCACGGTTCTATGCTGTGTTTTGCTCCACCGTGTATATGCACCTGAGCTTTTGTTACGATCCCAAACCAAATTTGCCACAGACATTTAAACAAATTTTAATATTTGTAGATGCTTATTTTTAATTTTTTCTTTCTGAAACGATTGTAAAGTGGCTGAGAATTTGTAAGGTGTGAAGTTTCCTCCTCTATTCAATCACTAAATAAAAAACAGGGGGAACCACATACTATCAGTTTTACACTTTCCACTATTTAATTTAAAACTTGTTATGGATAGGCACAGATAGGTACAATATGAGGGGTGATAAATAAATTTAAAGAAGGTATCAGTATTAGCCGTCAAGTATCTTCTTGTCATCCTCCACCGTTTGCTCACAGATAGGGTGCCGCAGCTTGCAATACCAGTGGTCCAGTATACCGGAACCTGTTCCAATATAGCGGATCACAGTGGTGAACCCGTACGTAGATATCTACAAAGCTAGTGAAACTTTGCACTTCAAACCTTCATTTATTGTTTAAATACTTTTTTTCACCGCCCGTATGCCTTGGTTAGCTGAAGCGTTACAAACTATTGTCCCACATCACTTTGTTTACACACACAAACGTTACAAAGTGAAAAAAAAAACTAATATATGCTCACCTTATTGATGCGCATTTTATTTCAGCCGGGAGGTGGAGCCACGTAATCTTCGGTACCGTAGATTCACGGAACTGTGGATTCACAGAACTGTGAATCTTTCTTGACCTGTCAAATCGGGATAAAAACTATTCATTGAAGTAGGATCTGCATTGCAAAGTGGGTGAGCTGACAATTCTATGAGGGGTGATATATACACCGTTCTGTATTTACTTTATTGTTTTTTTTCATATTATTTAACAGGATTCCTATTGGATTCTCAATTACTATCCACGGTTCTATGCTGTGTTTTGCTCCACCGTGCATATGCATCTGAGCTTTTGTTACGATCCTAAACCAAATTTGCCACAGACATTTAAACAAATTTTAATAGTTGTAGATTCTTATTTTTAATTTTTTCTTTCTGAAAATATTGTAAAGTGGCTGAGAATTTGTAAGGTGTGAAGTTTCCTCCTCTATTCAATCACTAAATAAAAAATCCGGGGAACCACATACTGTCAGTGTTACCCTTTCCACTATTTAATTTAAAACTTGTCATGGATAGGCAAAGATAGGTACAATATGGCAACTATTCGACCAATCATTTGGAAGAAAATATTAAACTCGGATTGTGGCATATCAGTCCAATATAGATGACCATTCATCTATAGTAGACCACCTTTTGCGATATACTGGACCAGGTGGTAAATTTAATGGATATCTTTGTTGGGTATATTGTTTTCTTTGCTGCTTGGTTTAGGAAATGGGGAATAATGATCAAAATGTCACGAGTCTTTGTACCTGGAAGCATTGATTCATTGTATGATGATCTGAAATTCCCACAAATGCGAAATCAGTGGATTTATTAATAAAATTGCTAATAGAAAAAACAAATTTTGGCTACAAATAAATTTAAAGAAGGTATCAGTATTAGCCGTCAAATATCTTCTTTTCTTCCTCCACCATTTGCTCGCAGATAGGGTGCCGCAGCTCGCAATACCAGTGGTCCAGTATACCGGAACCTGGTCCAATATAGTGGATCACTGTGGTTCACCCGTACGTAGATATCTACAAAGCTAGTGAAACTTTGCACTTCAAACCTCCATTTATTGTTTAAATACTTTTTTCACCGCCCGTATGCCTTGGTTAGCTGAAGCGTTACAAACTAATGTCCCACATTACTATGTTTACACACACAAACGTTACAAAGTGAGAAAAAAAACTAATATATGCTCACCTTATTGATGCACATTTTATTTCAGCCGGGGGTTGGAGCCACGTAATCTTCGGTACCGTAGATTCACGGAACTGTAGATTCACAGAACTGTGAATCTTTGTTGAACTGTCAAATCGGGATAAAAACTATTCCCTGAAGTAGGATCTGCATTGCAAAGTGGGTGAGCTGACAATTCTATGAGGGGTGATATATACACCGTTCTGTATTTACTTTATTGTTTTTTTTAATGTTATTAAACAGGATTCCTATTGGATTCTCAATTACTATCCACGGTTCTATGCTGTGTTTTGCTCCACCGTGCATATGCACCTGAGCTTTTGTTACGATCCTAAACCAAATTTGCGACAGACATTTAAACAAATTTTAATAGTTGTAGATGCTTATTTTGAATTTTTTCTTACTGAAAGGATTGTAATGTGGCTGAGAATTTGTAAGGTGTGAAGTTTCCTCCTGACCATTCATCTATATTTGACCACCTTTTGCGATATACTGGACCAGGTAGTCAATTTAATGGATATCGTTGTTGGGTATATTGTTTTCTTTGCTGGTTGGTTTAGGAAATGGGGACGTAGGGAATAACGATCAAAATGTCACGAGTCTTTGTACCTGGAAGCATTGATTCTTTGTATGATGATCTGAAATTCCCACAAATGCGAAATCAGTGGATTTATTAATAAAATTGCTAATAGAAAAAACAAGTTTTGGCTATAAATAAATTTAAAGAAGGTATCAGTATTAGCCGTCAAGTATCTTCTTGTCATACTCCACCATTTGCTCACAGATAGGGTGCCGCAGCTCGCAATACCAGTGGTCCAGTATACCGGAACCTGGTCCAATATAGCGGATCACATTGGTCAACCCGTACGTAGATATCTAGAAAGCTAGTGAAACTTTGCACTTCAAACCTTCATTTATTGTTTAAATATTTTTTCACAGCCCGTATGCCTTGGTTGGCTGAAGTGTTACAAACTATTGTCCCACATCACTTTGTTTACACACACACAAACGTTACAAAGTAAAAAAAAACTAATATATGCTCACATTATTGATGCACATTTTATTTCAGCCGGGAGGTGGAGCCACGTTATCTTCGGTACAGTAGATTCACAGAACTGTGGACTCACGGAACTGTCACTCTTTGTTGAACTGTCAAATCTATGAGGGGTGATATATACACCGTTCTGTATTTACTTTATTGTTTTTTTTCATGTTATTAAACAGGATTCCTATTGGATTCTCAATTACTATCCACGGTTCTATGCTGTGTTTTGCTCCACCGTGTATATGCACCTGAGCTTTTGTTACGATCCCAAACCAAATTTGCCACAAACATTTAAACAAATTTTAATATTTGTAGATGCTTATTTTTAATTTTTTCTTTCTGAAACGATTGTAAAGTGGCTGAGAATTTGTAAGGTGTGAAGTTTCCTCCTCTATTCAATCACTAAATAAAAAACAGGGGGAACCACATACTATCAGTTTTACACTTTCCACTATTTAATTTAAAACTTGTCATGGATGGGGACAGATAGGTACAATATGAGGGGTGATAAATAAATTTAAAGAAGGTATCAGTATTAGCCGTCAAGTATCTTCTTTTCATCATCCACCGTTTGCTCACAGATAGGGTGCCGCAGCTTGCAATACCAGTGGTCCAGTATACCGGAACCTGTTCCAATATTGCGGATCACAGTGGTGAATCCGTACGTAGATATTTTCAAAGCTAGTGAAACTTTGCACTTCAAACCTTCATTTATTGTTTAAATACTTTTTTTCACCGCCCGTATGCCTTGGTTAGCTGAAGCGTTACAAACTATTGTCCCACACCACTTTGTTTACACACACAAACGTTACAAAGTGAAAAAAAAACTAATATATGCTCACCTTATTGATGCGCATTTTATTTCAGCCGGGAGGTGGAGCCACGTAATCTTCGATACCGTAGATTCACGGAACTGTGGATTCACAGAACTGTGAATCTTTCTTGAACTGTCATATCGGGATAAAAACTATTCATTGAAGTAGGATCTGCATTGCAAAGTGGGTGAGCTGACAATTCTATGAGGGGTGATATATACACCGTTCTGTATTTACTTTATTGTTTTTTTTCATGTTATTTAACAGGATTCCTATTGGATTCTCAATTACTATCCACGGTTCTATGCTGTGTTTTGCTCCACCGTGCATATGCATCTGAGCTTTTGTTACGATCCTAAACCAAATTTGCCACAGACATTTAAACAAATTTTAATAGTTGTAAATTCTTATTTTTAATTTTTTCTTTCTGGAAATATTGTAAAGTGGCTGAGAATGTGTAAGGTGTGAAGTTTCCTCCTCTATTCAATCACTAAATAAAAAATCCGGGGAACCACATACTATCAGTGTTACCCTTTCCACTATTTAATTTAAAACTTGTCATGGATAGGCAAAGATAGGTACGATATGGCAACTATTCGACCAATCATTTGGAAGAAAATATTAAACTCGGATTGTGGCATACCAGTCCAATATAGATGACCATTCATCTATAGTAGACCACCTTTTGCGATATACTGGACCAGGTGGTAAATTTAATGGATATCTTTGTTGGGTATATTGTTTTCTTTGCTGCTTGGTTTAGGAAATGGGGAATAATGATCAAAATGTCACGAGTCTTTGTACCTGGAAGCATTGATTCATTGTATGATGATCTGAAATTCCCACAAATGCGAAATCAGTGGATTTATTAATAAAATTGCTAATAGAAAAAACAAGTTTTGGCTACAAATAAATTTAAAGAAGGTATCAGTATTAGCCGTCAAGTATCTTCTTGTCTTCCTCCACCGTTTGCTCACAGATAGGGTGCCGCAGCTCGCAATACCAGTGGTCCCGTATACCGGAACCTGGTCCAATATAGCGGATCACAGTGGTGAACCCGTACGTAGATATCTACAAAGCTAGTGAAACTTTGCACTTCAAACCTTCATTTATTGTTTAAATACTTTTCTCACCGCCCGTATGCCTTGGTTAGCTGAAGCGTTACAAACTATTGTCCCACATCACTTTGTTTACACACACACAAACGTTACAAAGTGAAAAAAACTAATATATGCTCACCTTATTGATGCACATTTTATTTCAGCCGGGAGGTGGAGCCACGTTATCTCCGGTACCGTAGATTCACGGAACTGTGGATTCACGGAACTGTCAATCTTTGTTGAACTGTCAAATCGGGATACAAACCATTCCCTGAAGCAGGATCTGCATTGCCAAGTTGGTTAGCTGACAGTTCTATGAGGGGTGATATATACACCGTTCTCTATTTACTTTATTGGTTTTTTTTCATGTTATTAAACAGGATTCCAATTGGATTCTCAATTACTATCCACGGTTCTATGCTGTGTTTATGCTCCACCCTGCATTGATGCACCTGAGCTTTTGTTACGATCCTAAACCAAATTTGCGACAGACATTTAAACAAATTTTAGTAGTTGTAGATGCTTATTTTGAATTTTTTCTTTCTGAAAGGATTGTAAAGTGGCTGAGAATTTGTAAGGTGTGAAGTTTCCTCCTCTATTCAATCACTAAATAAAAAAATCCGGGGAACCACATACTATCAATGTTACACTTTCTACTATTTAATTTGAAACTTGTCATGGATAGGCACAGATAGGTACAATATGGCAACTATTCGACTAGGCATTTGGAAGAAAATGTTAAACTCGGATTGTGGCATACCGGTCCAATATAGATGACCATTCATCTATATTAGACCACCTTTTGCGATATACTGGACCAGGTAGTCAATTTAATGGAAATCGTTGTTGGGTATATTGTTTTCTTTGCTGGTTGGTTTGGGAAATGGGGACGTAGGGAATAACGATCAAAATGTCACGAGTCTTTGTGCCTGGAAGCATTGATTCATTGTATGATGATCTGAAATTCCCACAAATGCGAAATCAGTGGATTTATTAATAAAATTGATAATAAAAAAAACAAGTTTTGGCTATAAATAAATTTAAAGAAGGTATCAGTATTAGCCGTCAAGTATCTTCTTGTCATCCTCCACCGTTTGCTCACAGATAGGGTGCCGCAGCTCGCAATACCAGTGGTCCAGTATACCGGAACCTGGTCCAATATAGCGGATCACAGTGGTCAACCCGTACGTAGATATCTAGAAAGCTAGTGAAACTTTGCATTTCAAACCTTCATTTATTGTTTAAATATTTTTTCACAGCCCGTATGCCTTGGTTAACTGAAGTGTTACAAACTATTGTCCCACATCACTTTGTTTACACACACACAAACGTTACAAAGTGAAAAAAACTAATATATGCTCACCTTTTTGATGCACATTTTATTTCAGCCGGGAGGTGGAGTCACGTTATCTTCGGTACAGTAGATTCACAGAACTGTGGACTCACGGAACTGTGAATATTTTATGAACTATCAAATCGGGATACAAACCATTCCCTGAAGCAGGATCTACATTGCCTAGTGGGTGAGCTGACAATTCTATGAGGGGTGATATATACACCGTTCTGTATTTACTTTATTGTTTTTTTCATGTTATTAAACAGGATTCCAATTGGATTCTCAATTACTATCCACGGTTCTATGCTGTGTTTATTCTCCACCGTGCATTGATGCACCTGAGCTTTTGTTACGATCCTAAACCAAATTTGCGACAGACATTTAAACAAATTTTAATAGTTGTAGATGCTTATTTTGAATTTTTTCTTTCTGAAAGGATTGTAAACTGGCAGAGAATTTGTAAGGTGTGAAGTTTCCTCCTCTATTCAATCACTAAATAAAAAAATCCGGGGAACCACATACTATCAATGTTACACTTTCTACTATTTAATTTGAAACTTGTCATGGATAGGCACAGATAGGTACAATATGGCAACTATTCGACCAGGCATTTGGAAGAAAATGTTAAACTCGGATTGTGGCATACCGGTCCATTATATATGACCATTCATCTATATTAGACCACCTTTTTTCGATATACTGGACCAGGTGGTCAGCTCAATGGATATCTTTGTTGGGTATATTGTTTTCTTTGCTAGTTGGTTTAGGAAATGGGGAATAACGATCAAAATGTCACGAGTCTTTGTGCCTGGAAGCATTGATTCATTGTATGATGATCTGAAATTCACATCAATGCGAAATCAGTGGATTGATTGATAAAATTGCTAATAGAAAAATCAAGTTTTGGCTACAAATAAATTTAAAGAAGGTATCAGTATTAGCCGTCAAATATCTTCTTGTCATCCTCCACCGTTTGCTCACAGATAGGGTGCCGCAGCTCGCAATACCAGTGGTCCACTATACCGGAACCTGTTCCAATATAGCGGATCACAGTGGTGAACCCGTACGTAGATATCTACAAAGCTAGTGAAACTTTGCACTTCAAACATTCATTTATTGTTTAAATATTTTTTCACCGCCCGTATGCCTTGGTTAGCTGAAGCGTTACAAACTATTGTCCCACATCACTTTGTTTACACACACACAAACGTTACAAAGTGAAAAAAACTAATATATGCTTACCTTATTGATGCACATTTAATTTCAGCCGGGAGGTGGAGCCACGTTAACTTCGGTACCGTATATTCACGGAACTGTGGATTCACAGAACTGTGAATCTTTGTTGAACTGTCAAATCGGGATACAAACCACTCCCTGAAGCAGGATCTGCATTGCCAAGTGGGTGAGCTGACAATTCTATGAGGGGTGATATATACACCGTTCTGTATTTACTTTATTGTTTTTTTCATGTTATTAAACAGGATTCCTATTGGATTCTCAATTACTATCCACGGTTCTATGCTGTGTTTTGCTCCACCGTGCATTGATGCACCTGAGCTTTTGTTACGATCCTAAACCAAATTTGCGACAGACATTTAAACAAATTTTAATAGTTGTAGATGTTTATTTTGAATTTTTTCTTTCTGAAAGGATTGTAAAGTGGCTGAGAATTTGTAAGGTGTGAAGTTTCCTCCTCTATTGAATCACTAAATAAAAAAATCCGGGGAACCACATACTATCAATGTTACACTTTCCACTATTTAATTTGAAAATTGTTATGGATAGGCACAGATACGTACAATATGGCAACTATTCGACCAGGCATTTGGAAGAAAATGCTAAACTCGGATTGTGACATACCGGTCCAATATAGATGACCATTCATCTATATTAGACCACCTTTTGCGATATACTGGACCAGGTAGTCAATTTAATGGATATCTTTGTTGGATATATTGTTTTCTTTGCTGGTTGGTTTAGGAAATGGGGAATAACGATCAAAATGTCACGAGTCTTTGTGCCTGGAAGCATTGATTCATTGTATGATGATCTGAAATTCCCACAAATGCGAAATCAGTGGATTTATTGATAAAATTGCTAATAGAAAAAACAAGTTTTGGCTACAAATAAATTTAAAGAAGGTATCAGTATTAGCCGTCAAGTATCTTCTTGTCATCCTCCACCGTTTGCTCACAGATAGGGTGCCGCAGCTCGCAATACCAGTGGTCCAGTATACCGGAACCTGGTCCAATTTAGCGGATCACAGTGGTGAACCTGTACATAGATATCTACAAAGCTAGTGAAACTTTGCACTTCAAACCTTCATTTATTGTTTAAATATTTTTTCACCGCCCGTATGCCTTGGTTAGCTGAAGCGTTACAAACTATTGTCCCAGACCACTTTGTTTACACACACACAAACGTTACAAAGTGAAAAAAAACTAATATATGCTCACCTTATTGATACACATTTTATTTCAGCCGGGAGGTGGAGCCACGTTATCTTCGGTACCGTAGATTCACGGAACTGTGGATTCACGGAACTGTGAATCTTTGTTGAACTGTCAAATCGGGATACAAACCACTCCCTGAAGCAGGATCTGCATTGCGAAGTGGGTGAGCTGACAATTCTATGAAGGGTGATATATACACCGTTCTCTATTTACTTTATTGTTTTTTTTCATGTTATTAAACAGGATTCCAATTGGATTCTCAATTACTGTCCACAATTCTATGTTGTGTTTATGCTCCACTGTGCATTGATGCACCTGAGCTTTTGTTACGATCCTAAACCAAATTTGCGACAGACATTTAAAAAAATTTTAATAGTTGTAGATGCTTATTTTGAATTTTTTTCTTTCTGAAAGGATTGTAAAGTGGCTGAGAATTTGTAAGGTGTGAAGTTTCCTCCTCTATTCAATCACTAAATAAAAAAATCCGGGGAACCACATACTATCAATGTTACACTTTCCACTATTTAATTTGAAACTTGTCATGGATAGGCACAGATAGGTACAATATGGCAACTATTCGACCAGGCATTTGGAAGAAAATGCTAAACTCGGATTGTGACATACCGGTCCAATATAGATGACCATTCATCTATATTAGACCACCTTTTTTCGATATACTGGACCAGGTGGTCAGCTCAATGGATATCTTTGTTGGGTATATTGTTTTCTTTGCTGGTTGGTTTAGGAAATGGTGAATAACGATCAAAATGTCACGAGTCTTTGTGCCTGGAAGCATTGATTCATTGTATGATGATCTGAAATTCCCACAAATGCGAAATCAGTGGATTTATTGATAAAATTGCTAATAGAAAAAACAAGTTTTGGCTACAAATAAATTTAAAGAAGGTATCAGTATTAGCCGTCAAGTATCTTCTTGTCATCCTCCACCGTTTGCTCACAGATAGGGTGCCGCAGCTCGCAATACCAGTGGTCCCGTATACCGGAACCTGGTCCAATATAGCGGATCACAGTGGTGAACCCGTACGTAGATATCTACAAAGCTAGTGAAACTTTGCACTTCAAACCTTCATTTATTGTTTAAATATTTTTTCACCGCCCGTATGCCTTGGTTAGCTGAAGCGTTACAAACTATTGTCCCACATCACTTTGTTTACACACACACAAACGTTACAAAGTGAAAAAAACTAATATATGCTCACCTTATTGATACACATTTTATTTCAGCCGGGAGGTGGAGCCACGTTATCTTCGGTACCGTAGATTCACGGAACTGTGGATTCACGGAACTGTCAATCTTTGTTGAACTGTCAAATCGGGATACAAACCATTCCCTGAAGCAAGATCTGCATTGCCAAGTTGGTGAGCTGACAATTCTATGAGGGGTGATATATACACCGTTCTCTATTTACTTTATTGGTTTTTTTCATGTTATTAAACAGGATTCCATTTGGATTCTCAATTACTATCCACGGTTCTATGCTGTGTTTATGCTCCACTGTGCATTGATGCACCTGAGCTTTTGTTACGATCCTAAACCAAATTTGCGACAGACATTTAAACAAATTTTAATAGTTGTAGATGCTTATTTTGATTTTTTTCTTTCTGAAAGGATTGTAAACTGGCTGAGAATTTGTAAGGTGTGAAGTTTCCTCCTCTATTCAATCACTAAATAAAAAATCCGGGAACCACATACTATCAATGTTACACTTTCTACTATTTAATTTGAAACTTGTCATGGATAGGCACAGATAGGTACAATATGGCAACTATTCGACCAGGCATTTGGAAGAAAATGTTAAACTCGGATTGTGGCATACCGGTCCAATATAGATGACAATTCATCTATATTAGACCACCTTTTGCGATATACTGGACCAGGTAGTCAATTTAATGGATATCTTTGTTGGATATATTGTTTTCATTGCTGGTTAGTTTAGGAAATGGTGAATAACGATCAAAATGTCACGAGTCTTTGTACCTGGAAGCATTGATTCATTGTATGATGATATGAAATTCACATCAATGCGAAATCAATGGATTTATTGATAAAATTGCTAATAGAAAAAACAAGTTTTGTCTACAAATAAATTTATAGAAGGTATCAGTATTAGGCATCATCTAGTCATCCTCCACCGTTTGCTCACAGATAGGGTGCCGCAGCTCGCAATACCAGTGGTCCAGGATACCGGAACCTTGTCCAATATAGCGGATCACAGTGGTGAACCTGTACGTAGATATCTACATACCTAGTGAAACTTTGCACTTCCAACCTTCATTTATTGTTTAAATACTTTTTTCACTGCCCGTATGCCTTGGTTAGCAGAAGCGTTACAAACTATTGTCCCACATCACTTTGTTTACGCACACACAAACGTTACAAAGTGAAAAAAAACTAATATATGCTCACCTTATTGATGCACATTTTATTTCAGCCGGGAGGTGGAGCCACGTTATCTTCGGTACCGTAGATTCACGGAACTGTGGATTCACGGAACTGTCAATCTTTGTTGAACTGTCAAATCGGGATACAAACCATTCCCTGAAGCAGGATCTGCATTGCCAAGTTGGTGAGCTGACAATTCTATGAGGGGTGATATATACACCGTTCTCTATTTACTTTATTGTTTTTTTTCATGTTATTAAACAGGATTTCAATTGGATTCTCAATTACTATCCACGATTCTATGTTGTGTTTATGCTCCACTGTGCATTGATGCACCTGAGCTTTTGTTACGATCCTAAACCAAATTTGCGACAGACATTTAAACAAATTTTAATAGTTGTAGATGCTTATTTTGAATTTTTTCTTTCTGAAAGGATTGTAAAGTGGCTGAGAATTTGTAAGGTGTGAAGTTTCCTCCTCTATTCAATCACTAAATAAAAAAATCCGGGGAACCACATACTATCAATGTTACACTTTCCACTATTTAATTTGAAACTTGTCATGGATAGGCACAGATAGGTACAATATGGCAACTATTCGACTAAGCATTTGGAAGAAAATGTCAAACTCGGATTGTGGCATACCGGTTCAATATAGATGACCATTCATCTATATTAGACCACCTTTTGCGATATACTGGACCAGGTAGACAATTTAATGGATATCGTTGTTGGGTATATTGTTTTCTTTGCTGGTTGGTTTAGGAAATGGGGAATAACGATCAAAATGTCACGAGTCTTTGTGCCTGGAAGCATTGATTCATTGTATGATGATCTGAAATTCCCACAAATGCGAAATCAGTGGATTTATTGATAAAATTGCTAATAGAAAAAACAAGTTTTGGCTACAAATAAATTTAAAGAAGGTATCAGTATTAGCCGTCAAGTATCTTCTTGTCATCCTCCACCGTTTGCTCACAGATAGGGTGCCGCAGCTCGCAATACCAGTGGTCCAGTATACCGGAACCTGGTCCAATATAGCGGATCACAGTGGTGAACCCGTACGTAGATATATACAATACTAGTGAAACTTTGCACTTCAAACCTTCTTTTATTGTTTAAATACTTTTTTCACCGCCCGTATTCATTGATTAGCTGAAGCGTTACAAACTATTGTCCCACATCACTTTGTTTACACACACACAAACGTTACTAAGTAAAAAAACTAATATATGCTCACCTTATTGATGCACATTTTATTTCAGCCGGGAGTTCGAGCTACGTAATCTTCGGTACCGTAGATTCACGGAAGTGTGGATTCACCGAACTGTGAATCTTTGTTGAACTGTCAAATCGGGATACAAACCACTCCCTGAAGCAGGATCTGCATTGCCAAGTGGGTGAGCTGACAATTCTATGAGGGGTGATATATACACCGTTCTGTATTTACTTTATTGTTTTTTTCATGTTATTAAACAGGATTCCAATTGGATTCTCAATTACTATCCACGGTTCTATGCTGTGTTTATTCTCCACCGTGCATTGATGCACCTGAGCTTTTGTTACGATCCTAAACCAAATTTGCGACAGACATTTAAACAAATTTTAATAGTTGTAGATGCTTATTTTTAATTTTTTCTTTCTGAAAGGATTGTAAAGTGGCTGAGAATTTGTAAGGTGTGAAGTTTCCTCCTCTATTCAATCACTAAATAAAAAAATCCGGGGAACCACATACTATCAATGTTACACTTTCCACTATTTAATTTGAAACTTGTCATGGATAGGCACAGATAGGTACAATATGGCAACTATTCGACCAGGCATTTGGAAGAAAATGTTAAACTCGGATTGTGGCATATCGGTCCATTATAGATGACCATTCATCTATATTAGACCACCTTTTTTCGATATACTGGACCAGGTGGTCAGCTCAATGGATATCTTTGTTGGGTATATTGTTTTCTTTGCTGGTTGGTTTAGGAAATGGGGAATAACGATCAAAATGTCACGAGTCTTTGTGCCTGGAAGCATTGATTCATTGTATGATGATCTGAAATTCCCACAAATGCGAAATCATTGGATTTATTAATAAAATTGCTAATAGAAAAAACAAGTTTTGGCTACAAATAAATTTAAAGAAGGTATCAGTATTAGCCGTCAAGTATCTTCTTGTCATCCTCCACCGTTTGCTCACAGATAGGGTGCCGGAGATCGCAATACCAGTGGTCCAGTATACCGGAACCTGGTCCAATATAGCGGATCACAGTGGTGAACCCGTACGTAGATATATACAATACTAGTGAAACTTTGCACTTCAAACCTTCTTTTATTGTTTAAATACTTTTTTCACCGCCCGTATTCATTGATTAGCTGAAGCGTTACAAACTATTGTCCCACATCACTTTGTTTACACACACACAAACGTTACTAAGTAAAAAAACTAATATATGCTCACCTTATTGATGCACATTTTATTTCAGCCGGGAGGTGGAGCCACGCAATCTTCGGTACCGTAGATTCACGGAACTGTGGATTCACGGAACTGTGGATTCACGGAACTGTGAATCTTTGTTGATCTGTCAAATCGGGATACAAACCACTCCCTGAAGCAGGGTCTGCATTGCCAAGTGGGTGAGCTGACAATTCTATGAGGGGTGATATATACACCGTTCTGTATTTACTTTATTGTTTTTTTTCATGTTATTAAACAGGATTCCGATTGGATTCACAATTACTATCCACGGTTCTATGCTGTGTTTTGCTCCACCGTGCATATGCACCTGAGCTTTTGTTACGATCCTAAACCAAATTTGCGACAGACATTTAAACAAATTTTAATAGTTGTAGATGCTTATTTTTATTTTTTTCTTTCTGAAAGGATTGTAAAGTGGCTGAGAATTTGTAAGGTGTGAAGTTTCCTCCTCTATTCAATCACTAAATAAAAAAATCCGGGGAACCACATACTATCAATGTTACACTTTCCACTATTTAATTTGAAAATTGTTATGGATAGGCACAGATACGTACAATATGGCAACTATTCGACCAGGCATTTGGAAGAAAATGCTAAACTCGGATTGTGACATACCGGTCCAATATAGATGACCGTTCATCTATATTAGACCACCTTTTGCGATATACTGGACTAGGTAGTCATTATAATGGATCTTTGTTGGATATATTGTTTTCTTTGCTGGTTGGTTTAGGAAATGGGGAATAACGATCAAAATGTCACGAGTCTTTGTGCCTGGAAGCATTGATTCATTGTATGATGATCTGAAATTCCCACAAATGCGAAATCAGTGGATTTACTAATAAAATTTCTAATAGAAAAAACAAGTTTTGGCTACAAATAAATTTAAAGAAGGTATCAGTATTAGCCGTCAAATATCTTCTTGTCTTCCTCCACCGTTTGCTCACAGATAGGGTGCCGCAGCTCGCCATACCAGTGGTCCAGTATACCGGAACCTGGTCCAATATATCGAATCACAGTGGTGCACCCGTACGTAGATATCTACAAACTAGTGAAACTTTGCACTTCAAACCTTCATTTATTGTATAAATACTTTTTTCACCGCCCGTATGCCTTGTTTAGCTGAAGCGTTACAAACTACTGTCCCATATCACTTTGTTTACACACACACACAAACGTGACAAAGTAAAAAAAACTAATATATGCTCACCTTTTCGAAGTTTTTGCGGAGTCCGTAATTTTATACTATTGATGCACATATTATTTCAGCCGGGAGGTGGAGCCACGTTATCTTCGGTACCGTAGATTCACGGAACTGTGGATTCACGGAACTGTGAATCTTTATTGAACTGTCAAATCGGGATACAAATTACGCCGTGAAGCAGGATCTGCATTGCCAAGTGGGTGAGCTGACAATTCTATGAGGGGTGATATATACACCGTTCTCTATTTATTTATTGTTTTTTTTCATGTTATTAAAAAGGATTCCAATTGGATTCTCAATTACTATCCACGGTTCTATGCTGTGTTTATGCTCCACCATGCATTGATTCACCTGAGCTTTTGTTACGATCCTAAACCAAATTTGCGACAGACATTTAAGCAAATTTTAATAGTTGTTGATGCTTATTTTGATTTTTTTCTTTCTGAAAGGTTTGTAAAGTAGCTGAGAATTTGTAGGGTGTGAAGTTTCCTCCTCTATTCAATCACTAAATAAAAAAATCCGGGGAACCACATACTATCAATGTTACACTTTCCACTATTTAATTTGAAACTTGTCATGGATAGGCACAGATAGGTACAATATGGCAACTATTCGACCAGGCATTTGGAAGAAAATGTTAAACTCGATTGTGGCATACCTGTCCAATATAGATGACCATTCATCTATATTAGACCACCTTTTCCGATAGTGGGTGAGCTAACAATTCTATGAGGGGTGATATATACACCGTTCTGTATTTACTTTATTGTTTTTTTTCATGTTATTAAACAGGATTCCAATTGGATTCTCAATTACTATCCACGGTTCTATGCTGTGTTTATTCTCCACCGTGCATTGATGCAACTGAGCTTTTGTTACGATCCTAAACCAAATTTGCGAAAGACATCTGAACAAATTTTAATAGTTGTAGATGCTTATATTGAATTTTTTGTCTTTCTGAAATGATTGTAAACTGGCAGAGAATTTGTAAGGTGTGAAGTTTCCTCCTCTATTCAATCACTAAATAAAAAAATCCGGGGAACCACATACTATCAATGTTACACTTTCTACTATTTAATTTGAAACTTGTCATGGATAGGCACAGATAGGTACAATATGGCAACTATTCGACCAGGCATTTGGAAGAAAATGTTAAACTCGGATTGTGGCATACCGGTCCAATATAGATGACCATTCATCTATATTAGACCACCTTTTTTCGATATACTGGACCAGGTAGTCAATTTAATGGATATCGTTGTTGGGTATATTGTTATCTTTGCTGGTTGGTTTAGGAAATGGGGACGTAGGGAATAACGATCAAAATGTCACGAGTTTTTGTGCCTGGAAGCATTGAATCATTGTATGATGATCTAAAATTCCCACAAATGCGAAATCAGTGGATTTATTGATAAAATTTCTAGAAAAAACAAGTTTTGGCTACAAATAAATTTAAAGAAGGTATCAGTATTAACCGTCAAATATCTTCTTGTCTTCCTCCACCGTTTGCTCACAGATAGGGTGCTGCAGCTCACAATACCAGTGGTCCAGTATACCGGAACCTGGTCCAATATTGCGGATCACAGTGGTCAACCCGTACGTAGATATCTAGAAAGCTAGTGAAACTTTGCACTTCCAACCTTCATTTATTGTTTAAATACTTTTTTCACTGCCCGTATGCCTTGGTTAGCAGAAGCGTTACAAACTATTGTCCCACATCACTTTGTTTACGCACACACAAACGTTACAAAGTGAAAAAAAAACTAATATATGCTCACCTTATTGATGCACATTTTATTTCAGCCGGGAGGTGGAGCCACCTTATCTTCGGTACCGTAGATTCACGGAACTGTGGATTCACGGAACTGTCAATCTTTGTTGAACTGTCAAATCGGGATACAAACCACTCCCTGAAGCAGGATCTGCATTGCGAAGTGGGTGAGCTGACAATTCTATGAGGGGTGATATATACACCGTTCTCTATTTACTTTATTGTTTTTTTCATGTTATTAAACAGGATTCCAATTGGATTCTCAATTACTATCCACGGTTCTATGCTGTGTTTATGCTCCACTGTGCATTGATGCACCTGAGCTTTTGTTACGATCCTAAACCAAATTTGCGACAGACATTTAAACAAATTTTAATAGTTGTAGATGCTTATTTTGAATTTTTTCTTTCTGAAAGGATTGTAAAGTGGCTGAGAATTTGTAAGGTGTGAAGTTTCCTCCTCTATTGAATCACTAAATAAAAAAATCCGGGGAACCACATACTATCAATGTTACACTTTCCACTATTTAATTTGAAACTTGTCATGGATAGGCACAGATAGATACAATATGGCAACTATTCGACCAGGCATTTGGAAGAAAATGTTAAACTCGGATTGTGGCATACCGGTCCAATATAGATGATCATTCATCTATATTAGACCACCTTTTTCGATATACTGGACCACGTAGTCAATTTAATGGATACCTTTGTTGGATATATTGTTTTCTTTGCTGGTTGGTTTAGGAAATGGGGAATAACGATCAAAATGTCACGAGTCTTTGTGCCTGGAAGCATTGATTCATTGTATGATGATCTGAAATTCCCACAAATGCGAAATCAATGGATTTATTGATAAAATTGCTAATAGAAAAAACAAGTTTTGGCTACAAATAAATTTAAAGAAGGTATCAGTATTAGCCGTCAAGTATCTTCTTGTCATCCTCCACCGTTTGCTCACAGATAGGGTGCCGCAGCTCGCAATACCAGTGGTCCAGTATACCGGAACCTGGTCCAATATAGCGGATCACAGTGGTGAACCCGTACTTAGATATCTACAAAGCTAGTGAAACTTTGCACTTCAAACCTTCATTTATTGTTTAAATATTTTTTTCACCGCCCGTATGCCTTGGTTAGCTGAAGCGTTACAAACTATTGTCCCACATCACTTTGTTTACACACACACAAACGTTACAAAGTGAAAAAAACTAATATATGCTCACCTTATTGATGCACATTTTATTTCAGCCGGGAGGTGGAGCCACGTTATCTTCGGTACCGTAGATTCACCGAACTGTGGATTCACGGAACTGTGAATCTTTGTTGAACTGTCAAATCGGGATACAAACCACTCCTTGAAGCAGGATCTGCATTGCCAAGTTGGTGAGCTGACAATTCTATGAGGGGTGATATATACACCGTTCTCTATTTACTTTATTGTTTTTTTTTCTTGTTATTAAACAGGATTCCAATTTGATTCTCAATTACTATCCACGGTTCTATGCTGTGTTTATGCTCCACCGTGCATTGATGCACCTGAGCTTTTGTTACGATCCTAAACCAAATTTGCGACAGACATTTAAACAAATTTTAATAGTTGTAGATGCTTATTTTGATTTTTTTCTTTCTGAAAGGATTGTAAACTGGCTGAGAATTTGTAAGGTGTGAAGTTTCCTCCTCTATTCAATCACTAAATAAAAAAATCCGGGGACCCACATACTATCAATGTTACACTTTCCACTATTTAATTTGAAAATTGTTATGGATAGGCACAGATACGTACAATATGGCAACTATTCGACCAGGCATTTGGAAGAAAATGCTAAACTCGGATTGTGACATAACGGTCCAATATAGATGACCGTTCATCTATATTAGACCACCTTTTTCGATATACTGGACCAGGTAGTCAATTTAATGGATATCTTTGTTGGATATATTGTTTTCTTTGCTGGTTGGTTTAGGAAATGGGGAATAACGATCAAAATGTCACGAGTCTTTGTGCCTGGAAGCATTGATTCATTGCATGATGATATGAAATTCCCATAAATGCGAAATCAGTGGATTGATTGATAAAATTGCTAATAGAAAAAACAAGTTTTGGCTACAAATAAATTTAAAGAAGGTATCAGTATTAGCCGTCAAGTATCTTCTTGTCATCCTCCACCGTTTGCTCACAGATAGGGTGCCGCAGCTCGCAATACCAGTGGTCCCGTATACCGGAACCTGGTCCAATATAGCGGATCACAGTGGTGAACCCGTACGTAGATATCTACAAAGCTAGTGAAACTTTGCACTTCAAACCTTCATTTATTGTTTAAATACTTTTTTTCACCGCCCGTATGCCTTGGTTAGCTGAAGCGTTACAAACTATTGTCCCACATCACTTTGTTTACGCACACACAAACGTTACAAAGTGAAAAAAAACTAATATATGCTCACATTATTGATGCACATTTTATTTCAGCCGGGAGGTGGAGCCACGTTATCTTCGGTACCGTAGATTCATGGAAAAGTGGATTCACGGAACTGTTAATCTTTGTTGAACTGTCAAATCGGGATTCAAACCACTCCCTGAAGCAGGATCTGCATTGCCATGTGGGTGAGCTGACAATTCTATGAGGGGTGATAGATACACCGTTCTGTATTTACTTTATTCTTTTTTTCATGTTATTAAACAGGATTCCAATTGGATTCTCAATTACTATCCACGGTTCTATGCTGTGTTATGCTCCACCGTGCATTGATGCACCTTAGCTTTTGTTACGATCCTAAACCAAATTTGCGACAGACATTTAAACAAATTTTAATAGTTGTAGATGCTTATTTTTTATTTTTTCTTTCTGAAAGGATTGTAAAGTGGCTGAGAATTTGTAAGGTGTGAAGTTTCCTCCTCTATTCTATCACTAAATTAAAAAATTCGGGGAACCACATACTATCAATGTTACACTTTCCACTATTTAATTTGAAATTTGTCATGGATAGGCACAGATAGGTACAATATGGCAACTATTCGACTAGGCATTTGGAAGAAAATGTTAAACTCGGATTGTGGCATACCGGTTCAATATAGATGACCATTCATCTATATTAGACCACCTTTTGCGATATACTGTACCAGGTAGTCAATTTAATGGATATCGTTGTTGGGTATATTGTTTTCTTTGCTGGTTGGTTTAGGAAATGGGGACGTAGGGAATAACGATCAAAATGTCACGAGTCTTTGTGCCTAGAAGCATTGATTCATTGTATGATGATCTGAAATTCCCACAAATGCGAAATCAGTGGATTTATTAATAAAATTGCTAATAGAAAAAACAAGTTTTGGCTACAAATAAATTTAAAGAAGGTATAAGTATTAGCCGTCAAGTATCTTCTTGTCATCCTCCACCGTTTGCTCACAGATAGGGTGCCGCAGCTCGCAATACCAGTGGTCCAATATACCGGAACCTGGTCCAATATAGCGGATCACCGTGGTGAACCCGTTCTTAGATATCTACAAAACTAGTGAAACTTTGCACTTCAAACCTTCATTTATTGTTTAAATATTTTTTCACCGCCCGTATGCCTTGGTTAGCTGAAGCGTTACAAACTATTGTCCCTAAATAAAAAAATCCTGGGAACCACATACTATCAATGTTACACTTTCCACTATTTAATTTGAAACTTGTCATGGATAGGCACAGATAGGTACAATATGGCAACTATTCGACCAGGCATTTGGAAGAAAATGTTAAACTCGGATTGTGGCATATCGGTCCATTATAGATGACCATTCATCTATATTAGACCACCTTTTTTTCGATATACTGGACCAGGTGGTCAGCTCAATGGATATATTTGTTGGGTATATTGTTTTCTTTGCTGGTTGGTTTAGGAAATGGGGAATAACGATCAAAATGTCACGAGTCTTTGTACCTGGAAGCATTGATTCATTGTATGATGATCTCAAATTCCCACAAATGCGAAATCAGTGGATTTATTAATAAAATTGCTAATAGAAAAGAAAAGTTTTGGCTACAAATAAATTTAAAGAAGGTATCAGTATTAGCCGTCAAGTATCTTCTTGTCATCCTCCACCGTTTGCTCACAGATAGGGTGCCGCAGCTCGCAATACCAGTGGTCCAGTATACCGGAACCTGGTCCAATATAGCGGATCACAGTGGTCAACCCGTACGTAGATATCTACAAAGCTAGTGAAACTTTGCACTTCAAACCTTCATTTATTGTTTAAATACTTTTTTCACTGCCCGTATGCCTTGGTTAGCAGAAGCGTTACAAACTATTGTCCCACATCACTTTGTTTACGCACACACAAACGTTACAAAGTGAAAAAAAACTAATATATGCTCAACTTATTGATGCACATTTTATTTCAGCCGGGAGGTGGAGCCACGTTATCTTCGGTACCGTAGATTCACGGAACTGTGGATTCACGGAACTGTGAATCTTTGTTGAACTGTCAAATCGGGATACAAACCACTCCCTGAAGCAGGATCTGCATTGCGAAGTGGGTGAGCTGACAATTCTATAAGGGGTGATATATACACCGTTTTCTATTTACTTTATTGGTATTTTTCATGTTATTAAACAGTATTCCAATTGGATTCTCAATTACTATCCACGGTTCTATGCTGTGTTTATGCTCCACCGTGCATTGATGCACCTTAGCTTTTGTTACGATCCTAAACCAAATTTGCGACAGACATTTAAACAAATTTTAATAGTTGTAGATGCTTATTTTTTATTTTTTCTTTCTGAAAGGATTGTAAAGTGGCTGAGAATTTGTAAGGTGTGAAGTTTCCTCCTCTATTCAATCACTAAATTAAAAAATTCGGGGAACCACATACTATCAATGTTACACTTTCCACTATTTAATTTGAAATTTGTCATGGATAGGCACAGATAGGTACAATATGGCAACTATTCGACTAGGCATTTGGAAGAAAATGTTAAACTCGGATTGTGGCATACCGGTCCAATATAGATGACCATTCATCTATATTAGACCACCTTTTGCGATATACTGGACCAGGTAGTCAATTTAATGGATATCGTTGTTGGGTATATTGTTTTCTTTGCTGGTTGGTTTAGGAAATGGGGACGTAGGGAATAACGATCAAAATGTCACGAGTCTTTGTAACTGGAAGCATTGATTCATTGTATGATGATCTGAAATTCCCACAAATGCGAAATCAGTGGATTTATTAATAAAATTGCTAATAGAAAAAACAAGTTTTGGCTACAAATAAATTTAAAGAAGGTATCAGTATTAGCCGTCAAGTATCTTCTTGTCATCCTCCACCGTTTGCTCACAGATAGGGTGCCGCAGCTCGCAATACCAGTGGTCCCGTATACCGGAACCTGGTCCAATATAGCGGATCACAGTGGTGAACCCGTACGTAGATATCTACAAAGCTAGTGAAACTTTGCACTTCAAACCTTCATTTATTGTTTAAATACTTTTCTCACCGCCCGTATGCTTTGGTTAGCTGAAACGTTACAAACTATTGTCCCACATCACTTTGTTTACACACACACAAACGTTACAAAGTGAAAAAACTAATATATGCTCACCTTATTGATGCACATTTTATTTCAGCCGGGAGGTGGAGCCACGTTATCTTCGGTACCGTAGATTCACGGAACTGTGGATTCACGGAACTGTGAATCTTTGTTGAATTGTCAAATCGGGATACAAACCACTCCTTGAAGCAGGATCTGCATTGCCAAGTTGGTTAGCTGACAGTTCTATGAGGGGTGATATATACACCGTTCTCTATTTACTTTATTGTTTTTTTCATGTTATTAAACAGGATTCCAATTGGATTCTCAATTACTATCCACGGTTCTATGCTGTGTTTATTCTCCACCATGCATTGATGCACCTGAGCTTTTGTTACGATCCTAAACCAAATTTGCGACAGACATTTAAACAAATTTTAATAGTTTAGATGCTTATTTTGATTTTTTTCTTTCTGAAAGGATTGTAAACTGGCAGAGAATTTGTAAGGTGTGAAGTTTCCTCCTCTATTCAATCACTAAATAAAAAAATCCGGGGAACCACATACTATCAATGTTACACTTTCTACTATTTAACTTGAAACTTGTCATGGATAGGCACAGATAGGTACAATATGGCAACTATTCGACCAGGCATTTGGAAGAAAATGTTAAACTCGGATTGTGGCATATCGGTCCATTATAGATGACCATTCATCTATATTAGACCACCTTTTGCGATATACTGTACCAGGTAGTCAATTTAATGGATATCTTTGTTGGATATATTGTTTTCTTTGCTGGTTGGTTTAGGAAATGGGGAATAACGATCAAAATGTCACGAGTCTTTGTGCCTGGAAGCATTGATTCATTGTATGATGATCTGAAATTCCCACAAATGCGAAATCAGTGGATTTATTGATAAAATTGCTAATAGAAAAAACAAGTTTTGGCTACAAATAAATTTAAAGAAGGTATCAGTATTAGCCGTCAAGTATCTTCTTGTCATCCTCCACCGTTTGCTCACAGATAGGGTGCCGCAGCTCGCAATACCAGTGGTCCAGTATACCGGAACCTGGTCCAATTTAGCAGATCGCAGTGGTGAACCTGTACATAGATATCTACAAAGCTAGTGAAACTTTGCACTTCATACCTTCATTTATTGTTTAAATATTTTTTCACCGCCCGTATGCCTTGGTTAGCTGAAGCGTTACAAACTATTGTCCCAGACCACTTTGTTTACACACACACAAACGTTACAAAGTGAAAAAAACTAATATATGCTCACCTTATTGATACACATTTTATTTCAGCCGGGAGGTGGAGCCACGTTATCTTCGGTACCGTAGATTCACGGAACTGTGGATTCACGGAACTGTGAATCTTTGTTGAACTGTCAAATCGGGATACAAACCACTCCCTGAAGCAGGATCTGCATTGCGAAGTGGGTGAGCTGACAATTCTATGAAGGGTGATATATACACCGTTCTCTATTTACTTTATTGTTTTTTTTCATGTTATTAAACAGGATTCCAATTGGATTCTCAATTACTAACCACGGTTCTATGCTGTGTTTATTCTCCACCGTGCATTGATGCACCTGAGCTTTTGTTACGATACTAAACCAAATTTGCGACAGACATTTAAACAAATTTTAATAGTTGTAGATGCTTATTTTGAATTTTTTCTTTCTGAAAGGATTGTAAACTGGCTGAGAATTTGTAAGGTGTGAAGTTTCCTCCTCTATTCAATCACTAAATAAAAAAATCCGGGGAACCACATACTATCAATGTTACACTTTCCACTATTTAATTTGAAACTTGTCATGGATAGGCACAGATAGGTACAATATGGCAACTATTCGACTAGGCATTTGGAAGAAAATGTTAAACTCGGATTGTGGCATACCGGTCCAATATAGATGACCATTCATCTATATTAGACCACCTTTTGCGATATACTGGACCAGGTAGTCAATTTAATGGATATCTTTGTTGATATATTGTTTTCTTTGCTGGTTGGTTTAGGAAATGGTGAATAACGATCAAAATGTCACGAGTCTTTGTGCCTGGAAGCATTGATTCATTGTATGATGATCTGAAATTCCCACAAATGCGAAATCAGTGGATTTATTGATAAAATTGCTAATAGAAAAAACAAGTTTTGGCTACAAATAAATTTAAAGAAGGTATCAGTATTAGCCGTCAAGTATCTTCTTGTCATCCTCCACCGTTTGCTCACAGATAGGGTGCCGCAGCTCGCAATACCAGTGGTCCAGTATACCGGAACCTGGTCCAATATAGCGGATCACAGTGGTGAACCTGTACGTAGATATCTACAAAGCTAGTGAAACTTTGCACTTCAAACCTTCATTTATTGTTTAAATACTTTTTCACCGCCCGTATGCCTTGGTTAGCTGAAGCGTTACAAACTATTGTCCCACATCACTTTGTTTACACACACACAAACGTTACAAAGTGAAAAAAACTAATATATGCTCACCTTATTGATGCACATTTTATTTCAGCCGGGAGGTGGAGCCACGTTATCTTCGGTACCGTAGATTCACGGAACTGTGGATTCACGGAACTGTCAATCTTTGTTGAACTGTCAAATCGGGATACAAACCATTCCCTGAAGCAGGATCTGCATTGCCAAGTTGGTGAGCTGACAATTCTATGAGGGGTGATATATACACCGTTCTCTATTTACTTTATTGTTTTTTTTCATGTTATTAAACAGGATTCCAATTGGATTCTCAATTACTATCCACGGTTCTATGCTGTGTTTATGCTCCACTGTGCATTGATGCACCTGAGCTTTTGTTACGATCCTAAACCAAATTTGCGACACACATTTAAAAAAATGTTAATAGTTGTAGATGCTTATTTAGAATTTTTTCTTTCTGAAAGGATTGTAAAGGCATTTGGAAGAAAATGTTAAACTCGGATTGTGGCATACCGGTCCAATATAGATGACCATTCATCTATATTAGACCACCTTTTGCGATATACTGGACCAGGTAGTCAATTTAATGGATATCTTTGTTGGATATATTGTTTTCTTTGCTGGTTGGTTTAGGAAATGGGGAATAACGATCAAAATGTCACGAGTCTTTGTGCCTGGAAGCATTGATTCATTGTATGATGATCTGAAATTCCCATAAATGCGAAATCAGTGGATTTATTGATAAAATTGCTAATAGAAAAAACAAGTTTTGGCTACAAATAAATTTAAAGAAGGTATCAGTATTAGCCGACATATCTTCTTGTCATCCTCCACCGTTTGCTCACAGATAGGGTGCCGCAGCTCGCAATACCAGTGGTCCAGTATACCGGAACCTGGTCCAATTTAGCGGATCACAGTGGTGAACCTGTACATAGATATCTACAAAGCTAGTGAAACTTTGCACTTCAAACCTTCATTTATTGTTTAAATATTTTTTCACCGCCCGTATGCCTTGGTTAGCTGAAGCGTTACAAACTATTGTCCCACATCACTTTGTTTACACACACACAAACGTTACAAAGTGAAAAAAACTAATATATGCTCACCTTATTGATACACATTTTATTTCAGCCGGGAGGTGGAGCCACGTTATCTTCGGTACCGTAGATTCACGGAACTGTGGATTCACGGAACTGTGAATCTTTGTTGAACTGTCAAATCGGGATACAAACCACTCCCTGAAGCAGGATCTGCATTGCGAAGTGGGTGAGCTGACAATTCTATGAAGGGTGATATATACACCGTTCTCTATTTACTTTATTGTTTTTTTTTCATGTTATTAAACAGGATTCCAATTGGATTCTCAATTACTGTCCACAATTCTATGTTGTGTTTATGCTCCACTGTGCATTGATGCACCTGAGCTTTTGTTACGATCCTAAACCGAATTTGCGACAGACATTTAAAAAAATGTTAATAGTTGTAGATGCTTATTTTGAATTTTTTCTTTCTGAAAGTATTGTAAAGTGGCTGAGAATTTGTAAGGTGTGAAGTTTCCTCCTCTATTGAATCACTAAATAGAAAAATCCGGGGAACCACATACTATCAATGTTACACTTTCCACTATTTAATTTGAAACTTGTTATGGATAGGCACAGATACGTACAATATGGCAACTATTCGACCAGGCATTTGGAAGAAAATGCTAAACTCGGATTGTGACATACCGGTCCAATATAGATGACCGTTCATCTATATTATACAACCTTTTGCGATATACTGGACCAAGTAGTCAATTTCATGGATATCTTTGTTGGATATATTGTTTTCTTTGCTGGTTGGTTTAGGAAATGGGGAATATCGATCAAAATGTCATGAGTCTTTGTGCCTGGAAGCCTTGATTCATTGTATGATAATCTGAAATTCCCATAAATGCGAAATCAGTGGATTTATTGATAAAATTGCTAATAGAAAAAACAAGTTTTGGCTACAAGTAAATTTAAAGAATGTATCAGTATTAACCGTCAAATATCTTCTTGTCTTCCTCCACCGTTTGCTCACAGATAGGGTGCCGCAGCTCGCAACACCAGTTGTCCAGTATACCGGAACCTGGTCCAATATAGCGGATCACAGTGGTGAACCCATACGTAGATATCTACATAGCTAGTGAAACTTTGCACTTCAAACCTTCATTTATTGTTTAAATACTTTTTTCACTGCCCGTATGCCTTGGTTAGCAGAAGCGTTACAAACTATTGTCCCACATCATTTTGTTTACGCACACACAAACATTACAAATTGAAAAAAACTAATATATGCTCAACTTATTGATGCACATTTTATTTCAGCCGGGAGGTGGAGCCACCTTATGTTCGGTACCGTAGATTCACGGAACTGTGGATTCACGGAACTGTCAATCTTTGTTGAACTGTCAAATCGGGATACAAACCATTCCCTGAAGCAGAATCTGCATTGCGAAGTGGGTGAGCTGACAATTATATGAAGGGTGATATATACACCGTTCTCTATTTACTTTATTGTTTTTTTCATGTTATTAAACAGGATTTCAATTGGATTCTCAATTACTATCTACGGTTCTATGCTGTGTTTTGCTCCACCGTGCATATCCACCTGAGCTTTTGTTACGATCCTAAACCAAATTTGCGACAGACATTTAAACAAATGTTAATAGTTGTAGATGCTTATTTTGAATTTTTTCTTTCTGAAAGGATTGTAAACTGGCTGAGAATTTGTAAGGTGTGAAGTTTCCTCCTCTATTCAATCACTAAATAAAAAAATCCGGGGAACCACATACTATCAATGTTACACTTTTCACTATTTAAATTGAAACTTGTCATGCATAGGCACAGATAGGTACAATATGGCAACTATTCGACCAGGCATTTGGAAGAAAATGTTAAACTCGGATTGTGGCATACCGGTCCAATATAGATGACCATTCATCTATATTAGACCACCTTTTTCGATATACTGGAACAGGTAGTCAATTTAATGGATATCTTTGTTGGATATATTGTTTTCTTTGCTGGTTGGTTTAGGAAATGGGGAATAACGATCAAAATGTCACGAGACTTTGTGCCTGGAAGCATTGATTCATTGTATGATGATCTGAAATTCCCACAAATGCGAAATCAGTGGATTTATTAATAAAATTGCTAATAGAAAAAACAAGTTTTGGCTACAAATAAATTTAAACAAGGTATAAGTATTAGCCGTCAAGTATCTTCTTGTCATCCTTCACCGTTTGCTCACAGATAGGGTTCCGCAGCTCGCAATACCAGTGGTCCCGTATACCGGAACCTGGTCCAATATAGCGGATCACAGTGGTGAACCCGTACGTAGATATCTACAAAGCTAGTGAAACTTTGCACTTCAAACCTTCATTTATTGTTTAAATACTTTTCTCACCGCCCGTATGCCTTGGTTAGCTGAAGCGTTACAAACTATTGTCCCACATCACTTTGTTTACACACACACAAACGTTACAAAGTGAAAAAAACTAATATATGCTCACCTTATTGATGCACATTTTATTTCAGCCGGGAGGTGGAGCCACGTTATCTTCGGTACCGTAGATTCACGGAACTGTGGATTCACGGAACTGTGAATCTTTGTTGAACTGTCAAATCGGGATACAAAGACCAGGTAGTCAATTTAATGGATATCTTTGTTGGATATATTGTTTTCTTTGCTGGTTGGTTTAGGAAATGGGGAATAACGATCAAAATGTCACGAGTCTTTGTGCCTGGAAGCATTGATTCATTGTATGATGATCTGAAATTCCCACAAATGCGAAATCAGTGGATTTATTGATAAAATTGCTAATAGAAAAAACAAGTTTTGTTTACAAATAAATTTAAAGAAGGTATCAGTATTAGCCATCATCTTGTCATCCTCCACCGTTTGCTCACAGATAGTGTGCCGCAGCTCGCAATACCAGTGGTCCAGGATACCGGAACCTGGTCCAATATAGCGGATCACAGTGGTGAACCCATACGTAGATATCTACATAGCTAGTGAAACTTTGCACTTCAAACCTTCATTTATTGTTTAAATACTTTTTTCACTGCCCGTATGCCTTGGTTAGCAGAAGCGTTACAAACTATTGTCCCACATCACTTTGTTTACGCACACACAAACGTTACAAAGTGAAAAAAAACTAATATATGCTCAACTTATTGATGCACATTTTATTTCAGCCGGGAGGTGGAGCCACCTTATCTTCGGTACCGTAGATTCACGGAACTGTGGATTCACGGAACTGTCAATCTTTGTTGAACTGTCAAATCGGGATACAAACCATTCCCTGAAGCAGGATCTGCATTGCGAAGTGGGTGAGCTGACAATTCTATGAAGGGTGATATATACACCGTTCTCTATTTACTTTATTGTTTTTTTCATGTTATTAAACAGGATTTCAATTGGATTCTCAATTACTATCCACGGTTCTATGCTGTGTTTTGCTCCACCGTGCATATCCACCTGAGCTTTTGTTACGATCCTAAACCAAATTTGCGACAGACATTTAAACAAATGTTAATAGTTGTAGATGCTTATTTTGAATTTTTTCTTTCTGAAAGGATTGTAAACTGGCTGAGAATTTGTAAGGTGTGAAGTTTCCTCCTCTATTCAATCACTAAATAAAAAAATCCGGGGAACCACATACTATCAATGTTACACTTTCTACTATTTAATTTGAAACTTGTCATGGATAGGCACAGATAGGTACAATATGGCAACTATTCGACCAGGCATTTGGAAGAAAATGTTAAACTCGGATTGTGGCATACCGGTCCAATATAGATGACCATTCATCTATATTAGACCACCTTTTGCGATATACTGGACCAGGTAGTCAATTTAATGGATATCTTTGTTGGATATATTGTTTTCTTTGCTGGTTGGTTTAGGAAATGGGGAATAACGATCAAAATGTCACGAGTCTTTGTGCCTGGAAGCATTGATTCATTGTATGATGATCTGAAATTCCCACAAATGCGAAATCAGTGGATTTATTGATAAAATTGCTAATAGAAAAAACAAGTTTTGGCTACAAATAAATTTAAAGAAGGTATCAGTATTAGCCGTCAAGTATCTTCTTGTCATCCTCCACCGTTTGCTCACAGATAGGGTGCCGCAGCTCGCAATACCCGTGGTCCACTATACCGGAACCTGTTCCAATATAGCGGATCACAGTGGTGAACCCGTACGTAGATATCTACAAAGCTAGTGAAACTTTGCACTTCAAACCTTCATTTATTGTTTAAATACTTTTCTCACCGCCCGTATGCCTTGGTTAGCTGAAGCGTTACAAACTATTGTCCCACATCACTTTGTTTACACACACACAAACGTTACAAAGTGAAAAAAACTAATATATGCTCACCTTATTGATGCACATTTTATTTCAGCCGGGAGGTGGAGCCACGTTATCTTCGGTACCGTAGATTCACGGAACTGTGGATTCACGGAACTGTCAATCTTTGTTGAACTGTCAAATCGGGATACAAACCATTCCCTGAAGCAGGATCTGCATTGCCAAGTTGGTGAGCTGACAGTTCTATGAGGGGTGATATATACACCGTTCTCTATTTACTTTATTGTTTTTTTCATGTTATTAAACAGGATTTCAATTGGATTCTCAATTACTATCCACGGTTCTATGCTGTGTTTTGCTCCACCGTGCATATGCACCTGAGCTTTTGTTACGATCCTAAACCAAATTTGCGACAGACATTTAAACAAATTTTAATAGTTGTAGATGCTTATTTTGAATTTTTTCTTTCTGAAAGGATTGTAAAGTGGCTGAGAATTTGTAAGGTGTGAAGTTTCCTTCTCTATTGAATCACTAAATAAAAAAATCCGGGGAACCACATATTATCAATGTTACACTTTCCACTATTTAATTTGAAACTTGTTATGGATAGGCACAGATACGTACAATATGGCAACTATTCGACCAGGCATTTGGAAGAAAATGCTAAACTCGGATTGTGACATACCGGTCCAATATAGATGACCGTTCATCTATATTAGACCACCTTTTGCGATATACTGGACCAGGTAGTCAATTTAATGGATATCTTTGTTGGATATATTGTTTTCTTTGCTGGTTGGTTTAGGAAATGGGGAATAACGATCAAAATGTCACGAGTCTTTGTGCCTGGAAGCATTGATTCATTGTATGATGATCTGAAATTCCCACAAATGCGAAATCAGTGGATTTATTGATAAAATTGCTAATAGAAAAAACAAGTTTTGGCTACAAATAAATTTAAAGAAGGTATCAGTATTAGCCGTCAAGTATCTTCTTGTCATCCTCCACCGTTTGCTCACAGATAGGGTGCCGCAGCTCGCAATACCAGTGGTCCCGTATACCGGAACCTGGTCCAATATAGCGGATCACAGTGGTGAACCCGTACGTAGATATCTACAAAGCTAGTGAAACTTTGCACTTCAAACCTTCATTTATTGTTTAAATACTTTTCTCACCGCCCGTATGCCTTGGTTAGCTGAAGCGTTACAAACTATTGTCCCACATCACTTTGTTTACACACACACAAACGTTACAAAGTGAAAAAAACTAATATATGCTCACCTTATTGATGCACATTTTATTTCAGCCGGGAGGTGGAGCCACGTTATCTTCGGTACCGTAGATTCACGGAACAGTGGATTCACGGAACTGTTAATCTTTGTTGAACTGTCAAATCGGGATACAAACCACTCCCTGAAGCAGGATCTGCATTGCCATGTGGGTGAGCTGACAATTCTATGAGGGGTGATATATACACCGTTCTCTATTTACTTTATTGTTTTTTTCATGTTATTAAACAGGATTCCAATTGGATTCTCAATTACTATCCACGGTTCTATGCTGTGTTTATGCTCCACCTGCATTGATGCACCTGAGCTTTTGTTACGATCCTAAACCAAATTTGCGACAGACATTTAAACAAATTTTAATAGTTGTAGATGCTTATTTTGATTTTTTTCTTTCTGAAAGGATTGTAAACTGGCAGAGAATTTGTAAGGTGTGAAGTTTCCTCCTCTATTCAATCACTAAATAAAAAAATCCGGGGAACCACATACTATCAATGTTACACTTTCTACTATTTAATTTGAAACTTGTCATGGATAGGAAGCAGATCCTAAACCAAATTTGCGACAGACATTTAAACAAATTTTAATAGTTGTAGATGCTTATTTTGATTTTTTTCTTTCTGAAAGGATTGTAAACTGGCAGAGAATTTGTAAGGTGTGAAGTTTCCTCCTCTATTCAATCACTAAATAAAAAAATCCGGGGAACCACATACTATCAATGTTACACTTTCTACTATTTAACTTGAAACTTGTCATGGATAGGCACAGATAGGTACAATATGGCAACTATTCGACCAGGCATTTGGAAGAAAATGTTAAACTCGGATTGTGGCATACCGGTCCAATATAGATGACCGTTCATCTATATTAGACCACCTTTTGCGACATACTGGACCAGGTAGTCAATTTAATGGATATCTTTGTTGGGTATATTGTTTTCTTTGCTGGTTGATTTAGGAAATGCGGAATAACGATCAAAATGTCACGAGTCTTTGTGCCTGGAAGCATTGATTCATTGCATGATGATATGAAATTCACATCAATGCGAAATCAGTGGATTGATTGATAAAATTGCTAATAGAAAAAACAAGTTTTGGCTACAAATAAATTTAAAGAAGGTATCAGTATTAGCCGTCAAATATCTTCTTGTCATCCTCCACCGTTTGCTCACAGATAGGGTGCCGCAGCTCGCAATACCAGTGGTCCAGTATACCGGAACCTGGTCCAATTTAGCGGATCACAGTGGTGAACCTGTACATAGATATCTACAAAGCTAGTGAAACTTTGCACTTCAAACCTTCATTTATTGTTTAAATATTTTTTCACCGCCCGTATGCCTTGGTTAGCTGAAGCGTTACAAACTATTGTCCCACATCACTTTGTTTACACACACACAAACGTTACAAAGTGAAAAAAACTAATATATGCTTACCTTATTGATGCACATTTTATTTCAGCCGGGAAGTGGAGCCACGTTATCTTCGGTACCGTAGATTCACGGAACAGTGGATTCACGGAACTGTTAATCTTTGTTGAACTGTCAAATCGGGATACAAACCACTCCCTGAAGCAGGATCTGCATTGCCATGTGGGTGAGCTGACAATTCTATGAGGGGTGATATATACACCGTTCTCTATTTACTTTATTGGTTTTTTTCATGTTATTAAACAGGATTCCAATTGGATTCTCAATTACTATCCTCTGTTCTATGCTGTGTTTATGCTCCACCGTGCATTGATGCACCTGAGCTTTTGTTACGATCCTAAACCAAATTTGCGACAGACATTTAAACAAATTTTAATAGTTGTAGATGCTTATTTTGAATTTTTTCTTTCTGAAAGGATTGTAAAGTGGCTGAGAATTTGTAAGGTGTGAAGTTTCCTCCTCTATTCAATCACTAAATAAAAAAATCCGGGGAACCACATACTATCAATGTTACACTTTCCACTATTTAATTTGAAACTTGTCATGGATAGGCACAGATAGGTACAATATGGCAACTATTCGACTAGGCATTTGGAAGAAAATGTTAAACTCGGATTGTGGCATACCGGTCCAATATTGATGACCATTCATCTATATTAGACCACCTTTTGCGATATACTGGACCAGGTAGTCAATTTAATGGATATCGTTGTTGGGTATATTGTTTTCTTTGCTGGTTGGTTTAGGAAATGGGGACGTAGGAATAACGATCAAAATGTCACGAGTCTTTGTGCCTGGAAGCATTGATTCATTGTATGATGATCTGAAATTCCCACAAATGCGAAATCAGTGGATTTATTGATAAAATTGCTAATAGAAAAAACAAGTTTTGGCTACAAATAAATTTAAAGAAGGTATCAGTATTAGCCGTCAAGTATCTTCTTGTCATCCTCCACCGTTTGCTCACAGATAGGGTGCCGCAGCTCGCAATACCAGTGGTCCCGTATACCGGAACCTGGTCCAATATAGCGGATCACAGTGGTGAACCCGTACGTAGATATCTACAAAGCTAGTGAAACTTTGCACTTCAAACCTTCATTTATTGTTTAAATATTTTTTCACCGCCCGTATGCCTTGGTTAGCTGAAGCGTTACAAACTATTGTCCCACATCACTTTGTTTACACACACACAAACGTTACAAAGTGAAAAAAACTAATATATGCTCACCTTATTGATGCACATTTTATTTCAGCCGGGAGGTGGAGCCACGTTATCTTCGGTACCGTAGATTCACGGAACTGTGGATTCACGGAACTGTCAATCTTTGTTGAACTGTCAAATCGGGATACAAACCATTCCCTGAAGCAGGATCTGCATTGCCAAGTTGGTTAGCTGACAGTTCTATGAGGGGTGATATATACACCGTTCTCTATTTACTTTATTGTTTTTTTCATGTTATTAAACAGGATTTCAATTGGATTCTCAATTACTATCTACGGTTCTATGCTGTGTTTATGCTCCATCGTGCATTGATGCACCTGAGCTTTTGTTACGATCCTAAACCAAATTTGCGACAGACATTTAAACAAATGTTAATAGTTGTAGATGCTTATTTAGAATTTTTTCTTTCTGAAAGGATTGTAAACTGGCTGAGAATTTGTAAGGTGTGAAGTTTCCTCCTCTATTCAATCACTAAATAAAAAAATCCGGGGAACCACATACTATCAATGTTACACTTTCCACTATTTAATTTGAAACTTGTCATGGATAGGCACAGATAGGTACAATATGGCAACTATTCGACCAGGCATTTGGAAGAAAATGTTAAACTCGGATTGTGGCATACCGGTCCAATATAGATGACCATTCATCTATATTAGACCACCTTTTGCGATATACTGGACCAGGTAGTCAATTTAATGGATATCTTTGTTGGATATATTGTTTTCTTTGCTGGTTGGTTTAGGAAATGGGGAATAACGATCAAAATGTCACGAGTCTTTGTGCCTGGAAGCATTGATTCATTGTATGATGATCTGAAATTCCCACAAATGCGAAATCAGTGGATTTATTGATAAAATTGCTAATAGAAAAAACAAGTTTTGGCTACAAATAAATTTAAAGAAGGTATCAGTATTAGCCGTCAAGTGTCTTCTTGTCATCCTCCACCGTTTGCTCACAGATAGGGAGCCGCAGCTCGCAATACCAGTGGTCCCGTATACCGGAACCTGGTCCAATATAGCGGATCACAGTGGTGAACCCGTACGTAGATATCTACAAAGCTAGTGAAACTTTGCACTTCAAACCTTCATTTATTGTTTAAATACTTTTCTCACCGCCCGTATGCCTTGGTTAGCAGAAGCGTTACAAACTATTGTCCCACATCATTTTGTTTACGCACACACAAACGTTACAAAGTGAAAAAAACTAATATATGCTCAACTTATTGATGCACATTTTATTTCAGCCGGGAGGTGGAGCCACCTTATGTTCGGTACCGTAGATTCACGGAACTGTAGATTCACGGAACTGTCAATCTTTGTTGAACTGTCAAATCGGGATACAAACCATTCCCTGAAGCAGGATCTGCATTGCGAAGTGGGTGAGCTGACAATTCTATGAAAGGTGATATATACACCGTTCTCTATTTACTTTATTGTTTTTTTCATGTTATTAAACAGGATTTCAATTGGATTCTCAATTACTATCCACGGTTCTATGCTGTGTTTTGCTCCACCGTGCATATCCACCTGAGCTTTTGTTACGATCCTAAACCAAATTTGCGACAGACATTTAAACAAATGTTAATAGTTGTAGATGCTTATTTTGAATTTTTTCTTTCTGAAAGGATTGTAAACTGGCTGAGAATTTGTAAGGTGTGAAGTTTCCTCCTCTATTCAATCACTAAATAAAAAAATCCGGGGAACCACATACTATCAATGTTACACTTTCCACTATTTAATTTGAAACTTGTCATGGATAGGCACAGATAGGTACAATATGGCAACTATTCGACCAGGCATTTGGAAGAAAATGTTAAACTCGGATTGTGGCATACCGGTCCAATATAGATGACCATTCATCTATATTAGACCACCTTTTGCGATATACTGGACCAGGTAGTCAATTTAATGGATATCTTTGTTGGATATATTGTTTTCTTTGCTGGTTGGTTTAGGAAATGGGGAATAACGATCAAAATGTCACGAGTCTTTGTGCCTGGAAGCATTGATTCATTGTATGATGATCTGAAATTCCCACAAATGCGAAATCAATGGATTTATTGATAAAATTGCTAATAGAAAAAACAAGTTTTGTCTACAAATAAATTTAAAGAAGGTATCAGTATTAGGCATCATCTAGTCATCCTCCACCGTTTGCTCACAGATAGGGTGCCGCAGCTCGCAATACCAGTGGTCCAGGATACCGGAACCTGGTCCAATATAGCGGATCACAGTGGTGAACCCGTACGTAGATATCTACATAGCTAGTGAAACTTTGCACTTCAAACCTTCATTTATTGTTTAAATACTTTTTTCACTGCCCGTATGCCTTGGTTAGCAGAAGCGTTACAAACTATTGTCCCACATCACTTTGTTTACGCACACACAAACGTTACAAAGTGAAAAAAACTAATATATGCTCACCTTATTGATGCACATTTTATTTCAGCCGGGAGGTGGAGCCACGTTATCTTCGGTACCGTAGATTCACGGAACTGTGGATTCACGGAACTGTCAATCTTTGTTGAACGGTCAAATCGGGATACAAACCATTCCCTGAAGCAGGATCTGCATTGCCAAGTTGGTGAGCTGACAGGTCTATGAAGGGTTATATATACACCGTTCTCTATTTATTTATTGTTTTTTTCATGTTATTAAACAGGATTTCAATTGGATTCTCAATTACTATCCACGGTTCTATGCTGTGTTTTGCTCCACCGTGCATATGCACCTGAGCTTTTGTTACGATCCTAAACCAAATTTGCGACAGACATTTAAACAAATTTTAATAGTTGTAGATGCTTATTTTGAATTTTTTCTTTCTGAAAGGATTGTAAAGTGGCTGAGAATTTGTAAGGTGTGAAGTTTCCTTCTCTATTGAATCACTAAATAAAAAAATCCGGGGAACCACATATTATCAATGTTACACTTTCCACTATTTAATTTGAAACTTGTTATTGATAGGCACAGATACGTACAATATGGCAACTATTCGACCAGGCATTTGGAAGAAAATGCTAAACTCGGATTGTGACATACCGGTCCAATATAGATGACCGTTCATCTATATTAGACCACCTTTTCCGATATACTGGACCAGGTAGTCAATATAATGGATATCTTTGTTGGATATATTGTTTTCTTTGCTGGTTGGTTTAGGAAATGGGGAATAACGATCAAAATGTCACGAGTCTTTGTGCCTGGAAGCATTGATTCATTGTATGATGATCTGAAATTCCCACAAATGCGAAATCAGTGGATTTATTGATAAAATTGCTAATAGAAAAAACAAGTTTTGGCTACAAATAAATTTAAAGAAGGTATCAGTATTAGCCGTCAAATATCTTCTTGTCATCCTCCACCGTTTGCTCACAGATAGGGTGCCGCAGCTCGCAATACCAGTGGTCCACTATACCGGAACCTGGTCCAATATAGCGGATCACCGTGGTGAACCCGTTCTTAGATATCTACAAAACTAGTGAAACTTTGCACTTCAAACCTTCATTTATTGTTTAAATATTTTTTCACCGCCCGTATGCCTTGGTTAGCTGAAGCGTTACAAACTATTGTCCCACATCACTTTGTTTACACACACACAAACGTTACAAAGTAAAAAAACTAATATATGCTCAACTTATTGATGCACATTTAATTTCAGCCGGGAGGTGAAGCCACGTTATCTTCGGTACCGTAGATTCACGGAACTGTGGATTCACGGAACTGTGAATCTTTGTTGAACTGTCAAATCGGGATACAAACCACTCCCTGAAGCAGGATCTGCATTGCGAAGTGGGTGAGCTGACAATTCTATGAAGGGTGATATATACACCGTTCTCTATTTACTTTATTGTTTTTTTTTCATGTTATTAAACAGGATTCCAATTGGATTCTCAATTACTGTCCACAATTCTATGTTGTGTTTATGCTCCACTGTGCATTGATGCACCTGAGCTTTTGTTACGATCCTAAACCAAATTTGCGACAGACATTTAAAAAAATTTTAATAGTTGTAGATGCTTATTTTGAATTTTTTCTTTCTGAAAGGATTGTAAAGTGGCTGAGAATTTGTAAGGTGTGAAGTTTCCTCCTCTATTCAATCACTAAATAAAAAAATCCGGGGAACCACATACTATCAATGTTACACTTTTCACTATTTAATTTGAAACTTGTCATGCATAGGCACAGATAGGTACAATATGGCAACTATTCGACCAGGCATTTGGAAGAAAATGTTAAACTCGGATTGTGGCATACCGGTCCAATATAGATGACCATTCATCTATATTAGACCACCTTTTGCGATATACTGGAACAGGTAGTCAATTTAATGGATATCTTTGTTGGATATATTGTTTTCTTTGCTGGTTGGTTTAGGAAATGGGGAATAACGATCAAAATGTCACGAGTCTTTGTGCCTGGAAGCATTGATTCATTGTATGATGATCTGAAATTCCCACAAATGCGAAATCAGTGGATTTATTGATAAAATTGCTAATAGAAAAAACAAGTTTTGGCTACAAATAAATTTAAAGAAGGTATCAGTATTAGCCGTCAAGTGTCTTCTTGTCATCCTCCACCGTTTGCTCACAGATAGGTGCCGCAGCTCGCAATACCAGTGGTCCAGTATACCGGAACCTGGTCCAATATAGCGGATCACAGTGGTGAACCCGTACGTAGATATCTACAAAGCTAGTGAAACTTTGCACTTCAAACCTTCATTTATTGTTTAAATACTTTTTCACTGCCCGTATGCCTTGGTTAGCTGAAGCGTTACAAACTATTGTCCCACATCACTTTGTTTACACACACACAAACGTTACAAAGTGAAAAAACTAATATATGCTCACCTTTTTGATGCACATTTTATTTCAGCCGGGAGGTGGAGTCACGTTATCTTCGGTACAGTAGGTTCACAGAACTGTGGATTCACGGAACTGTGAATCTTTGTTGAACTGTCAAATCGGGATACAAACCATTCCCTGAAGCAGGATCTGCATTGCGAAGTGGGTGAGCTGACAATTCTATGAAAGGTGATATATACACCGTTCTCTATTTACTTTATTGTTTTTTTTCATGTTATTAAACAGGATTCCAATTGGATTCTCAATTACTATCCACGGTTCTATGTTGTGTTTATGCTCCACTGTGCATTGATGCACCTGAGCTTTTGTTACGATCCTAAACCAAATTTGCGACAGACATTTAAACAAATGTTAATAGTTGTAGATGCTTATTTAGAATTTTTTCTTTCTGAAAGGATTGTAAACTGGCTGAGAATTTGTAAGGTGTGAAGTTTCCTCCTCTATTCAATCACTAAATAAAAATATCCGGGGAACCACATACTATCAATTTTACACTTTTCACTATTTAATTTGAAACTTGTCATGCATAGGCACAGATAGGTACAATATGGCAACTATTCGACTAGGCATTTGGAAGAAAATGTTAAACTCGGATTGTGGCATACCGGTCCAATATAGATGACCATTCATCTATATTAGACCACTTTTTGCGATATACTGGACCAGGTAGTCAATTTAATGGATATCTTTGTTGGGTATATTGTTTTCTTTGCTGGTTGATTTAGGAAATGCGGAATAACGATCAAAATGTCACGAGTCTTTGTGCCTGGAAGCATTGATTCATTGCATGATGATATGAAATTCACATCAATGCGAAATCAGTGGATTGATTGATAAAATTGCTAATAGAAAAAACAAGTTTTGGCTACAAATAAATTTAAAGAAGGTATCAGTATTAGCCGTCAAATATCTTCTTGTCATCCTCCACCGTTTGCTCACAGATAGGGTGCCGCAGCTCGCAATACCCGTGGTCCACTATACCGGAACCTGTTCCAATATAGCGGATCACAGTGGTGAACCCGTACGTAGATATCTACAAAGCTAGTGAAACTTTGCACTTCAAACCTTCATTTATTGTTTAAATACTTTTCTCACCGCCCGTATGCCTTGGTTAGCTGAAGCGTTACAAACTATTGTCCCACATCACTTTGTTTACACACACACAAACGTTACAAAGTGAAAAAAACTAATATATGCTCACCTTATTGATGCACATTTTATTTCAGCCGGGAGGTGGAGCCACGTTATCTTCGGTACCGTAGATTCACGGAACTGTGGATTCACGGAACTGTCAATCTTTGTTGAACTGTCAAATCGGGATACAAACCATTCCCTGAAGCAGGATCTGCATTGCCAAGTTGGTTAGCTGACAGTTCTATGAGGGGTGATATATACACCGTTCTCTATTTACTTTATTGTTTTTTTCATGTTATTAAACAGGATTCCAATTGGATTCTCAATTACTATCCACAATTCTATGTTGTGTTTATGCTCCACTGTGCATTGATGCACCTGAGCTTTTGTTACGATCCTAAACCAAATTTGCGACAGACATTTAAACAAATTTTAATAGTTGTAGATGCTTATTTTGAATTTTTTCTTTCTGAAAGGATTGTAAAGTGGCTGAGAATTTGTAAGGTGTGAAGTTTCCTCCTCTATTGAATCACTAAATAAAAAAATCCGGGGAACCACATACTATCAATGTTACACTTTCCACTATTTAATTTGAAACTTGTCATGGATAGGCACAGATAGGTACAATATGGCAACTATTCGACTAGGCATTTGGAAGAAAATGTTAAACTCGGATTGTGGCATACCGGTCCAATATAGATGACCATTCATCTATATTAGACCACTTTTTGCGATATACTGGACCAGGTAGTCAATTTAATGGATATCTTTGTTGGGTATATTGTTTTCTTTGCTGGTTGGTTTAGGAAATGGGGAATAACGATCAAAATGTCACGAGTCTTTGTGCCTGGAAGCATTGATTCATTGTATGATGATCTGAAATTCCCACAAATGCGAAATCAGTGGATTTATTGATAAAATTGCTAATAGAAAAAACAAGTTTTGGCTACAAATAAATTTAAAGAAGGTATCAGTATTAGCCGTCAAGTATCTTCTTGTCATCCTCCACCGTTTGCTCACAGATAGGGTGCCGCAGCTCGCAATACCAGTGGTCCAGTATACCGGAACCTGGTCCAATATAGCGGATCACAGTGGTGAACCCGTACGTAGATATCTACAAAGCTAGTGAAACTTTGCACTTCAAACCTTCATTTATTGTTTAAATACTTTTTTCACCGCCCGTATGCCTTGGTTAGCTGAAGCGTTACAAACTATTGTCCCACATCACTTTGTTTACACACACACAAACGTTACAAAGTGAAAAAACTAATATATGCTCACCTTATTGATGCACATTTTATTTCAGCCGGGAGGTGGAGCCACGTTATCTTCGGTACCGTAGATTCACGGAACTGTGGATTCACGGAACTGTCAATCTTTGTTGAACTGTCAAATCGGGATACAAACCATTCCCTGAAGCAAGATCTGCATTGCCAAGTTGGTGAGCTGACAATTCTATGAGGGGTGATATATACACCGTTCTCTATTTACTTTATTGGTTTTTTTCATGTTATTAAACAGGATTCCAATTGGATTCTCAATTACTATCCACGGTTCTATGCTGTGTTTATGCTCCACTGTGCATTGATTCACCTGAGCTTTTGTTACGATCCTAAACCAAATTTGCGACAGACATTTAAGCAAATTTTAATAGTTGTAGATGCTTATTTTGATTTTTTTCTTTCTGAAAGGTTTGTAAAGTAGCTGAGAATTTGTAGGGTGTGAAGTTTCCTCCTCTATTCAATCACTAAATAAAAAAATCCGGGGAACCACATACTATCAATGTTACACTTTCCACTATTTAATTTGAAACTTGTCATGGATAGGCACAGATAGGTACAATATGGCAACTATTCGACCAGGCATTTGGAAGAAAATGTTAAACTCGGATTGTGGCATACCTGTCCAATATAGATGACCATTCATCTATATTAGACCACCTTTTCCGATATAATGGAACAGGTATTCAATTGAATGGATATCTTTGTTGGGTATATTGTTTTCTTTGCTGGTTGGTTTAGGAAATGGGGAATAACGATCAAAATGTCACGAGTCTTTGTGCCTGGAAGCATTGATTCATTGTATGATGATCTGAAATTCCCACAAATGCGAAATCAGTGGATTTATTGATAAAATTGCTAATAGAAAAAACAAGTTTTGGCTACAAATAAATTTAAAGAAGGTATCAGTATTAGCCGTCAAGTATCTTCTTGTCATCCTCCACCGTTTGCTCACAGATAGGGTGTCGCATCTCGCAATACCAGTGGTCCAGTATACCGGAACCTGGTCCAATATAGCTGATCACAGTGGTCAACCCGTACGTAGATATCTAGAAACTAGTGAAACTTTGCACTTCAAACCTTCATTTATTGTTTAAATATTTTTTCACAGCCCGTACGCCTTGGTTACCTGAAGTGTTACAAACTATTGTCCCACATCACTTTGTTTACACACACACAAACGTTACAAAGTGAAAAAAACTAATATATGCTCACCTTATTGATGCACATTTTATTTCAGCCGGGAGGTGGAGCCACGTTATCTTCGGTACCGTAGATTCATGGAAAAGTGGATTCACGGAACTGTTAATCTTTGTTGAACTGTCAAATCGGGATTCAAACCACTCCCTGAAGCAGGATCTGCATTGCCATGTGGGTGAGCTGACAATTCTATGAGGGGTGATAGATACACCGTTCTGTATTTACTTTATTCTTTTTTTCATGTTATTAAACAGGATTCCAATTGGATTCTCAATTACTATCCACGGTTCTATGCTGTGTTATGCTCCACCGTGCATTGATGCACCTGAGCTTTTGTTACGATCCTAAACCAAATTTGCGACAGACATTTAAACAAATTTTAATAGTTGTAGATGCTTATTTTGATTTTTTTCTTTCTGAAAGGATTGTAAAGTGGCTGAGAATTTGTAAGGTGTGAAGTTTCCTCCTCTATTCAATCACTAAATAAAAAAATCCGGGAAACCACATACTATCAATGTTACACTTTCTACTATTTAATTTGAAACTTGTCATGGATAGGCACAGATAGGTACAATATGGCAACTATTCGACCAGGCATTTGGAAGAAAATGTTAAACTCGGATTGTGGCATACCGGTCCAATATAGATGACCATTCATCTATATTAGACCACCTTTTGCGATATACTGGACCAGGTAGTCAATTTAATGGATATCTTTGTTGGATATATTGTTTTCTTTGCTGGTTGGTTTAGGAAATGGGGAATAACGATCAAAATGTCACGAGCCTTTGTGCCTGGAAGCATTGATTCATTGTATGATGATCTGAAATTCCCACAAATGCGAAATCAGTGGATTTATTGATAAAATTGCTAATAGAAAAAACAAGTTTTGTCTACAAATAAATTTAAAGATGGTATCAGTATTAGCCGTCAAGTATCTTCTTGTCATCCTCCACCGTTTGCTCACAGATAGGGTGCCGCAGCTCGCAATACCAGTGGTCCAGTGTACCGGAACCTGGTCCAATATAGCGGATCACAGTGGTGAACCCGTACGTAGATATCTACATAGCTAGTGAAACTTTGCACTTCAAACCTTCATTTATTGTTTAAATATTTTTTCACAGCCCGTATGCCTTGGTTAGCTGAAGCGTTACAAACTATTGTCCCACATCACTTTGTTTACACACACACAAACGTTACAAAGTGAAAAAAACTAATATATGCTCACCTTATTGATGCACATTTTATTTCAGCCGGGAGGTGGAGCCACGTTATCTTCGGTACCGTAGATTCACGGAACTGTGGATTCACGGAACTGTGAATCTTTGTTGAATTGTCAAATCGGGATACAAACCACTCCTTGAAGCAGGATCTGCATTGCCAAGTTGGTTAGCTGACAGTTCTATGAGGGGTGATATATACACCGTTCTCTATTTACTTTATTGTTTTTTTCATGTTATTAAACAGGATTTCAATTGGATTCTCAATTACTATCTACGGTTCTATGCTGTGTTTATGCTCCATCGTGCATTGATGCACCTGAGCTTTTGTTACGATCCTAAACCAAATTTGCGACAGACATTTAAACAAATTTTAATAGTTGTAGATGCTTATTTTGAATTTTTTCTTTCTGAAAGGATTGTAAACTGGCAGAGAATTTGTAAGGTGTGAAGTTTCCTCCTCTATTCAATCACTAAATAAAAAAATCCGGGGAACCACATACTATCAATGTTACACTTTCCACTATTTAATTTGAAACTTGTCATGGATAGGCACAGATAGGTACAATATGGCAACTATTCGACCAGGCATTTGGAAGAAAATGTTAAACTCGGATTGTGGCATACCGGTCCAATATAGATGACCATTCATCTATATTAGACCACTTTTTGCGATATACTGGACCAGGTAGTCAATTTAATGGATATCTTTGTTGGGTATATTGTTTTCTTTGCTGGTTGGTTTAGGAAATGCGGAATAACGATCAAAATGTCACGAGTCTTTGTGCCTGGAAGCATTGATTCATTGTATGATGATATGAAATTCACATCAATGCGAAATCAGTGGATTGATTGATAAAATTGCTAATAGAAAAAACAAGTTTTGGCTACAAATAAATTTAAAGAAGGTATCAGTATTAGCCGTCAAATATCTTCTTGTCATCCTCCACCGTTTGCTCACAGATAGGGTGCCGCAGCTCGCAATACCCGTGGTCCACTATACCGGAACCTGTTCCAATATAGCGGATCACAGTGGTGAACCCGTACGTAGATATCTACAAAGCTAGTGAAACTTTGCACTTCAAACATTCATTTATTGTTTAAATATTTTTTCACCGCCCGTATGCCTTGGTTAGCTGAAGCGTTACAAACTATTGTCCCACATCACTTTGTTTACACACACACAAACGTTACAAAGTGAAAAAACTAATATATGCTCACCTTATTGATGCACATTTTATTTCAGCCGGGAGGTGGAGCCACGTTAACTTCGGTACCGTATATTCACGGAACTGTGGATTCACAGAACTGTGAATCTTTGTTGAACTGTCAAATCGGGATACAAACCACTCCCTGAAGCAGGATCTGCATTGCGAAGTGGGTGAGCTGACAATTCTATAAGGGGTGATATATACACCGTTTTCTATTTACTTTATTGGTATTTTTCATGTTATTAAACAGTATTCCAATTGGATTCTCAATTACTATCCACGGTTCTATGCTGTGTTTATGCTCCACCGTGCATTGATGCACCTGAGCTTTTGTTACGATCCTACACCAAATTTGCGACAGACATTTAAAAAAAAAATTTTCTTTCTGAAAGGATTGTAAAGTGGCTGAGAATTTGTAAGGTGTGAAGTTTCCTCCTCTATTCAATCACTAAATAAAAAAATCCGGGGAACCACATACTATCAATGTTACACTTTCCACTATTTAATTTGAAACTTGTCATGGATAGGCACAGATAGGTACAATATGGCAACTATTCGACTAGGCATTTGGAAGAAAATGTTAAACTCGGATTGTGGCATACCGGTTCAATATAGATGACCATTCATCTATATTAGACCACCTTTTGCGATATACTGGACCATGTAGTCAATTTAATGGATATCTTTGTTGGATATATTGTTTTCTTTGCTGGTTGGTTTAGGAAATGGGGAATATCGATCAAAATGTCACGAGTCTTTGTGCCTGGAAGCATTGATTCATTGTATGATAATCTGAAATTCCCATAAATGCGAAATCAATGGATTTATTGATAAAATTGCTAATAGAAAAAACAAGTTTTGGCTACAAGTAAATTTAAAGAAGGTATCAGTATTAGCCGACATGTATCATCTTGTCATCCTCCATCGTTTGCTCACAGATAGGGTGCCGCAGCTCGCAATACCAGTGGTCCACTATACCGGAACCTGGTCCAATATAGCGGATCACAGTGGTGAACCCGTACGTAGATATCTACAAAGCTAGTGAAACTTTGCACTTCAAACATTCATTTATTGTTTAAATATTTTTTCACCGCCCGTATGCCTTGGTTAGCTGAAGCGTTACAAACTATTGTCCCACATCACTTTGTTTACACACACACAAACGTTACAAAGTGAAAAAAACTAATATATGCTCACCTTATTGATGCACATTTTATTTCAGCCGGGAGGTGGAGCCACGTTATCTTCGGTACCGTAGATTCACGGAACAGTGGATTCACGGAACTGTTAATCTTTGTTGAACTGTCAAATCGGGATACAAACCACTCCCTGAAGCAGGATCTGCATTGCGAAGTGGGTGAGCTGACAATTCTATAAGGGGTGATATATACACCGTTTTCTATTTACTTTATTGGTATTTTTCATGTTATTAAACAGTATTCCAATTGGATTCTCAATTACTATCCACGGTTCTATGCTGTGTTTATGCTCCACCGTGCATTGATGCACCTGAGCTTTTGTTACGATCCTACACCAAATTTGCGACAGACATTTAAAAAAAAAAAATTTTCTTTCTGAAAGGATTGTAAAGTGGCTGAGAATTTGTAAGGTGTGAAGTTTCCTCCTCTATTCAATCACTAAATAAAAACCGGGAACCACATACTATCAATGTTACACTTTCCACTATTTAATTTGAAACTTGTCATGGATAGGCACAGATAGGTACAATATGGCAACTATTCGACTAGGCATTTGGAAGAAAATGTTAAACTCGGATTGTGGCATACCGGTCCAATATAGATGACCATTCATCTATATTAGACCACCTTTTGCGATATACTGGACCAGGTAGTCAATTTAATGGATATCTTTGTTGGATATATTGTTTTATTTGCTGGTTGGTTTAGGAAATGGGGAATAACGATCAAAATGTCACGAGTCTTTGTGCCTGGAAGCATTGATTCATTGTATGATGATCTGAAATTCCCACAAATGCGAAATCAGTGGATTGATTGATAAAATTGCTAATAGAAAAAAACAAGTTTTGGCTACAAATAAATTTAAAGAAGGTATCAGTATTAGCCGTCAAATATCTTCTTGTCATCCTCCACCGTTTGCTCACAGATAGGGTGCCGCAGCTCGCAATACCAGTGGTCCCGTATACCGGAACCTGGTCCAATATAGCGGATCACAGTGGTGAACCCGTACGTAGATATCTACAAAGCTAGTGAAACTTTGCACTTCAAACCTTCATTTATTGTTTAAATATTTTTTCACCGCCCGTATGCCTTGGTTAGCTGAAGCGTTACAAACTATTGTCCCACATCACTTTGTTTACACACACACAAACGTTACAAAGTGAAAAAAACTAATATATGCTTACCTTATTGATGCACATTTAATTTCAGCCGGGAGGTGGAGCCACGTTAACTTCGGTACCGTAGATTCACGGAACTGTGGATTCACGGAACTGTGAATCTTTGTTGATCTGTCAAATCGGGATACAAACCACTCCCTGAAGCAGGATCTGCATTGCCAAGTTGGTGAGCTGACAATTCTATGAGGGGTGATATATACACCGTTCTCTATTTACTTTATTGTTTTTTTTTGATGTTATTAAACAGGATTCCAATTGGATTCTCAATTACTATCCACGATTCTATGTTGTGTTTATGCTCCACTGTGCATTGATGCACCTGAGCTTTTGTTACGATCCTAAACCAAATTTGCGACAGACATTTAAACAAATTTTAATAGTTGTAGATGCTTATTTTGAATTTTTTCTTTCTGAAAGGATTGTAAAGTGGCTGAGAATTTGTAAGGTGTGAAGTTTCCTCCTCTATTCAATCACTAAATAAAAAATCCGGGAACCACATACTATCAATGTTACACTTTCCACTATTTAATTTGAAACTTGTCATGGATAGGCACAGATACGTACAATATGGCAACTATTCGACCAGGCATTTGGAAGAAAATGTTAAACTCGGATTGTGACATACCGGTCCAATATAGATGACCGTTCATCTATATTAGACCACCTTTTGCGATATACTGGACCAGGTAGTCAATTTAATGGATATCTTTGTTGGATATATTGTTTTCTTTGCTGGTTGGTTTAGGAAATGGGGAATAACGATCAAAATGTCACGAGTCTTTGTGCCTGGAAGCATTGATTCATTGTATGATGATCTGAAATTCCCACAAATGCGAAATCAGTGGATTTATTGATAAAATTGCTAATAGAAAAAACAAGTTTTGGCTACAAATTAATTTAAAGAAGGTATCAGTATTAGCCGTCAAGTATCTTCTTGTCATCCTCCACCGTTTGCTCACAGATAGGGTGCCGCAGCTTGCAATACCAGTGGTCCAGTATACCGGAACCTGGTCCAATTTAGCGGATCACAGTGGTGAAACTGTACATAGATATCTACAAAGCTAGTGAAACTTTGCACTTCAAACCTTCATTTATTGTTTAAATATTTTTTCACCGCCCGTATGCCTTGGTTAGCTGAAGCGTTACAAACTATTGTCCCACATCACTTTGTTTACACACACACAAACGTTACAAAGTGAAAAAAACTAATATATGGTCACCTTATTGATGCACATTTTATTTCAGCCGGGAGGTGGAGCCACGTTATCTTCGGTACCGTAGATTCACCGAACTGTGGATTCACGGAACTGTGAATCTTTGTTGAACTGTCAAATCGGGATACAAACCACTCCTTGAAGCAGGATCTGCATTGCCAAGTTGGTGAGCTGACAATTCTATGAGGGGTGATATATACACCGTTCTCTATTTACTTTATTGTTTTTTTTTCATGTTATTAAACAGGATTCCAATTGGATTCTCAATTACTATCCACGATTCTATGTTGTGTTTATGCTCCACTGTGCATTGATGCACCTGAGCTTTTGTTACGATCCTAAACCAAATTTGCGACAGACATTTAAACAAATTTTAATAGTTGTAGATGCTTATTTTGAATTTTTTCTTTCTGAAAGGATTGTAAAGTGGCTGAGAATTTGTAAGGTGTGAAGTTTCCTCCTCTATTCAATCACTAAATAAAAAAATCCGTGGAACCACATACTATCAATGTTACACTTTCTACTATTTAATTTGAAACTTGTCATGGATAGGCACAGATAGGTACAATATGGCAACTATTCGACCAGGCATTTGGAAGAAAATGTTAAACTCGGATTGTGGCATACCGGTCCAATATAGATGACCATTCATCTATATTAGACCACTTTTTGCGATATACTGGACCAGGTAGTCAATTTAATGGATATCTTTGTTGGGTATATTGTTTTCTTTGCTGGTTGGTTTAGGAAATGGGGACGTAGGGAATAACGATCAAAATGTCATGAGTCTTTGTACCTGGAAGCATTGATTCTTTGTATGATGATCTGAAATTCCCACAAATGCGAAATCATTGGATTTATTAATAAAATTGCTAATAGAAAAAACAAGTTTTGGCTACAAATAAATTTAAAGAAGGTATCAGTATTAGCCGTCAAATATCTTCTTGTCATCCTCCACCGTTTGCTCACAGATAGGGTGCCGCAGCTCGCAATACCCGTGGTCCACTATACCGGAACCTGTTCCAATATAGCGGATCACAGTGGTGAACCCGTACGTAGATATCTACAAAGCTAGTGAAACTTTGCACTTCAAACCTTCATTTATTGTTTAAATACTTTTTTTCACCGCCCGTATGCCTTGGTTAGCTGAAGCGTTACAAACTATTGTCCCACATCACTTTGTTTACACACACACAAACGTTACAAAGTGAAAAAAAAACTAATATATGCTCACCTTATTGATGCACATTTTATTTCAGCCGGGAGGTGGAGCCACGTTATCTTCGGTACCGTAGATTCACGGAACTGTGGATTCACGGAACTGTGAATCTTTGTTGAATTGTCAAATCGGGATACAAACCACTCCCTGAAGCAGGATCTGCATTGCCAAGTGGGTGAGCTGACAATTCTATGAGGGGTGATATATACACCGTTCTCTATTTACTTTATTGTTTTTTTCATGTTATTAAACAGGATTCCAGTTGGATTCTCAATTACTATCCACGGTTCTATGCTGTGTTATGCTCCACCGTGCATTGATGCACCTTAGCTTTTGTTACGATCCTAAACCAAATTTGCGACAGACATTTAAACAAATTTTAATAGTTGTAGATGCTTATTTTGAATTTTTTCTTTCTGAAAGGATTGTAAAGTGGCTGAGAATTTGTAAGGTGTGAAGTTTCCTCCTCTATTCAATCACTAAATAAAAAAATCCGGGGAACCACATACTATCAATGTTACACTTTCCACTATTTAATTTGAAACTTGTCATGGATAGGCACAGATAGGTACAATATGGCAACTATTCGACTAGGCATTTGGAAGAAAATGTTAAACTCGGATTGTGGCATACCGGTCCAATATAGATGACCATTCATCTATATTAGACCACTTTTTGCGATATACTGGACCAGGTAGTCAATTTAATGGATATCTTTGTTGGGTATATTGTTTTCTTTGCTGGTTGGTTTAGGAAATGGGAGGGAATAACGATCAAAATGTCACGAGTCTTTGTGCCTGGAAGCATTGATTCATTGTATGATGATCTGAAATTCCCACAAATGCGAAATCAGTGGATTTATTAATAAAATTGCTAATAGAAAAAACAAGTTTTGGCTACAAATAAATTTAAAGAAGGTATCAGTATTAGCCGTCAAGTATCTTCTTGTCATCCTCCACCGTTTGCTCACAGATAGGGTGCCGCAGCTCGCAATACCCGTGGTCCACTATACCGGAACCTGTTCCAATATAGCGGATCACAGTGGTGAACCCGTACGTAGATATCTACAAAGCTAGTGAAACTTTGCACTTCAAACATTCATTTATTGTTTAAATATTTTTTCACCGCCCGTATGCCTTGGTTAGCTGAAGCGTTACAAACTATTGTCCCACATCACTTTGTTTACACACACACAAACGTTACAAAGTGAAAAAAACTAATATATGCTTACCTTATTGATGCACATTTAATTTCAGCCGGGAGGTGGAGCCACGTTAACTTCGGTACCGTATATTCACGGAACTGTGGATTCACAGAACTGTGAATCTTTGTTGAACTGTCAAATCGGGATACAAACCACTCCCTGAAGCAGGATCTGCATTGCGAAGTGGGTGAGCTGACAATTCTATAAGGGGTGATATATACACCGTTTTCTATTTAGTTTATTGGTATTTTTCATGTTATTAAACAGTATTCCAATTGGATTCTCAATTACTATCCACGGTTCTATGCTGTGTTTATGCTCCACCGTGCATTGATGCACCTGAGCTTTTGTTACGATCCTACACCAAATTTGCGACAGACATTTAAAAAAAAAAATTTTCTTTCTGAAAGGATTGTAAAGTGGCTGAGAATTTGTAAGGTGTGAAGTTTCCTCCTCTATTCAATCACTAAATAAAAAAATCCGGGGAACCACATACTATCAATGTTACACTTTCCACTATTTAATTTGAAACTTGTCATGGATAGGCACAGATAGGTACAATATGGCAACTATTCGACTAGGCATTTGGAAGAAAATGTTAAACTCGGATTGTGGCATACCGGTTCAATATAGATGACCATTCATCTATATTAGACCACCTTTTGCGATATACTGGACCAGGTAGTCAATTTAATGGATATCTTTGTTGGATATATTGTTTTCTTTGCTGGTTGGTTTAGGAAATGGGGAATAACGATCAAAATGTCACGAGCCTTTGTGCCTGGAAGCATTGATTCATTGTATGATGATCTGAAATTCCCACAAATGCGAAATCAGTGGATTTATTGATAAAATTGCTAATAGAAAAAACAAGTTTTGGCTACAAATAAATTTAAAGAAGGTATCAGTATTAGCCGTCAAATATCTTCTTGTCATCCTCCACCGTTTGCTCACAGATAGGGTGCCGCAGCTCGCAATACCAGTGGTCCAGTATACCGGAACCTGGTCCAATATAGCGGATCACAGTGGTCAACCCGTACGTAGATATCTAGAAAGCTAGTGAAACTTTGCACTTCAAACCTTCATTTATTGTTTAAATATTTTTTCACAGCCCGTATGCCTTGGTTAGCTGAAGTGTTACAAACTATTGTCCCACATCACTTTGTTTACACACACACAAACGTTACAAAGTGAAAAAACTAATATATGCTCACCTTATTGATGCACATTTTATTTCAGCCGGGAGGTGGAGCCACGTTATCTTCGGTACCGTAGATTCACGGAACTGTGGATTCACGGAACTGTGAATCTTTGTTGAACTGTCAAATCGGGATACAAACCATTCCCTGAAGCAGGATCTACATTGCCTAGTGGGTGAGCTGACAATTCTATGAGGGGTGATATATACACCGTTATGTATTTACTTTATTGTTTTTTCATGTTATTAAACAGGATTCCAATTGGATTCTCAATTACTATCCACGGTTCTATGCTGTGTTTATTCTCCACCGTGCATTGATGCACCTGAGCTTTTGTTACGATCCTAAACCAAATTTGCGACAGACATTTAAACAAATTTTAATAGTTGTAGATGCTTATTTTGAATTTTTTCTTTCTGAAAGGATTGTAAACTGGCAGAGAATTTGTAAGGTGTGAAGTTTCCTCCTCTATTCAATCACTAAATAAAAAAATCCGGGGAACCACATACTATCAATGTTACACTTTCTACTATTTAATTTGAAACTTGTCATGGATAGGCACAGATAGGTACAATATGGCAACTATTCGACCAGGCATTTGGAAGAAAATGTTAAACTCGGATTGTGGCATACCGGTCCATTATATATGACCATTCATCTATATTAGACCACCTTTTTCGATATACTGGAACAGGTAGTCAATTTAATGGATATCTTTGTTGGATATATTGTTTTCTTTGCTGGTTGGTTTAGGAAATGGGGAATAACGATCAAAATGTCACGAATCTTTGTGCCTGGAAGCATTGATTCATTGTATGATGATCTGAAATTCCCACAAATGCGAAATCAGTGGATTTATTGATAAAATTGCTAATAGAAAAAACAAGTTTTGGCTACAAATAAATTTAAAGAAGGTATCAGTATTAGCCGTCAAATATCTTCTTGTCATCCTCCACCGTTTGCTCACAGATAGGGTGCCGCAGCTCGCAATACCAGTGATCCACTATACCGGAACCTGTTCCAATATAGCGGATCACAGTGGTGAACCCGTACGTAGATATCTACAAAGCTAGTGAAACTTTGCACTTCAAACCTTCATTTATTGTTTAAATACTTTTCTCACCGCCCGTATGCCTTGGATAGCTGAAGCGTTACAAACTATTGTCCCACATCACTTTGTGTACACACACACAAACGTTACAAAGTGAAAAAAACTAATATATGCTCACCTTATTGATGCACATTTTATTTCAGCCGGGAGGTGGAGCCACGTTATCTTCGGTACCGCAGATTCACGGAACAGTGGATTCACGGAACTGTTAATCTTTGTTGAACTGTCAAATCGGGATACAAACCACTCCCTGAAGCAGGATCTGCATTGCCATGTGGGTGAGCTGACAATTCTATGAGGGGTGATATATACACCGTTCTCTATTTACTTTATTGGTTTTTTTCATGTTATTAAACAGGATTCCAATTGGATTCTCAATTACTATCCACGGTTCTATGCTGTGTTTATGCTCCACCGTGCATTGATGCACCTGAGCTTTTGTTACGATCCTAAACCAAATTTGCGACAGACATTTAAACAAATTTTAATAGTTGTAGATGCTTATTTTGAATTTTTTCTTTCTGAAAGGATTGTAAAGTGGCTGAGAATTTGTAAGGTGTGAAGTTTCCTCCTCTATTCAATCACTAAATAAAAAAATCCGGGAAACCACATACTATCAATGTTACACTTTCCACTATTTAATTTGAAACTTGTCATGGATAGGCACAGATAGGTACAATATGGCAACTATTTGACTAGGCATTTGGAAGAAAATGTTAAACTCGGATTGTGGCATACCGGTCCAATATTGATGACCATTCATCTATATTAGACCACCTTTTGCGATATACTGGACCAGGTAGTCAATTTAATGGATATCTTTGTTGGATATATTGTTTTCTTTGCTGGTTGGTTTAGGAAATGGGGAATAACGATCAAAATGTCACGAGTCTTTGTGCCTGGAAGCATTGATTCATTGTATGATGATCTGAAATTCCCACAAATGCGAAATCAGTGGATTGATTGATAAAATTGCTAATAGAAAAAACAAGTTTTGGCTACAAATAAATTGAAAGAAGGTATCAGTATTAGCCGTCAAATATCTTCTTGTCATCCTCCACCGTTTGCTCACAGATAGGGTGCCGCAGCTCGCAATACCAGTGATCCACTATACCGGAACCTGTTCCAATATAGCGGATCACAGTGGTGAACCCGTACGTAGATATCTACAAAGCTAGTGAAACTTTGCACTTCAAACATTCATTTATTGTTTAAATATTTTTTCACCGCCCGTATGCCTTGGTTAGCTGAAGCGTTACAAACTATTGTCCCACATCACTTTGTTTACACACACACAAACGTTACAAAGTGAAAAAAACTAATATATGCTCACCTTATTGATGCACATTTTATTTCAGCCGGGAGTTGGAGCCACGTTATCTTCGGTACCGTAGATTCACGGAACTGTGGATTCACGGAACTGTGAATCTTTGTTGAACTGTCAAATCGGGATACAAACCACTCCCTGAAGCAGGATCTGCATTGCCATGTGGGTGAGCTGACAATTCTATGAGGGGTGATATATACACCGTTCTCTATTTACTTTATTGGTTTTTTTCATGTTATTAAACAGGATTCCAATTGGATTCTCAATTACTATCCACGGTTCTATGCTGTGTTTATGCTCCACCGTGCATTGATGCACCTGAGCTTTTGTTACGATCCTAAACCAAATTTGCGACAGACATTTAAACAAATTTTAATAGTTGTAGATGCTTATTTTGAATTTTTTCTTTCTGAAAGGATTGTAAAGTGGCTGAGAATTTGTAAGGTGTGAAGTTTCCTCCTCTATTCAATCACTAAATAAAAAATCCGGGAACCACATACTATCAATGTTACACTTTCCACTATTTAATTTGAAACTTGTCATGGATAGGCACAGATAGGTACAATATGGCAACTATTCGACCAGGCATTTGGAAGAAAATGTTAAACTCGGATTGTGGCATACCGGTCCAATATAGATGACCATTCATCTATATTAGACCACCTTTTGCGATATACTGGACCAGGTAGTAAATTTAATGGATATCTTTGTTGGATATATTGTTTTCTTTGCTGGTTGGTTTAGGAAATGGTGAATAACAATCAAAAGGTCACGAGTCTTTGTGCCTGGAAGCATTGATTCATTGTATGATAATCTGAAATTCCCACAAATGCGAAATCAGTGGATTTACTGATAAAATTGCTAATAGAAAAAACCAGTTTTGGCTACAAATAAATTTAAAGAAGGTATCAGTATTAGCCGTCAAGTATCTTCTTGTCATCCTCCACCGTTTGCTCACAGATAGGGTGCCGCAGCTCGCAATACCAGTGGTCCAGTATACCGGAACCTGGTCCAATATAGCGGATCACAGTGGTGAACCCGTACGTAGATATCTACAAAGCTAGTGAAACTTTGCACTTCAAACCTTCATTTATTGTTTAAATATTTTTTCACCGCCCGTATGCCTTGGTTAGCTGAAGCGTTACAAACTATTGTCCCACATCACTTTGTTTACACACACACAAACGTTACAAAGTGAAAAAAACTAATATATGCTTACCTTATTGATGCACATTTAATTTCAGCCGGGAGGTGGAGCCACGTTAACTTCGGTACCGTAGATTCACGGAACTGTGGATTCACGGAACTGTGAATCTTTGTTGAACTGTCAAATCGGGATACAAACCATTCCCTGAAGCAGGATCTGCATTGCGAAGTGGGTGAGCTGACAATTCTATGAAGGGTGATATATACACCGTTCTCTATTTACTTTATTGTTTTTTTTCATGTTATTAAACAGGATTCCAATTGGATTCTCAATTACTATCCACGGTTCTATGCTGTGTTTATGCTCCACCGTGCATTGATGCACCTGAGCTTTTGTTACGATCCTAAACCAAATTTGCGACAGACATTTAAACAAATTTTAATAGTTGTAGATGCTTATTTTGAATTTTTTTCTTTATGAAAGGATTGTAAAGTGGCTGAGAATTTGTAAGGTGTGATGTTTCCTCCTCTATTGAATCACTAAATAAAAAAATCCGGGGAACCACATACTATCAATGTTACACTTTTCACTATTTAATTTGAAACTTGTCATGCATAGGCACAGATAGGTACAATATGGCAACTATTCGACCAGACATTTGGAAGAAAATGCTAAACTCGGATTGTGACATACCGGTCCAATATAGATGACCATTCATCTATATTAGACCACCTTTTGCGATATACTGGACCAGGTAGTAAATTTAATCGATATCTTTGTTGGATATATTGTTTTCTTTGCTGGTTGGTTTAGGAAATGGGGAATAACGATCAAAATGTCACGAGTCTTTGTGCCTGGAAGCATTGATTCATTGTATGATAATCTGAAATTCCCATAAATGCGAAATCAGTGGATTTATTGATAAAATTGCTAATAGAAAAAACAAGTTTTGGCTACAAATAAATTTAAAGAAGGTATCAGTATTAGCCGACATGTATCTTCTTGTCATCCTCCACCGTTTGCTCACAGATAGGGTGCCGCAGCTCGCAATACCAGTGGTCCCGTATACCGGAACCTGGTCCAATATAGCGGATCACAGTGGTGAACCCGTACGTAGATATCTACAAAGCTAGTGAAACTTTGCACTTCAAACCTTCATTTATTGTTTAAATATTTTTTCACCGCCCGTATGCCTTGGATAGCTGAAGCGTTACAAACTATTGTCCCACATCACTTTGTTTACACACACACAAACGTTACAAAGTGAAAAAAACTAATATATGCTCACCTTATTGATGCACATTTTATTTCAGCCGGGAGGTGGAGCCACGTTATCTTCGGTACCGTAGATTCACGGAACAGTGGATTCACGGAACTGTTAATCTTTGTTGAACTGTCAAATCGGGATACAAACCACTCCCTGAAGCAGGATCTGCATTGCGATGTGGGTGAGCTGACAATTCTATGAGGGGTGATATATACACCGTTCTCTATTTACTTTATTGGTTTTTTTCATGTTATTAAACAGGATTCCAATTGGATTCTCAATTACTATCCACGGTTCTATGCTGTGTTTATGCTCCACCGTGCATTGATGCACCTGAGCTTTTGTTACGATCCTACACCAAATTTGCGACAGACATTTAAACAAATTTTAATAGTTGTAGATGCTTATTTTGAATTTTTTCTTTCTGAAAGGATTGTAAAGTGGCTGAGAATTTGTAAGGTGTGAAGTTTCCTCCTCTATTCAATCACTAAATAAAAAAATCCGGGGAACCACATACTATCAATGTTACACTTTCCACTATTTAATTTGAAACTTGTCATGGATAGGCACAGATAGGTACAATATGGCAACTATTCGACTAGGCATTTGGAAGAAAATGTTAAACTCGGATTGTGGCATACCGGTCCAATATAGATGACCATTCATCTATATTAGACCACCTTTTGCGATATACTGGACCAGGTAGTCAATTTAATGGATATCTTTGTTGGATATATTGTTTTATTTGCTGGTTGGTTTAGGAAATGGGGAATAACGATCAAAATGTCACGAGTCTTTGTGCCTGGAAGCATTGATTCATTGTATGATGATCTGAAATTCCCACAAATGCGAAATCAGTGGATTTATTGATAAAATTGCTAATAGAAAAAACAAGTTTTGTCTACAAATAAATTTAAAGAAGGTATCAGTATTAGCCGTCAAGTATCTTCTTGTCATCCTCCACCGTTTGCTCACAGATAGGGTGCCGCAGCTCGCAATACCAGTGGTCCAGTATACCGGAACCTGGTCCAATTTAGCGGATCACAGTGGTGAACCTGTACATAGATATCTACAAAGCTAGTGAAACTTTGCACTTCAAACCTTCATTTATTGTTTAAATATTTTTTCACCGCCCGTATGCCTTGGTTAGCTGAAGCGTTACAAACTCTTGTCCCACATCACTTTGTTTACACACACACAAACGTTACAAAGTGAAAAAACTAATATATGCTCACCTTATTGATACACATTTTATTTCAGCCGGGAGGTGGAGCCACGTTATCTTCGGTACCGTAGATTCACGGAACTGTGGATTCACGGAACTGTCAATCTTTGTTGAACTGTCAAATCGGGATACAAACCATTCCCTGAAGCAGGATCTGCATTGCCAAGTTGGTGAGCTGACAGTTCTATGAGGGGTGATATATACACCGTTCTCTATTTACTTTATTGTTTTTTTCATGTTATTAAACAGGATTTCAATTGGATTCTCAATTACTATCCACGGTTCTATGCTGTGTTTTGCTCCACCGTGCATTGATGCACCTGAGCTTTTGTTACGATCCTAAACCAAATTTGCGACAGACATTTAAACAAATGTTAATAGTTGTAGATGCTTATTTATAATTTTTTCTTTCTGAAAGGATTGTAAACTGGCTGAGAATTTGTAAGGTGTGAAGTTTCCTCCTCTATTCAATCACTAAATAAAAAAATCCGGGGAACCACATACTATCAATGTTACACTTTCCACTATTTAATTTGAAACTTGTCATGGATAGGCACAGATAGGTACAATATGGCAACTATTCGACCAGGCATTTGGAATAAAATGTTAAACTCGGATTGTGGCATACCGGTCCAATATAGATGACCATTCATCTATATTAGACCACCTTTTGCGATATACTGGACCAGGTAGTCAATTTAATGGATATCTTTGTTGGATATATTGTTTTCTTTGCTGGTTGGTTTAGGAAATGGGGAATAACGATCAAAATGTCACGAGTCTTTGTGCCTGGAAGCATTGATTCATTGTATGATGATCTGAAATTCCCACAAATGCGAAATCAGTGGATTTATTGATAAAATTGCTAATAGAAAAAACAAGTTTTGGCTACAAATAAATTTAAAGAAGGTATCAGTATTAGCCGTCAAGTATCTTCTTGTCATCCTCCACCGTTTGCTCACAGATAGGGTGCCGGAGATCGCAATACCAGTGGTCCAGTATACCGGATCCTGGTCCAATATAGCGGATCACAGTGGTGAACCCGTACGTAGATATCTACAAAGCTAGTGAAACTTTGCACTTCAAACCTTCATTTATTGTTTAAATACTTTTTTTCACCGCCCGTATGCCTTGGTTAGCTGAAGCGTTACAAACTATTGTCCCACATCACTTTGTTTACACACACACAAACGTTACTAAGTAAAAAAACTAATATATGCTCACCTTATTGATGCACATTTTATTTCAGCCGGGAATTGGAGCCACGTAATCTTCGGTACCGTAGATTCACGAACTGTGGAACGGAACTGTGAATCTTTGTTCAACTGTCAAATCGGGATACAAACCACTCCCTGAAGCAGGATCTGCATTGCCAAGTGGGTGAGCTGACAATTCTATGAGGGGTGATATATACACCGTTCTCTATTTACTTTATTGTTTTTTTTCATGTTATTAAACAGGATTCCAATTGGATTCTCAATTACTATCCACGGTTCTATGCTGTGTTTATGCTCCACCGTGCATTGATGCACCTTAGCTTTTGTTACGATCCTAAACCAAATTTGCGACAGACATTTAAACAAATTTTAATAGTTGTAGATGCTTATTTTGAATTTTTTCTTTCTGAAAGGATTGTAAAGTGGCTGAGAATTTGTAAGGTGTGAAGTTTCCTCCTCTATTCAATCACTAAATAAAAAAATCCGGGGAACCACATACTATCAATGTTACACTTTCTACTATTTAATTTGAAACTTGTCATGGATAGGCACAGATAGGTAGAATATGGCAACTATTCGACCAGGCATTTGGAAGAAAATGTTAAACTCGGATTGTGGCATACCGGTCCAATATAGATGACCATTCATCTATATTAGACCACCTTTTGCGATATACTGGACCAGGTAGTCAATTTAATGGATATCTTTGTTGGATATATTGTTTTCTTTGCTGGTTGGTTTAGGAAATGGGGAATAACGATCAAAATGTCACGAGTCTTTGTGCCTGGAAGCATTGATTCATTGTATGATGATCTGAAATTCCCACAAATGCGAAATCAGTGGATTTATTGATAAAATTGCTAATCGAAAAAACAAGTTTTGGCTACAAATAAATTTAAAGAAAGTATCAGTATTAGCCGTCAAGTATCTTCTTGTCATCCTCCACCGTTTGCTCACAGATAGGGTGCCGCAGCTCGCAATACCAGTGGTCCCGTATACCGGAACCTGGTCCAATATAGCGGATCACAGTGGTGAACCCGTACGTAGATATCTACAAAGCTAGTGAAACTTTGCACTTCAAACCTTCATTTATTGTTTAAATACTTTTCTCACCGCCCGTATGCTTTGGTTAGCTGAAGCGTTACAAACTATTGTCCCACATCACTTTGTTTACACACACACAAACGTTACAAAGTGAAAAAAACTAATATATGCTCACCTTATTGATGCACATTTTATTTCAGCCGGGAGGTGGAGCCACGTTATCTTCGGTACCGTAGATTCACGGAACTGTGGATTCACGGAACTGTCAATCTTTGTTGAACTGTCAAATCGGGATACAAACCATTCCCTGAAGCAGGATCTGCATTGCCAAGTTGGTTAGCTGACAGTTCTATGAGGGGTGATATATACACCGTTCTCTATTTACTTTATTGTTTTTTTCATGTTATTAAACAGGATTTCAATTGGATTCTCAATTACTATCTACGGTTCTATGCTGTGTTTATGCTCCATCGTGCATTGATGCACCTGAGCTTTTGTTACGATCCTAAACCAAATTTGCGACAGACATTTAAACAAATGTTAATAGTTGTAGATGCTTATTTAGAATTTTTTCTTTCTGAAAGGATTGTAAACTGGCTGAGAATTTGTAAGGTGTGAAGTTTCCTCCTCTATTCAATCACTAAATAAAAAAACCCGGGGAGCCACATACTGTCAATTTTACACTTTTCACTATTTAATTTGAAACTTGTCATGCATAGGCACAGATAGATACAATATGGCAACTATTCGACCAGGCATTTGGAAGAAAATGTTAAACTCGGATTGTGGCATACCGGTCCAATATAGATGATCATTCATCTATATTAGACCACCTTTTTCGATATACTGGACCACGTAGTCAATTTAATGGATACCTTTGTTGGATATATTGTTTTCTTTGCTGGTTGGTTTAGGAAATGGGGAATAACGATCAAAATGTCACGAGTCTTTGTGCCTGGAAGCATTGATTCATTGTATGATGATCTGAAATTCCCACAAATGCGAAATCAATGGATTTATTGATAAAATTGCTAATAGAAAAAACAAGTTTTGTCTACAAATAAATTTATAGAAGGTATCAGTATTAGGCATCATCTAGTCATCCTCCACCGTTTGCTCACAGATAGGGTGCCGCAGCTCGCAATACCAGTGGTCCAGGATACCGGAACCTGGTCCAATATAGCGGATCACAGTGGTGAACCCGTACGTAGATATCTACAAAGCTAGTGAAACTTTGCACTTCAAACCTTCATTTATTGTTTAAATACTTTTCTCACCGCCCGTATGCCTTGGTTAGCTGAAGCGTTACAAACTATTGTCCCACATCACTTTGTTTACACACACACAAACGTTACAAAGTGAAAAAAACTAATATATGCTCACCTTATTGATGCACATTTTATTTCAGCCGGGAGGTGGAGCCACGTTATCTTCGGTACCGTAGATTCACGGAACTGTGGATTCACGGAACTGTCAATCTTTGTTGAACTGTCAAATCGGGATACAAACCACTCCCTGAAGCAGGATCTGCATTGCCAAGTGGGTGAGCTGACAATTCTATGAGGGGTGATATATACACCGTTCTGTATTTACTTTATTGGTTTTTTTCATGTTATTAAACAGGATTCCATTTGGATTCTCAATTACTATCCACGGTTCTATGCTGTGTTTATGCTCCACTGTGCATTGATGCACCTGAGCTTTTGTTACGATCCTAAACCAAATTTGCGACAGACATTTAAACAAATTTTAATAGTTGTAGATGCTTATTTTGAATTTTTTCTTTCTGAAAGGATTGTAAAGTGGCTGAGAATTTGTAAGGTGTGAAGTTTCCTCCTCTATTCAATCACTAAATAAAAAAATCCGGGGAACCACATACTATCAATGTTACACTTTCCACTATTTAATTTGAAACTTGTCATGGATAGGCACAGATAGGTACAATATGGCAACTATTCGACCAGGCATTTGGAAGAAAATGTTAAACTCGGATTGTGGCATACCGGTCCAATATAGATGACCGTTCATCTATATTAGACCACCTTTTGCGATATACTGGACTAGGTAGTCATTATAATGGATATCTTTGTTGGATATATTGTTTTCTTTGCTGGTTGGTTTAGGAAATGGGGAATAACGATCAAAATGTCACGAGTCTTTGTGCCTGGAAGCATTGATTCATTGTATGATGATCTGAAATTCCCACAAATGCGAAATCAGTGGATTGATTGATAAAATTGCTAATAGAAAAAAACAAGTTTTGCCTACAAATAAATTTAAAGAAGGTATCAGTATTAGCCTTCAAATATCTTCTTGTCATCCTCCACCGTTTGCTCACAGATAGGGTGCCGCAGCTCGCAATACCAGTGGTCCACTATACCGGAACCTGTTCCAATATAGCGGATCACAGTGGTGAACCCGTATGTAGATATCTACAAAGCTAGTGAAACTTTCCACTTCAAACCTTCATGTATTGTTTAAATATTTTTTCACCGCAGGTATGCCTTGGTTAGCTGAAGCGTTACAAACTATTGTCCCACATCACTTTGTTTACACACACACAAACGTTACAAAGTGAAAAAAAACTAATATATGCTCACCTTATTGATGCACATTTTATTTCAGCCGGGAGGTGGAGCCACGTTATCTTCGGTACCGTAGATTCACGGAACTGTGGATTCACGGAACTGTCAATCTTTGTTGAACTGTCAAATCGGGATACAAACCATTCCCTGAAGCAGGATCTGCATTGCCAAGTTGGTGAGCTGACAATTCTATGAGGGGTGATATATACACCGTTTTCTATTTACTTTATTGGTATTTTTCATGTTATTAAACAGTATTCCAATTGGATTCTCAATTACTATCCACGGTTCTATGCTGTGTTTATGCTCCACCGTGCATTGATGCACCTGAGCTTTTGTTACGATCCTACACCAAATTTGCGACAGACATTTAAAAAAAAAAATTTTCTTTCTGAAAGGATTGTAAAGTGGCTGAGAATTTGTAAGGTGTGAAGTTTCCTCCTCTATTCAATCACTAAATAAAAAAATCCGGGGAACCACATACTATCAATGTTACACTTTCCACTATTTAATTTGAAACTTGTCATGGATAGGCACAGATAGGTACAATATGGCAACTATTCGACTAGGCATTTGGAAGAAAATGTTAAACTCGGATTGTGGCATACCGGTTCAATATAGATGACCATTCATCTATATTAGACCACCTTTTGCGATATACTGTACCAGGTAGTCAATTTAATGGATATCGTTGTTGGGTATATTGTTTTCTTTGCTGGTTGGTTTAGGAAATGGGGACGTAGGGAATAACGATCAAAATGTCACGAGTCTTTGTAACTGGAAGCATTGATTCATTGTATGATGATCTGAAATTCCCACAAATGCGAAATCAGTGGATTTATTAATAAAATTGCTAATAGAAAAAACAAGTTTTGGCTACAAATAAATTTAAAGAAGGTATCAGTATTAGCCGTCAAGTATCTTCTTGTCATCCTCCACCGTTTGCTCACAGATAGGGTGCCGCAGCTCGCAATACCAGTGGTCCAGTATACCGGAACCTGGTCCAATTTAGCGGATCACAGTGGTGAACCTGTACATAGATATCTACAAAGCTAGTGAAACTTTGCACTTCAAACCTTCATTTATTGTTTAAATATTTTTTCACCGCCCGTATGCCTTGGTTAGCTGAAGCGTTACAAACTATTGTCCCACATCACTTTGTTTACACACACACAAACGTTACAAAGTGAAAAAAACTAATATATGCTCACCTTATTGATACACATTTTATTTCAGCCGGGAGGTGGAGCCACGTTATCTTCGGTACCGTAGATTCACGGAACTGTGGATTCACGGAACTGTGAATCTTTGTTGATCTGTCAAATCGGGATACAAACCACTCCCTGAAGCAGGATCTGCATTGCGAAGTGGGTGAGCTGACAATTCTATGAATGGTGATATATACACCGTTCTCTATTTACTTTATTGTTTTTTTTCATGTTATTAAACAGGATTCCAATTGGATTCTCAATTACTATCCACAATTCTATGTTGTGTTTATGCTCCACTGTGCATTGATGCACCTGAGTTTTTGTTACGATCCTAAACCAAATTTGCGACAGACATTTAAACAAATTTTAATAGTTGTAGATGCTTATTTTGAATTTTTTTCTTTCTGAAAGGATTGTAAAGTGGCTGAGAATTTGTAAGGTGTGAAGTTTCCTCCTCTATTGAATCACTAAATAAAAAAATCCGGGGAACCACATACTATCAATGTTACACTTTCCACTATTTAATTTGAAACTTGTCATGGATAGGCACAGATAGGTACAATATGGCAACTATTCGACCAGGCATTTGGAAGAAAATGTTAAACTCGGATTGTGGCATACCGGTCCAATATAGATGACCATTCATCTATATTAGACCACCTTTTGCGATATACTGGACCAGGTAGTCAATTTAATGGATATCTTTGTTGGATATATTGTTTTCTTTGCTGGTTGGTTTAGGAAATGGGGACGTAGGGAATAACGATCAAAATGTCACGAGTCTTTGTAACTGGAAGCATTGATTCATTTTATTATGATCTGAAATTCCCACAAATGCGAAATCAGTGGATTTATTGATAAAATTGCTAATAGAAAAAACAAGTTTTGGCTACAAATAAATTGAAAGAAGGTATCAGTATTAGCCGTCAAGTATCTTCTTGTCATCCTCCACCGTTTGCTCACAGATAGGGTGCCGCAGCTCGCAATACCAGTGGTCCCGTATACCGGAACCTGGTCCAATATAGCGGATCACAGTGGTGAACCCGTACGTAGATATCTACAAAGCTAGTGAAACTTTGCACTTCAAACCTTCATTTATTGTTTAAATACTTTTCTCACCGCCCGTATGCTTTGGTTAGCTGAAACGTTACAAACTATTGTCCCACATCACTTTGTTTACACACACACAAACGTTACAAAGTGAAAAAACTAATATATGCTCACCTTATTGATGCACATTTTATTTCAGCCGGGAGGTGGAGCCACGTTATCTTCGGTACCGTAGATTCACGGAACAGTGGATTCACGGAACTGTTAATCTTTGTTGAACTGTCAAATCGGGATACAAACCACTCCCTGAAGCAGGATCTGCATTGCGAAGTGGGTGAGCTGACAATTCTATGAAGGGTGATATATACACCGTTCTCTATTTACTTTATTGGTTTTTTTCATGTTATTAAACAGGATTCCAATTGGATTCTCAATTACTATCCACGGTTCTATGCTGTGTTTATGCTCCACTGTGCATTGATGCACCTGAGCTTTTGTTACGATCCTAAACCAAATTTGCGACAGACATTTAAACAAATTTTAATAGTTGTAGATGCTTATTTTGAATTTTTTCTTTCTGAAAGGATTGTAAAGTGGCTGAGAATTTGTAAGGTGTGAAGTTTCCTCCTCTATTGAATCACTAAATAAAAAAATCCGGGGAACCACATACTATCAATGTTACACTTTCCACTATTTAATTTGAAAATTGTTATGGATAGGCACAGATACGTACAATATGGCAACTATTCGACCAGGCATTTGGAAGAAAATGCTAAACTCGGATTGTGACATACCGGTCCAATATAGATGACCGTTCATCTATATTAGACCACCTTTTGCGATATACTGGACCAGGTAGTCAATTTAATGGATATCTTTGTTGGATATATTGTTTTCTTTGCTGGTTGGTTTAGGAAATGGGGAATAACGATCAAAATGTCACGAGTCTTTGTGCCTGGAAGCATTGATTCATTGTATGATGATCTGAAATTCCCACAAATGCGAAATCAGTGGATTGATTGATAAAATTGCTAATAGAAAAAAACAAGTTTTGGCTACAAATAAATTTAAAGAAGGTATCAGTATTAGCCGTCAAGTATCTTCTTGTCATCCTCCACCGTTTGCTCACAGATAGGGTGCCGCAGCTCGCAATACCCGTGGTCCACTATACCGGAACCTGTTCCAATATAGCGGATCACAGTGGTGAACCCGTACGTAGATATCTACAAAGCTAGTGAAACTTTGCACTTCAAACCTTCATTTATTGTTTAAATATTTTTTCACCGCCCGTATGCCTTGGTTAGCTGAAGCGTTACAAACTATTGTCCCACATCACTTTGTTTACACACACACAAACGTTACAAAGTGAAAAAAAACTAATATATGCTCACCTTATTGATGCACATTTTATTTCAGCCGGGAGGTGGAGCCACGTTATCTTCGGTACCGTAGATTCACGGAACTGTGGATTCACGGAACTGTGAATCTTTGTTGATCTGTCAAATCGGGATACAAACCACTCCCTGAAGCAGGATCTGCATTGCGAAGTGGGTGAGCTGACAATTCTATGAAGGGTGATATATACACCGTTCTCTATTTACTTTATTGTTTTTTTTTCATGTTATTAAACAGGATTCCAATTGGATTCTCAATTACTATCCACAATTCTATGTTGTGTTTATGCTCCACTGTGCATTGATGCACCTGAGCTTTTGTTACGATCCTAAACCAAATTTGCGACAGACATTTAAACAAATTTTAATAGTTGTAGATGCTTATTTTGAATTTTTTCTTTCTGAAAGGATTGTAAAGTGGCTGAGAATTTGTAAGGTGTGAAGTTTCCTCCTCTATTGAATCACTAAATAAAAAAATCCGGGGAACCACATACTATCAATGTTACACTTTCCACTATTTAATTTGAAACTTGTTATGGATAGGCACAGATACGTACAATATGGCAACTATTCGACCAGGCATTTGGAAGAAAATGCTAAACTCGGATTGTGACATACCGGTCCAATATAGATGACCATTCATCTATATTAGACCACCTTTTGCGATATACTGGACCAGGTAGTCAATTTAATGGATATCTTTGTTGGATATATTGTTTTCTTTGCTGGTTGGTTTAGGAAATGGGGAATAACGATCAAAATGTCACGAGTCTTTGTGCCTGGAAGCATTGATTCATTGTATGATGATCTGAAATTCCCACAAATGCGAAATCAGTGGATTTATTGATAAAATTGCTAATAGAAAAAACAAGTTTTGTCTACAAATAAATTTAAAGAAGGTATCAGTATTAGGCATCATCTAGTCATCCTCCACCGTTTGCTCACAGATAGGGTGCCGCAGCTCGCAATACCAGTGGTCCAGGATACCGGAACCTTGTCCAATATAGCGGATCACAGTGGTGAACCTGTACGTAGATATCTACATACCTAGCGAAACTTTGCACTTCCAACCTTCATTTATTGTTTAAATACTTTTTTCACTGCCCGTATGCCTTGGTTAGCAGAAGCGTTACAAACTATTGTCCCACATCACTTTGTTTACGCACACACAAACGTTACAAAGTGAAAAAAAAACTAACATATGCTCACCTTATTGATGCACATTTTATTTCAGCCGGGAGGTGGAGCCACCTTATCTTCGGTACCGTAGATTCACGGAACTGTGGATTCACGGAACTGTCAATCTTTGTTGAACTGTCAAATCGGGATACAAACCATTCCCTGAAGCAGGATCTGCATTGCCAAGTTGGTGAGCTGACACGTCTATGAGGGGTTATATATACACCGTTCTCTATTTACTTTATTGTTTTTTTCATGTTATTAAACAGGATTTCAATTGGATTCTCAATTACTATCCACGATTCTATGTTGTGTTTATGCTCCACTGTGCATTGATGCACCTGAGCTTTTGTTACGATCCTAAACCAAATTTGCGACAGACATTTAAACAAATTTTAATAGTTGTAGATGCTTATTTTGAATTTTTTCTTTCTGAAAGGATTGTAAAGTGGCTGAGAATTTGTAAGGTGTGAAGTTTCCTCCTCTATTGAATCACTAAATAAAAAAATCCGAGGAACCACATACTATCAATGTTACACTTTCCACTATTTAATTTGAAACTTGTCATGGATAGGCACAGATAGGTACAATATGGCAACTATTCGACTAAGCATTTGGAAGAAAATGTCAAACTCGGATTGTAGCATACCGGTTCAATATAGATGACCATTCATCTATATTAGACCACCTTTTGCGATATACTGGACCAGGTAGTCAATTTAATGGATATCTTTGTTGGATATATTGTTTTCTTTGCTGGTTGGTTTAGGAAATGGGGAATAACGATCAAAATGTCACGAGTCTTTGTGCCTGGAAGCATTGATTCATTGTATGATGATCTGAAATTCCCACAAATGCGAAATCAGTGGATTTATTGATAAAATTGCTAATAGAAAAAACAAGTTTTGGCTACAAATAAATTTAAAGAAGGTATCAGTATTAGCCGTCAAGTGTCTTCTTGTCATCCTCCACCGTTTGCTCACAGATAGGGAGCCGCAGCTCGCAATACCAGTGGTCCCGTATACCGGAACCTGGTCCAATATAGCGGATCACAGTGGTGAACCCGTACGTAGATATCTACAAAGCTAGTGAAACTTTGCACTTCAAACCTTCATTTATTGTTTAAATACTTTTCTCACCGCCCGTATGCCTTGGTTAGCTGAAGCGTTACAAACTATTGTCCCAAATCACTTTGTTTACACACACACAAACGTTACAAAGTGAAAAAAAACTAATATATGCTCACCTTATTGATGCACATTTTATTTCAGCCGGGAGGTGGAGCCACGTTATCTTCGGTACCGTAGATTCACGGAACTGTGGATTCACGGAACTGTGAATCTTTGTTGATCTGTCAAATCGGGATACAAACCACTCCCTGAAGCAGGATCTGCATTGCGAAGTGGGTGAGCTGACAATTCTATGAAGGGTGATATATACACCGTTCTCTATTTACTTTATTGTTTTTTTTTCATGTTATTAAACAGGATTCCAATTGGATTCTCAATTACTATCCACAATTCTATGTTGTGTTTATGCTCCACTGTGCATTGATGCACCTGAGCTTTTGTTACGATCCTAAACCAAATTTGCGACAGACATTTAAACAAATTTTAATAGTTGTAGATGCTTATTTTGAATTTTTTCTTTCTGAAAGGATTGTAAAGTGGCTGAGAATTTGTAAGGTGTGAAGTTTCCTCCTCTATTCTATCACTAAATTAAAAAATTCGGGGAACCACATACTATCAATGTTACACTTTCCACTATTTAATTTGAAATTTGTCATGGATAGGCACAGATAGGTACAATATGGCAACTATTCGACTAGGCATTTGGAAGAAAATGTTAAACTCGGATTGTGGCATACCGGTCCAATATAGATGACCATTCATCTATATTAGACCACTTTTTGCGATATACTGGACCAGGTAGTCAATTTAATGGATATCTTTGTTGGGTATATTGTTTTCTTTGCTGGTTGGTTTAGGAAATGGGGAATATCGATCAAAATGTCACGAGTCTTTGTGCCTGGAAGCATTGATTCATTGTATGATAATCTGAAATTCCCATAAATGCGAAATCAATGGATTTATTGATAAAATTGCTAATAGAAAAAACAAGTTTTGGCTACAAGTAAATTTAAAGAAGGTATCAGTATTAGCCGACATGTATCATCTTGTCATCTTCCATCGTTTGCTCACAGATAGGGTGTCGCATCTCGCAATACCAGTGGTCCCGTATACCGGAACCTGGTCCAATATAGCGGATCACAGTGGTGAACCCGTACGTAGATATCTACAAAGCTAGTGAAACTTTGCACTTCAAACCTTCATTTATTGTTTAAATACTTTTCTCACCGCCCGTATGCCTTGGTTAGCTGAAGTGTTACAAACTATTGTCCCACATCACTTTGTTTACACACACACAAACGTTACAAAGTGAAAAAAACTAATATATGCTCACCTTTTTGATGCACATTTTATTTCAGCCGGGAGGTAGATTCTCAGAACTGTGGACTCACCGAACTGTGAATATTTTATGAACTATCAAACCATTCCCTGAAGCAGGATCTACATTGCCTAGTGGGTGAGCTGACAATTCTATGAGGGGTGATATATACACCGTTCTCTATTTACTTTATTGTTTTTTTCATGTTATTAAACAGGATTTCAATTGGATACTCAATTACTATCTACGGTTCTATGCTGTGTTTATGCTCCACCGTGCATTTATGCACCTGAGCTTTTGTTACGATCCTAAACCAAATTTGCGACAGACATTTAAACAAATGTTAATAGTTGTAGATGCTTATTTTGAATTTTTTCTTTCTGAAAGGATTGTAAAGTGGCTGTCATTATTACAGTTCTTGTATGATTTATTTTCAGAAATTATTGCAAAAAACAGAACAGAAAGGCAGAATGAGCAAAGAAGAAGTTGTTTAATGAGGTACAGAAAGTTTCAAAAGAAGAGAGAATTAATGAACCTGTCATTGTCCTTCCAGGCTATCAACAAGCCCTGTAGTGACATGACTCTATATGGTGACTGTCCATATACAGATAGCCATGAAGCCAGTGTGAGAATTGCTGCTCACGAGGATGAAAATTTCCTTGGAAAAGGCTTCAACTACTGCATTTCAAGGAATATGTGTATGTCATGCTCTCTAATTTTTATAGTCCTATACTAACCTGACATCCTCTGAAATATAGGTTATTTAACGAAGAAATGATCAGCTTTGTCAAATAACGATATGAACATTTGGCAAATTCATGTTATGTCCATAATGGGAAGCAAGAGTGAAATCAGTGTACCCAAGAATGGGTGATATAATACGTGACCTCCACCGTCCTATCGTGTTTAGAAATATGTAGTTTAAGAATTATTCAGCACAATAATGTGGACTGTGCAAGCCTGCTAGTGTGTCGAGTAGCGCACCGTCTTGTCGTTGACAAAAAAACGATCTTCAGAACAAAAACAATCTGCCTTATGCCATCAACCTATTGGACTCATACTATCTTGGCGGAATTCAACAACGCGCAGCCCTTTTATAATCTGATGACTCTAATTTAAGGTAATGAGGGTGTGTATCCACAATGGTTACAAACCTTACACAGCCTACAAATCCGACGACGAAATCAGCGACTTAAAGTTATGTTCAGAGTACCGAAACCGAAACTTTTTGCAGAATGTGTTACCGTTAAAAGACTGTCACTGTTGAAAGACATCAAAACCAATAAGTAGGTGCTTTGTAATGCGTGCAGTACACACAGACCAATTCAAGAATTCCTATTTTGTAAAGACAATAGTTAAATTGAACCAACTTAGTAAGACTCAAGGCTAGGAAAAGAAGGCAAATTCAATTGCCTTATCCTGCGGCTTACATGAAAATAGACTACAAGCGCACTCAAACCATCGTAGGCTATAGCTAAAATTGGCTCATTACGACGTTCCCGACTGAGAATCAGGAAGAGTAGGGTGCAATAAAGGGAGATGGAATGGACGTTGAACTGGAGGAAGAGCAAGGTGCAAACAAAAGGAAGAGCGTACGTATGTGTATTTTGTGTGCATCCAAGCATTTGCATCTTTTTTATACATACCATGGCGCATTGAACCGTTTATTTCACCAATTCATCAACTAACTTTACATATAATTGGTAACTACTGTTCATTGCTGATTTGCAATACGTAGAAGCTTTTCAGTATGCTATATCGCATCATCACGTGTAAGTTTAACTTGCAAATCACTAGTGGCGATTTATTATTTGAGATTATTTAATAGATAACTAATTTTAGAAATGTCATAATTACTAGTGACAAACATAATGCGTCTCTGTAAATAGTGCAAGACACCTTGTCAAATTACAGACACCCATGGAGACGGAAAGTCGCTCTGTATAATTGTTCTCTTTAATACTGTTTATCGCCATAGGCTGGTTAAATGCATCTAAACGAAATTAGGGTTCTTTACTTTAGTCAATGCTAGAATATTGGATATCATAATGATGCGCTAGTGTACACATTTTGGTTAGACACAACAACAAATTTGCTGTTATTATTCTTAGTGAAATTATTCTTAGTGAAACCATCTTGGGGCTGTAATGATCTACGTGGCAACGTAATCGCATTGACGCCTGCTGGGACCCCCATCACATTTTCACATCCTTGTTGTCCGATCCAATCTTTGCATTGAAATCCTCCATAATAAGATTGGTTGATGTTTTTATCCCCTAAATTGCTCATGATATCAAGGAGTTGGTTGTAGAATTCATCTTTGATTTTATCAGTCTTGTCGTTTGATTTTATCAGTCTTGATTTTATCAATCTTTGATTTTATCAGTCTTGTCGTTTGATTTTATCAGTCTTGTCGTTGGTTGAGGCGTAGTCTTTGTTCTTTGTTCCAAAGGATGCTGTTATGCACGTCTGTCCTCTGGGTTCCCAGCCAACAAGTGCTCTTTGTGCCGCCTTCCCCAAATAAGAGGGCAAACCCCTTCTGAGTGACGGGCATCATCTTCCTCGTGTCCGGATCTCTCCTGTTGTTAGTCGAAGTCACCATGACTTGGTCGTGTTTTATATACTGACGAATTTTAACGAAAGTAAAGAAAATTATAAAACAGCAAAAAATTTGTATATTATGCTAGCTAAAATTTTATTATTTAAAAGGTGATTCCTAAATTCCATGTTGAAACCGCCGGTGTGAAATTCTGGCTCACAGGAGTCAAACAATCAAGTTTACCAGGCTGTTTTTTGTGTATCTGAGACCGTTTTATTTGCATTGAACTATAATTTGCTGTCATCCTGTAGACAATCCATGAGTTAGTTTATGGAGCAATTTGTAGCCAGGGTAATAAAAATGTAAATTTATGCATATAGGCATCATCTGCATGTAGGTTGAGGTCCAAATTAAGCTGAGTAGACTAGTATAGAGTAATTTGTCTAGCCATTATTGTGTTGCAATGTTTTGAATAACGTGATTTATCAAAAGGGGAATGTAATTCGCTTTTTAGATTGTTAGTTAATTACTTAATTATATGCTTATTTGCTTACTTGCTAAACTACTTAATTGCAATCGATACAATTATATACGCGAAGCCGCCTAGGGTTAACGTGAACAATTTAATACATTCCGTATGTAAAATGGGATTTGCCTGTTATAAAGTACTAAAATTGAACTTTGCAGATATTGCTACAGTAACAGAGACATGATATAGGAACCACACACTAGACGAATAAACACTGGCTGTTGAAAAATAGTGACTGATGAGGCACAACGAGCGTGTCGCGTTTATCGTTAAAATTATTAAATTTTAATTACGCTTCACCGTGATGGAAAATTATCTGAGTAGTTGAAAGTAGCTTGATCATTCTTTTCTGCATTTGCCATGTTCTATTCTGTGTAGACTCGGGATTGATGAATTGTTCGACCACGGCTTATCGAAGTCATCTCGACTAGAGTATTATACTCTTACGCCCCAAAGTTATTTTCACTTCCTCGGCGACAAAAGAATGTTGACTCAATGGCGTAAATTACAAACGAGCAAACGGAATTTAAACGAATGTTAACATCTGAATCAGCACAATAACGCTCCTTTTCGATTCAGCTGTCTTTATTATTGGGAGATGCATACAATCAGCATTGGCTTAAATCATGACTGCCTCGTTTCAATAAAAGCTTTCCATCTTCTAATTGTTTTGCAATACTCTCATCATTATGCAAAGCAAACAAAATAGATTTGAGAAGCTTAGGGCATGTTAAGGATTGCCTCGATCTTGTTGAGACTCGTTAATATTCTTGCCGAAGCAATGACGTGAACAGGAAGTTTCTGTCCAGTAGTTGTGTTTATTTTAGTTTGCATCAGAGTTTTATAGTTGTTATTGTTGCTAAATGCAACTCAAAACAGAAGTTTTGATATTTCAAAGTTCGGATCGCTAAATGGCTTAAAGGAAGGTCTGCTGCGACGTGATGAATTTATGATGAACTGACCGAAACTGATGATAGCGGACAGTATGCTAACCTGTCCAGCTGCAGGAGTTAAAAGCTGAACGGGTTGTTATGATCACGGATACGTCAGTTTGAATTCTATCGGTTGAATAGAACTGTACACCTGTGCACCGGTCGACACCTAGAAAATGTAGGCCTACCGTCAAACGCGTAATTATAATGATTTCCTCTTGGAAAAAAAATTAGTAGGTTAAGAAAATAAATCCTGTTATGGTACCACAACCAACTCAAACTTTTTTGATCTAGTGCTAGGTTTCGACTTATTGTATTTGAAGAATGGAGAGAATGGACAGCTGACCAACCAAGGAATCTAATCTAACTTAATTGAACAATTGCAGTTAAGCAGTTAATCATCAGCAGTTCTAGTTGTAAACAGTTGGATTGGTATGCTGTGTGAAAGATGAAGTAGGATATGTCAATACTGGAAACAAAACGTAGATTAAAATTAAATGTTATTATTAAATGTTCTAGTTGTTTTGACGAAAGTGCTTGATAGGTGATTTTACATATCTTAAAAATAATGCGATATCGAACAAGGAGCCTGACAATGACGGTACTTTGAGTGAGAGAAACGAGGATTTTTGTAAACGTTGAAATTTAAAAATATCTTTCAGAGCAATATTATTTTCTACTGTTAACAAGAACGGTTCCAATAGCCGATATGATTTTTTCTGTGAGTTCATTCCAGAAGTAAAAAATTCTCTTACGTAGAATTTGGTGGTGCTATTTGTTGAATTGCATTCCTGATTGCAGGCCTCTGGAGATAGTCATGATATGCCATCTCGTCTCTGGATGGCGTCAAATATGTCTAGGGATGTTTGAGAAGAGGGTGTGCCATCCAAACATATTCCATCTTGGATCTCATCATGTAAGCCTCTCTAAAAACTTGGATAAACATTTTATGAGTTGCTTTCCAGCATCATTAACTTTTCTAACTAAATTCATTCAGTCGTAGTGGCTTTTCTGTTAACTTGTACAATAAAATGCTTCAAGGTCAATTCTGTTCTGATAGAACTCTTTCATTTCTGACAATAAATGTGAGGGAGTAGCCGATCTCTACATATTGAAATTATCTCCCCACGTTTGAATATATATAACAAATATTCCTTATATAAGTACAGTTGCCTTGTGTAAAGACTGATTAATCGCCATCACAGAGGAACGACATAATACAATATTTTTTTCAAGCTTGTTTTTTATTTTTATTTATTTTTTGTCATGTGATTGGCAAGAGGAAGGTCAGCATTGACCTACATATTGTTTACCATTTTGGATATTCATTATTTTGATCCTTACCAGATCTAACAACTGAAGTCAATTCTTTCGATGATTTTAACAAAACTAAGCATTGTTTTATTAAATCAACACACAACATATTTGGACATCAATGAACTGGATTTGGCGAGAGCCTAAATCAGTTGAAGAAGCAGTTTTAATAGATCAGAGCTTAATTTGACTTGATTGGTTTATATTCCGCTGAACCAACGGTTGATATTTTTGCAAGCTGTTTGTCCGAAGTTGATATGATTTTTTGTAGATTTGTTTTGTTAGGACGAACCGGGGAGGAATTCTGCTTGTTCGATCGTCTAAAAGATATTGTAGTGATTGCCGGTTCCGATAAAGCCAGTTTGGCTACATGTGCATATACAACAGTAAACGAATTGCTCTCGACTCAGGCAACAGGTTAGTTTCAGTTAGGTGCAAGCATTTCATTAAATTATCACGTCGCGCAGAGTACTTTCGTCAAGCCATTAAAAATGCCAAACTTTTGTTTTGAGTTGCATTTTACTCTATCCCAGAGGCATCCATTATTTAAACTAACTACCGAAAATTAAAACTAAAAAAACAGCTGCGCTGCACATGTGAACTTTACTAACCACAACGCAGCTCTGAACGTCATTGTGATGACACTTTCGTAGTGGGAAGTTTGCAGAAGCAAAAGCTGCCATTCACTCAGACATTAAGATAAAGGGGTGACTGGTCTGTCAGAGTGGCTATACAAGTTCAGGAAGCTACAAATTACTTAACCAATAAGATATACCTGATCTTAATTATTGCACAAATCAATTGCTGATTTTCTCAACAGAGAAATCCATTGCTTTGTTGTCAACGCCCACATGTTAATGCTCATAAAACAGGTACACGTGGAGCGAGGCCTCTCAACATTCTTGACATCTAGGAGATTGTATCTTTTTTAACCTATCTTTTGTTGAACCATGTAAGTTTGTGGGTGTTACAGTACTCTTCGGCAAGGGTAAAGAAGGCATAAGGTGAAGGAGAATTTGGGGGCTGATAGTTTGAGGTTTTTATGACACAGGGAACCACACTGGATGCCCTGAGATATATCATACGGGAGAGCCATATCAACAAGTGAAAACTCTTCGGAATTCATGTTGCAGACACTGCCTTCAACTACTGATGCTGTCCGGCAGTTTCCTTCCGCACCTTACCTACCTATGTAGCAATGGAGCTTAATCATTGCTTAGAAGGTTTTTGTAGCAAGTAACACCCCCCCAGACAAATTTCCCTGCATTTTATTCGCCGTTTCCATTTTATTTATTGTGATTATAATAAAAATAAAATAAATACATGTTCTGATGGTTGTAGAATGTTTTATTGGTGTTAATTGGTGATAGCTTTTATCCTCTAGCATATGTGGCTCAGAAGTTATATAGTTAATTATAAGGGGTTGCTGTGTAGGGCGCGTTGGTCTAGGTAGGTAGAGCGTACACGTTGGTGGAGGGGTTCGGGTTTCGAAACCACCCATTGCCGTTTCGAAACAGGCAATTTCGTTCGCCCCAATTTGTATATTTCGGAAGATACGGTAAAACCGTTGGTCCCTTTTATTTGGATCAAAATTCTAACTGGGGTAAATGTGTGACCTACTGTGTTACATCTCTCGTGAGCCACTGCAGAAGCATCTCCATGACGCGGCTCAAACAATTCTGTTAATTACCTCGCAAGAAGATGCGACTGAATGAAAAAATGGGTTGCTGCTGAAGGTGGATTCATTGGGATTTTTAGTACAAAAATCTTTTTAAAATAAACTTTTTAAATTTTACTCCTATACTTATGTATAGGTAAATGATTATGTACCTGGGAAAACCAGAATGGTACATTGAGGCACACACTGAATTGTACAATAAGGCACAACAAATAATATATAATAATCAATACCTTGTGCAATAATTATGAGGAGGATAATTTTCATCTTCATCATTCTCCTCGTCAAATGACGGATATTGCTGGTAATGAGGATGAAGCACGAAGTGACGATGAAGAGGATGAAGGTGATGGCTATGAATAGTGATAATGATTATATAAAATAATGATGTAGATTTGATTGATGACGAATATGATGGTAATGAGGATGAATCATCTTGTCATCCTTATCCTCATCATTATGCTCATCATCATCATGCTGATGCCATTTTCATCAACATCATCATCTTCTATTATACTCATCTTCCTAATTCTCTTTATAATACTCATCATATTGGCATAATTATCATCATATTCATCATCTTTCATCTTTCTCATCCTCAGCAGCAGAATCCTCACATAAACGTCATCATCCTCCCCATCATCACGATCAAAACATCACATCATTATTACATAAGCGGTTGATTATTATATAAGCAGTATATTATAATATAATTTATGCGTGATGCCCTCAAAAAGAAATTCAGAACCTGGAGGCAATACAAGGCCAACAAGACTCCCCTGCCACAAAAAGAAAGATAAGCATAACGTAACTCTCGTCTTATGCAACTTTTGGAAAAGGACAGGTTATGTCATTGTTATGCAACTAAAATCATTTTAACTTTATTAACTTATAATTAGACTGTCTAAGAAAACACAAGTCAACAAGATTTCATGAATACAATGATCACATGAAACAAACCATGGTAAACAATCAGTAGTCTTGCAAAAAAGTTATATTAATGACAAATTCACAAGGGAAGATGGTTGCGTTTGCACAAATAAAAAATCTCAAACCAGTTTAACCAATATTTTATTAATATTGGTTGTACTCTTGTAAATAAACTTCCAATAGACCATGCTACAAAACTTAACACATAATTATAATGCTTCTAATTTGTTCTGATGAAAATAATTACACCAGTAGACTTATCAAAAACTAATTCATCAACACTGATAATTATTGGCTATGAAATATCTGTTTCCGAACACAAGTTCAAATATAATATAAAAAATAGGTGGTTATCATGTCATCAATGAAATGGTTCAGTATTATTAATTACACTCAACATGTCATAATGTAAACTGAGTGTTGGGCAGTTCAACATGGTTTTCAAGATGGGTCCAGGTAAAAAACGTGCTCCCATTAAACTTCTGCTATTAAATTTGCCTCTACTGCCACCATCTTATAATAACGAGCTTATTCAGTTGCAATAGTACACGGAATGTTTAATGAAGAATTATATTAATATGCAACTCTTGTGATCCCTGGGAAACTCTGGTGCTCACAGCGTGACTATCTTTACAGCATCAGCTTGTGTAACTACGATTTGAGTAACAGAAAATGCCGATATCATACCTAAAATTAAATAAAACAAGTTACTTTATTATTAATTAAATTAATTTATGCCAACTATATAACTTTTGACTCATTTTAGTTTATTATAAAAAAATTATATTAAATGTTTTAATAAAAATATTTTCTATGCCACAATTTCTTATTGGGAAGTTACTTCTGAAATAGACAAATTGGTTTCTACAATTCTATGTTGTGTACATTGACTTTAAAAATAGGAATATTGGTTATGGTCATACAATTATATTTTTTACACATGGCCTCATGTGCAATCGTGGGATATGTCTATTTGGCATAACAACTTCAGCGTCCTGGGGTATACCCTCTCCTTATTCAACAAATCCTGTCACAAGAAAAAAACATTTAGCTTTATAAGCAAACATAATATTGTCATGCAATGACATGCATTCAACATGTAATATATATTCCCATATTATTCTTTCTTAATTGCAGAGTCCATTCTGTGAATAAGGCATGCATTTATTCACAGCTGTGCTGTAAACTTACTACGCATGCACCTACTCTTGCATACACTTCCACATTATAAATGAGCTCTGAAAATGTGAGATTAGCTTACATGAAATGAGATTAATATGAACCTACTCATGGATACGCTATAGGAACAGGTGTGTCAAGGGGTTAAGTGTAAAGCACTTTGAGTGATGTTACGGTCTGGATACTGCGCTATAAGTAGTTACCTTTTTATCTTTACATATACATACATGTGGTATGCTGGTTGTGTCTGTGGTGTGTGTGTGTGTGTGTGTGTGTGTGTGTGTGTGTGTGTGTGTGTGTGCATGCATGCATGTGTGCGTGCATAATATATATCCTGCAATGCAAATTTTATGTTTGATGTTTTCCATATGAAGAGCACATAGTAATAATGTGAATATCAGACAGCACCCCATGGTAAAGGTGGTCATTGCATAAAAGCAAACGCCTGTCCTAGATCACCAGTGTTATTATCTCTCATGTTCTTCCAGTTGTTCAATTAGAGAGCTTGATGTATTATTCTGGTATCTTCTTTGCCACCATGACTGTAGTCGCCTACGAAGTAGTAATGCCACAACAATGACTCCACAGAATCCAAAGAGAGTTGTCATGACGTAGGCAACAATTGTAACAATGAAGTGGTCAGAGCTGGCTTGCACATAAGCACATTCAAATGTGTTGACTGAAACAAATATTACAAGCAAATTACATTATGGTGTTTGGTTGGGCATACGGGTAGCCACTTATTGGAATCAATATTTACACTGTAAAACATTGAAATTGCACTTTTTTCAGTAATATAGTACCTATGGAAGGGTTATTGTTTAAAACAAATAAAGTAATTTATAACAATCATGTATTTTTTCTCAATGAGAAACAATACTAAAAACCTTCATATCCAATAATAATCAACACATCAAAAGCTTTATTATTACAAATTATAAAATGCTACTTGCTACAGATGACTATAAAATTAAATTGCTTCCTCAACTGATTTAGCCTATCACAAATACAGTTAATTGGTGTCCAAATGTGTAGCAAGTTAATAGTTTATGTAACATCCGCAGTTGATTTAATAAAAAAAAGCCTATTTTTACTCAAATCATCGTTGGATCTGGTAAAGATCAAATCATCGTTGGATCTGGTAAGGATCAAAATAGTGGATGTCCAAAATGGTAAATACTGTGTGGGTCAATGCTGATCATGGGCATGACCTCCGAATCATCTCGCTGATCACATGACAAAGTTACGAAAGTTCACCAAGAAAGAAAATTGTGATTTTTCAGCAGTTTGATTTTCACTTCTTGTTGAACAAGCATTAACTAATTTAATAGTTTGTCTGATGATTTCACAAAAACTACATACAAAAGTTGCACAAATGAGCTAGCATGTTGCAGTGGATACTAGGTATGTTTGGTTTTTCGCAAAATTAATTTTAAATGAGACTAGCAAACAAATTTAATTGATTAAGCACCTTTAAACAGGTCAACATTTAGAAACATTCAGGTTTATTTATATGTATACTTACAGTTATCTAGAAATGGTCCTGTGATAAGTGCTGTTGAGTCTGATGTATTGTTGTGCAGACAGTGGGTCTTGGCAAAACCAACTCTCTGATTTTCTCGATCAAAAACAACATAGTATCCCTCCATGACAACAGCACCAAGCACAGTACCTGGTGGAATAAATACAAGACACTTTAACACCAAGCTTAAATATAATACAACACCATACTAAAAAGAATACAATATTGCTGTCAACAAGTATTGTATTTTTGTCTGCATGTAATTAGTATGTTATGCTACAAATAATATATTACATTAAGTTTTAAACGAGTCTGCTCAGTAAAATCATTGGTAAGCAGCCACGGATGCACTCACGTGCATCCACACATGCATACACCCTTGCCATAAAGAGGTGTTATCATTTCATATTTAACAGTGTACTAAATCTGGAGGGTAAAGGGGAGATATCACTACAGTGGACTCCACATAACAGAATCACGTTGGGCCAGAGGAATTTAATCCTGTTAGACAGCTGATTCACTTAAGTGGCACATTTTAATACAGCAGAAATTGGAAATGATTCAGTGGATTCCACTGTGTGAAGAGAGAACTGAAATGCACTGTGTGAAGAGAGAACTGAAATGCACTGTGTGAAGAGAGAACTGGAGGTGGGAGGAATGAGATAACAAGGAGATAGCATTGAGGAAGATGAAGAGTGGAAGGCTTTTGGAATGAATGAGCTAACAGTGGAGATGGTGATGAAAAGTGGTTGGTGAGGCTGTTTAATGTGTGCTTCATAAGTGAGACCGAACACAGCAGAGTGGTTGAAAGGAGTGATTGAAAGGAGTGGTTGAAAGGAGTGATTGTACTAATTAGGAAGGGGTAATAGTGCGGGCCACATGCAGCCCATGAAGCTATTTCTTTCAGCTCGCAGACTGACATTGAGATAGTGCATAATCTGATCAGGGTATGTAAAATAAATAAACCATAAGAAAGTGTGTGATGCAGTGTCGACAAAAGCCTACAGATGCAGGTGCCAATGCGAAGCTCTTCCATGCCCATTTCATCCAAAAGGAAAGCCTGTGTGTAGAATGCAGTGGACATCATCGTGAACTATACATTCGTGTTCCTTGTCTAAACCATCAGCAATCCCAGCACCTTCCAGTCTAAACCACCAGCAGTCCCAGCACCTTCTGGTCTAAACCACCAGCAGTCCCAGCACCTTCTGGTCTAAACCACCAGCTGTCCCAGCACCTTCTGGTCTAAACCACCATCAGTCCAAGCACCTTCTGGTCTAAACCACCAGCAGTCCCAGCACCTTCTGGTCTAAACCACCATCAGTCCCAGCACCTTCTGGTCTAAACCACCAGCAGTCCCAGCACCTTCTGGTCTAAACCACCAGCTGTCCCAGCACCTTCTGGTCTAAACCACCATCAGTCCCAGCACCTTCTGGTCTAAACCATCAGCAATCCCAGCACCTTCTGGTCTAAACCATCAGCAATCCCAGCACCTTCTGGTCTAAACCACCAGCAATCCCAGCACCTTCTGGTCTAAACCATCAGCAATCCCAGCACCTTCTGGTCTAAACCACCAGCAATCCCAGCACCTTCTGGTCGAAACCATCAGCAATCCCAGCACCTTCTGGTCTAAACCACCAGCAATCCCAGCACCTTCTGGTCTAAACCACCAGCAGTCCAAGCACCTTCTGGTCTAAACCACCAGCAATCCCAGCACCTTCTGGTCTAAACCACCATCAGTCCAAGCACCTTCTGGTCTAAACCACCAGCAATCCCAGCACCTTCTGGTCTAAACCACCACCAGTCCCAGCACCTTCTGGTCTAAACCACCAGCAATCCCAGCACCTTCTGGTCTAAACCACCATCAGCAATCCCAGCACCTTCTGGTCTAAACCACCAGCTGTCCCAGCACCTTCTGGTCTAAACCACCAGCTGTCCCAGCACCTTCTGGTCTAAACCACCATCAGTCCAAGCACCTTCTGGTCTAAACCACCAGCTGTCCCAGCACCTTCTGGTCTAAACCACTATCAGTCCAAGCACCTTCTGGTCTAAACCACCAGCAATCCCAGCACCTTCTGGTCTAAACCACCATCGGTCCCAGCACCTTCTGGTCTAAACCACCAGCAGTCCCAGCACCTTCTGGTCTAAACCACCAGCAGTCCCAGCACCTTCTGGTCTAAACCATCAGCAATCCCAGCACCTTCTGGTCTAAACCACTATCAGTCCAAGCACCTTCTGGTCTAAACCACCAGCAGTCCAACCACCTTCTGGTCTAAACCACCGGCTGTCCCAGCATCTTCTGGTCTAAACCACCACAGTCGGCTTCTGTCTAAACCACCAGCTGTCCCAGCATCCCAGCACCTTCTGTCTAAATCACTGTCCCAGCACCTTCTGGTCTAAACCACCGGCTGTCCCAGCATCTTCTGGTCTAAACCACCAGCAGTCCCAGCACCTTCTGGTCTAAACCACCAGCAGTCCCAGCACCTTCTTGTCTAAATCACTGGCAGTCCCAGCACCTTCTGGTTTAAACCACCGGCTGTCCTAGCATCTTCTGGTCTAAACCACTGGCAGTCCCAGCACCTGGTCTAAACCACCAGCTGTCCCAGCATGTTCTGGTCTAAACCACTGGCAGTCCCAGCACCTGGTCTAAACCACCAGCTGTCCCAGCATGTTCTGGTCTAAACCACTGGCAGTCCCAGCACCTTCTGGTTGAGAGGAATGCACAATACTTATATGTCCTGTACTACAAGTGACGTGCACTGGCTAAATAGAGGTGTCATTCATGAACTGAGATGTATGATTGGCATGATCATGGACATGAAGAGTGAACAAGTACTGGAATTATGCTTTTGTTTTTCTAGTCGACATCAGTCAACAACTCCAGGGACGAGAACAGGATAAGTTGTTCATGAAGATAAACTTCATGAAATGCAAGATGTGGGCGCAGCAAACAGACAGACAATTTGAAATTTCCACAGAGGCTACGGCTATCAGATGCTCCAGCTACTACATATTGTTACATACACTGCATGGCACATATATAAACAGTTATATTTGATCAAACATATTATAGGTGTGTTAACGAAGCATTCGCCTAAAACTAAAAGCCTCCACATGCTACACAACTCATTAAGATGGAATAGTTTGCAAAGAACAGTTGTAACAATAGCTGTTTCCTGGGGTTGGACATGGATGATTGCCACACATAATCCTGGAATTATGACTGTGAACAACATGCACGTACACCCTCTCGCAGTTACTTTTGGTCATAATTTGGTCTCGCTTATCCGAATCTCGCATGCCTTCATGAATTCGCCGAGAAGAGAGTTTGGCTGCAGAGGAGTGTCTCGTGACCCACTGAGCACTGTCATTTCATTTTGCATCAGCAGCCAATCAGTGTTATTATCGAGATGCTACAATTTTTTTTTCTTTTGTATGATTTAACTTTTCAGTCTGATAGTTGGGTCAATATTATCAAAGTTTAAAGTTAATTCGAATTACATCATATCCAAAGTGCTATTTTGCAAGAAAGAGGACTAGTTTAGTAAACAAAGGTCAAAATATGTTACATAAGTTGAGTTTGGACCTAAAGATGAAATATGATGGCTTCTGGGAGTGGAGGCAAAGACAGTAACTCCGGATGCTCAGGAATGCTGCATCCTGAACGAGGCTGACTGGCCTTGACGACTCTGACTTTGAGTCAGATGATGAATCAGAGAGCTCAACTTGGCCACGGACGGGCTTTTGGGGGGCTGGGCGAGAAGCGTGGGTGTTACTTGGTAACAATTGGATATTCGAACATTATAAGTTTTGCTGCGGAACTGCGACTTCGTAAACTTCCTAAGGTGGCACCACCCCTCACCATGGGGCAATTGGGTGACAATGTACCTAGGGTGAAGAGGCAATCAACGACATGACAGGGGATAACAATGCACTCACGTGATGGTTGGAAAGGCTGACTATCTCTGACGACCAAGACGCCATCACTGGCTATGGTGACAGTCTTTAGATATCTCTTGACATCGCCCACTTTGGTCATCTTCTTGGAAGGGCATGTCCCTTGATTCAAGTGAGCATGAGTGCGTCTGAGGTTTGGGCATTCGAGCTATGTGGCATGCCAAGCAATACGGCCAGTGAATGGCATTTTGACAGAACCATCAACAACATGGAAACAGTCAGCACAACCAAGTCATCCATCTCTTCAATGAACTTGCAAACCTGACAGCTAGTGTTCTGGCACTCACAGGGGTTGTGGCTTCCAAAGTCTGATGGCAAGTTAGCAACACTGTCAATGTGTCTGACGTGAACATGGTAGCGGCTTATGGTTGAGAGAAATGTGGTGAGTCTTGAACTGGACAAAAATTCACCACGCATGAGCTTCTTGTATACCTGGACACATGGGCGATTGTCAGTTAGAACCTCAGTAGCGTGAGGATTGTATGATGAATGGAGCAAAGTGTTTTACTGCAGCACCTATGCTCAATGCTTCAACTTTACAAGGTAGCCATGTGATCTGATGCTTACATAGCTTTGCATTGAAGAAACCTGCGAGTAATAGTTTGTTGCTTTTGAGAACATACAATGTCGCTGCAATCCCTCTGTTCTTTATGGATCCATCTGTGACAATCCATAGCACATCGCTGGGCTGAGGGATTGTAATAGACTTACAAGTACTTAGGGCTGATTGTGTTTTCTTGAAGGCACCCAAGAGCTCATCAGACCAAAAGACACTCTCTTTTTGCCGGCAGATGCTTGGTCAAGTGGATCCAGTAGAACGGCTGAGGACCTTGTATGCACCCACAAAGGAGCCATCTTGTGTGGGCTGGCCTCTAGAGTACCATTTCACCATATCCACCCTAAGATGATGGCAGACCTGGGGCAGATAAGTCTTTGGGGCTGAGATATACACAGGTTGTTGTGACTCAGTGGAAGTGCTATTAGGCAAATAGCGGCAAAGAACGGTTTGCACAGTTCTGCGCTGTATTTTTGCTTGATGAGTAGTGGAAGGCCGGGGTTGATAAGTTTCAACCAGATATAAACAACAGTGTTCTCAAACGACGGTGGCACTTCATCAACATCTGTAGCAACTCCATGGTGAGTAGATTGTCCTAAAAAAAAGCATTGAGTTGCTGGAACAAATCCTCTGCACACTCATCTTGTTCAAGTCGAATGTTAGTTAAATCTAAGAAATGCATTGCTGTTGACTGGAACCCAAAGTGCTGATGTATCTTTTGCCAAATGTCAGCAAGTGATGTTAAGTTTTCACGATCGAGTTTCTTGACATAATGGGGCAAACTAAGCAACTTCCTCAGCATGAGTTTGAGATGTACACATTTCTGCACTGCAGAATGGCGTGCGGCCTCGGGTGTATCGTCACTGTCATTTACGAGACCTCTGGTAGGAGTACTTGAGGATTTTCTTCCCCACGAGACACGTTGTCTCTCATGAAATGTGCAAAATTTGCTTCGAGAGAAAGTATATAAATTAAGTTCTGTTTCCAGCTTTTGAACGAGGTAATGGACTCATTAGTTGTTAGAATAACATGGCACGTTGTTCTATTATGAGCAAATATCAGTCTGGTTACTGCTGGTCGTAACCATGCCTTTGATACAGCATTTTATCATAACAGTTAAATTCATTGTCCACGATGTGTTCTGGCGAGCATATAAACACACTAGTTATTTGGATAGTTAACGGGTAACGTATTGAGCTGCCTGTGGATCGGTGACTCTTTTGGAAGTGGGCAAAATGCTGCCAACATGTCAATTGATAGGACAAATGCTTTGATGAAATAGTTTAATGTACAACTGTGCAATACGAACCAGCCGACATGAACAGCAAAGCCCAGATGATGCCTGGGCGTAGACCACTATATAACATAATATAATACTGACGTAGATGTATACAAATATATTTTAATTTGGCAAGCGAATGTTGGCAGAATACCACATTCGTGACATAGGGTTATCTATCAGTATGGCACGGAAATGCATATGTCGGCAACAAACAGCAGAGTCGACAGGTTGCTGATCAAAATGACACAGGACATAATGGAATTGAAAACAAGCCCGCAATTCACCAGTGATGACACTGCTGATCTCAAGTCGTCGATGGCAGAATTGGCGAGAAAACCATCAGACGAAGACATCCAGCCGACGAGAAAAGTAAAAGACAGAAGAAGACCTGCAATCACTCACCAACCCAGTCGACTACCTAGACAACTACTCTTGCTAAAATTGCATCTGAGTTGACAGCATCCAAGAATCTCCAAACGAGGATTGCAAAACAACAGCTCGGCAAAAGTGCGAAACATCCTAAAAAACAAGATGAATCTCAATGACGCGAAAATGAAGAGGGCCCATCAGATCGGCAAACCTGATACGAACTGCCCCAAACAATCGCAAAACTTCTCCACTTCAAAGACCGTGAGGAGATAATCCAGAACGCGAAATCCCTTGAAGGCAGCAACATGTTCGTCAGAGACGTTCTCGGAAAGAGTCGAGCAGAGGAGACGTGAACTGTGGCCCAGGGTGTTCGAAGAGCAACGCAACAGGAAGGTTGCATACAAGGTGATCCGGGATCAAATGTGGACATATTCAATGACACCTTAGAACTGTTACTACATAAAGTAAAAAATATATATATATATATATGTGGCAATTATAATTCAGACCTTCTGAAGCATGATACTCATACAGGAACAAAGAACTTTGTGGATATCATGTACAGCTTCAGACTATATCCATTAATTGTCAAACCAAGTCAAATTTCTGATGTTAGTGCTACCTTAATTGACAATATTTTTTACAAATGAAATAGTTAATGATATCAGCAGTGGACTGTTAGTCACACATATCAGTGATCATCTCCCTGTTTTTGCATTATGCAATTATATTGATTGGCCAAAAGAAGTGTTTTAAAAATGTGCATGATATGCAAGTGCAAAGAACAGAGGCATTTGGTGCTGCACTATCTGTTCAGGACTGGGGTCATATCATGAAACAGAATGATGTTAATAAGAACTACAAAGGGTTTGTTACTATATTCAATGAATTATATGGCATACATTGCCCATTAAAAAAGGTGTGCATCAGAAATAAAGGAGAAAATTGGCCATGGTTTACTAAAGGTTTGGTAAATGGGTATAAAAAGAAGAATAATATATAAAAGGTCTGGTGGCTTAAGGAAAAGATTGTGCCATGCTGGATTAAAACACCAATATTGGCCAGGCTACGATTCCAATGCATTTGAAAATCTATTTACATTTAGAAATCCATTCTCAATTAATTTAGCCCATTGCGAATCAGTCAAATCTGCAGTGTGTGAATAAATAGTTCAAGTAATATGCACAATCTATTTAATAAAAGAGGGCAAACTGTGCTTAAATCATCAAAAGAATTTACTTTAATTGTTAGATCAACTAGCTCATGAAAGGTTGAATAATGTTATATTAGTGTATAGAGTAGGACCACTTTTGTTCACCAAATTTTGACCAGATCTGGCCTAAAATCATTTAATAGTTTTACTCAGGTACAAGTAATTTAACCAAGTACTTCTTTGTGTGACAAAATGGCCTTACCTCTCTGCATGATGTGTTAGTGGTTTAAAGGTGTGTGTACATCATTCTAAGTTATTAGTTTAAAGGTGTGTGTACATCATTCTAAGTTATTAGTTTAAAGGTGTGTGTGTACATCATTCTAAGTTATTAGTTTAAAGGTGTGTATACATCATTCTAAGTTATTAGTTTAAAGGTGTGTGTACATCATTCTAAATTATTAGTTTAAAGGTGTGTGTGTACATCATTCTAAGTTATTAGTTTAAAGGTGTGTGTACATCATTCTAAATTATTAGTTTAAAGGTGTGTGTACATCATTCTAAGTTATTAGTTTAAATGTGTGTGTACATCATTCTAAGTTATTAGTTTAAAGGTGTGTGTACATCATTCTAAGTTATTAGTTTAAAGGTGTGTGTGTACATCATTCTAAGTTATTAGTTTAAAGGTGTGTGTACTGTACATCATTCTAAATTATTAGTTTAAAGGTGTGTGTACTGTACATCATTCTAAATTATTAGTTTAAAGGTGTGTGTACATCATTCTAAGTTATTAGTTTAAATGTGTGTGTACATCATTCTAAGTTATTAGTTTAAATATGTGTGTACATCATTCTAAGTTATTAGTTTAAAGGTGTGTGTACATCATTCTAAGTTATTAGTTTAAAGGTGTGTATGTGTACACCATTCTAAGTTATTAGTTTAAAGGTGTGTGTACATCATTCTAAGTTATTAGTTTAAATGTGTGTGTACATCATTCTAAGTTATTAGTTTAAATGTGTGTGTACATCATTTTAAGTTATTACTTTAAAGGTGTGTGTGTGTGTGTACATCATTCTAAGTTATTACTTTAAAGGTGTGTGTGTGTACATCATTCTAAGTTATTAGTTTAAATGTGTGTGTACATCATTCTAAGTTATTAGTTTAAATGTGTGTGTGTGTACATCGTTCTAAGTTATTAGTTTAAATGTGTGTGTACATCATTCTAAGTTATTAGTTTAAAGTACATCATTCTAAGTTATTAGTTTACAGGTGTGTGTACATCATTCTAAATTATTAGTTTAAAGGTGTGTGTACATCATTCTAAATTATTAGTTTAAAGGTGTGTGTGTACATCATTCTAAGTTATTAGTTTACAGGTGTGTGTACATCATTCTAAGTTATTAGTTTAAATGTGTGTGTACATCATTCTAAGTTATTAGTTTACAGGTGTGTGTACATCATTCTAAGTTATTAGTTTAAATGTGTGTGTACATCATTCTAAGTTATTGGTTTAAATGTGTGTGTACGTCATTCTAAGTTATTAGTTTAAAGGTGTGTGTGTACATCATTCTAAGTTATTAGTTTAAAGGTGTGTGTGTACATCATTCTAAGTTATTAGTTTAAAGGTGTGTGTGTACATCATTCTAAGTTATTAGTTTAAAGGTGCGTGTACATCATTCTAAATTATTAGTTTAAAGGTGTGTGTACATCATTCTAAGTTATTAGTTTAAATGTGTGTGTACATCATTCTAAGTTATTAGTTTAAATGTGTGTGTACATCATTCTAAGTTATTAGTTTAAAGGTGTGTGTACATAATTCTAAGTTATTAGTTTAAATGTGTGTGTACATCATTCTAAGTTATTAGTTTAAAGGTGTGTGTACATCATTCTAAGTTATTAGTTTAAAGGTGTGTGTACATCATTCTAAGTTATTAGTTTACAGGTGTGTGTACATCATTCTAAGTTATTAGTTTACAGGTGTGTGTACATCATTCTAAGTTATTAGTTTAAATGTGTGTGTACATCATTCTAAGTTATTAGTTTAAATGCGTGTGTACGTCATTCTAAGTTATTAGTTTAAAGGTGTGTGTACATCATTCTAAATTATTAGTTTAAAGGTGTGTGTACATCATTCTAAGTTATTAGTTTAAATGTGTGTGTACATCATTCTAAGTTATTAGTTTAAATGTGTGTGTACATCATTCTAAGTTATTAGTTTAAAGGTGTGTGTACATCATTCTAAGTTATTAGTTTAAAGGTGTGTGTACATCATTCTAAGTTATTAGTTTATGTGTGTGTATATCACATTCTAAGTATGTTTAGTGTATTTACATACTTTCTGTATGGCACTATTTATTGTTTGGGGATTGAGGTACCTCCGCCTTTCTGTTTTTACATCAATGTACATATGGTTAGTCCACTTTGTCTTGTGTTGTAACATATGGTTTATTTTCACTTCTGGCTCTAGGAGTGCTTCGGCATCCCATACATATTATTAATTCTGTGTTAAATAAATGGGATGCCATTTTACTCACACATACATGTGTTCTAGTTATTACAGTTAGAAACTAGCTCAGGCTCCATATCAGCTTATAATAAGAAACTTAGTTAGATTTTTGCCAGTTTTACTTACTAAAGATCTTATAGCGTTCATTAATTTTCCCCTATTTACAATATTGTGCTCTTACTTGGGCAAATACTTATCCATGAAGGATAAATAAACTTTGGATGTTAAAACAAGCAATCAGGACCATTACTATATATAAGTGCCTTCATACTGCATGGAAGTCCAGTATTTTTCCATATACAGCTGTACACCACAGCGAGGTGAATCTCCCGACCACAACATCTATATGATGTTTCACATCTGCAGTGCATGCATCATTGCTTTGTGCCGTCATCCAAATGACTCGCTTGAAGGGAATTAATACTGAGTGTGGCTTGGGCAGTGGTGCATTTAGCAGGTTTCACCAGGCAGTTAGACTTCATACCCCTAACTGGCCAGATGAATTCACCTTTCACATACTTGAACACTGTATTGTATCGTGAACATCAGACTTCAACATCAGACTGAATTAGAAAATATTAAGTGTTGGCCTGAAAATCAGTATTGGTTCAATAGTGAATACTGAAAGCAACAGCACACAAGCTGTAGGGGCTTGATTACAGCTACTGCCAGAGGGGCTTGATTATAGCTATTGCCAGAGGGCTTGATTATAGCTATTGCCAGAGGGGCTTGATTATAGCTGTTGCCAGAGGGCTTCATTATAGCTATAGCCAGAGGGGCTTGATTATAGCTATCAGAGCTTGTGTGTGTGTGATAACAGCTGGCATTGAAAAGTATATCACCTTGATAATTCATAGAACATTCATGGATGCACCCATGCACATTATGACTCTTGAAGAAGTGACTATATTGAACGCTATAAAAAATTATGTGAAAATAGCAAAAAAATCACTTCAAATTGTCTTATCTCAAGATCTCATAAAGGTCCCACTCTAATTTTTTAATTAAACTTGTTGATACAATGACCTTGCTAATAACATTTCATCAATAATTTTTGTAATTGTCATGTGTATTTGTGGATAGGACTTTGCCTTAGTTTCATTTTAAGACTAATATTAGCACTGTAACACCATTAGGGTCAAAGTTAGGCCACACCAATTTTATTATTAGGATTACAGATTTTGGGAATATTTTTGTTAGGGAGGGGGGAATAAAAATAAAATTCACTGCACGAGAAACGTGTGTACTGTGCACATCCCTTGTCAGCTATAATAGGATACTGTGATGCACATCTAATCATCATGCCATAGCAACGGGACATTGATTACACAGCTAAATATGAATACCGCAGCAGTTTGCTGATACAAAAACAAAGTAATAAAATTATTGTCAAGATTTATGACATTTTAATAAAACAAATACTGTATCATGATTCACAACCATACTGCTTACAACAGGTGAATATGTTGAAGCATAGCCATATGAACTGCCTCCATTTCAATTACACGTTGATTTCGATGGCGCAAGAGTAATTACATGCTTGAATTGGCCACCTGTCTGCAACCAATCAGAACAGCTGTTAATTAGCATTCAGGACTCAGATAAGTTGGAACAATGCAACATCTCTACTTATTTTCTTTTCTTTTTACAGCCCACATTTTGTTTACCTCTCACTGATGGCTCCTTGCTGTCAGCTTTACAAGCAGCACAGATTGGACGCACAATGCTGAACTTGTGCTTTAGGCTCTGGATGTCATCGTCTGCCGATATGTGATCTTCACTTCCACAATAAAAGCACACTTCTGGAAAGTGGCAGACCTCCCGGCATAGTATGCCACCTCCATTGAAGTGTTGCACCTCCAGCTCTCCCTGACCACCAGTGTGTCCACATACTGATTGTCAGAGGAAAACAGTGTACTGCCACAAGTGTAGGTATTGTCCTCCTTCCTGCACTTCATGATACGTTGCTGCACAACACCACACACTTTTGGGCTGCTTTGCATCCTGTATGCAAGAGATTCTTCTCATGTGGTCCTCCATGTTTTTGTCTTTGGTGTTCTGTCGAGGACAACATGCTGCAGCCCCATGTTCAGCAGTGAGTTGACAAACTCTGCAAGATTTGCCCAGCTCCCCATAGGTGCCATCCTTGTGGTGACGAACATATTGAGATCCAACAAGATGAACTGTGCTATGCTGGCCAACTGAACTGATCCATAGGTTGTTCGATGGTCAGGTCCTCCATCTGTGTAGTTGATCATGATTGGCATGTCAGCTACAACAAGTTATTTCGGTACCATGACAAAATGAATTTGAGGGATGAAAGATTTTGTCTTTTAAGACCATGTGTATGTCACCTGTGAACGTCGGATTGTGAGTTTGGGATCTCAGACTTAAAGACAACTGATGGAATGATCCCGCACACATGAAAATCATGATCCAACGGTACCACAGCTGCACCATACAAAGGAGCCAGACAACAATTGTGTTGTCTCACAGTTGTGCTGACAGGACTTCCTGGCTTTCTGATTGGGATGATAGCTTTATCATCCAAACTAAGCACGCAAGCACTATCTTTCCACCTGACTGCAAAATGTTTTAGCAGACGTAGATGGTACTGACAGAACCAGACATCATCATGTGAGCCTCCAATTTGCTGGGTTTGCATGTCAAATTTAATGGCAAATCGACCTGTATGATGCAGTGCTCTAGCAGTTGTTGGGTCCTTAGGCCAGAATTGGATGCGTACCCATTCATTTGTTGGAATGGCTGAACCTTCTGGCACTTGGCAGGCAATAATCTGCACCAAATCCTCCACCGAGATAGCAAAGGAAGGTACAACTCATTGCTATGTCGTCTTTCTTGGGGAGTACAAGTAATTTATCTCTCCATTTCTGACCAAAAGACATAAAATCTGGTACAGTCTGGATTACCATTATGATAACGCATGTCACAGACTATGTTGACATCATCACACAACAGTATTTTCAAGAGTCTCTCTTCAACAGCCGATAAGATCTGGTTTTCTGCGGCACTGCTATCATCACACAGAAACCTGGACATTTCTCGTAGGACACATTTGCATACACTGGCAACATTTTGTGGATGCGTGAAACAGCGCAAACAGTTCTCTCACTGCTGTTGTCTGGAAGGAAAACAAAATCCAAATTTCCGTTGTAGTTGCCCTGGTGATATGCGTAGTGTGATACTGAGACATTAAATGCCATATTCCCCAACCATCCCCATCTGTCAAATCTATCATCTGACATGGCAGGATGACCTGAAAGACATATAGGCTCATATGGATCGCTATTTTTCAGCTCATTGCTTAAATCAAGATAACCTGACTGATCATGTCCGACTGCTAGAATGTCAACCAGTGAAATGTTATTTTCCACAGAACAAATGGGTTCCGTTGCTTCGTGGTGGCGCTGATTTCTTTCCCGTTGTTGCAGCAGGAAGTCGTAGTATTTGTCCATCCCACTTGACAACTGATGGATGGCTGTGAAGATACTCTGATGACGAACAGTCCACGTGTGACGCAGCAGCTCAGACAAGTTGTCCACATGTTCTTTTAGCATTTCGGCAGACATCTGTATAACATAATTGATATTAATAATTGTGAAGACAAAGTGCAAAGAACAAGATGTCAAGAGGCAGGAAAGACTGGGTAGTTCTAAATCAAGCTTCATTTACAGGTATTACCCAGCATTTGACAGTACAATGCACATGTTAGTCGCCATCATGAGCTATTACAAAAATAGATAAAAATAGGTAAAGGAAATTTTTAGTTTTTAAGTTGATGCTACATTTAAATTAATAACGAAGATGAACAACTGGAAAGTTATAACATACTACTTTTCTTATTACAAAAAAAGATGGATAATATACACATTTTGCAGATAAAGATCCATCCTTAAAATATACAATAGCTATGTTTGTTGTACATATTTGGAATACATTGACGAAAACAGGATGGTCCCAGAAACTAGACAAGTGCCTGGGAAGATTGTTTGGGGGGGCAAATTAATAATGTAAAAGTAAGCCTAAGGCATAGACATAGATGAGTGTTAGTATTCTGATCATAACACAATTAGGAGTGGGCCAAAGAACTTCTCAAATAAGACTGCTCAGATATCACTTATCATTTAATATATATATATATATATATATATATATATATATATATATATATATATATATATATATATATATATATATATGTGTATATATACATGATATGTCGTGGGTGTACAATTATTAATTGTCATGATTGTCCCTTACCTTTGGGCGATAATATGTGCCTTCTGGTAGGCGATGTAATCTGACAGCACAGCGAATGTATCACCTAAACATACCCCGCAGTCCTTGAACATCTGTCGGTGCAGATCCAAGTACCACAGAGCATAAAAATTGTATCGACAACGTTTCCCAAGTGCATCCACTTGATCATCTCGAAATCTGACGTTCAGCTTTTCAAATGTACACAGCAATGCATTAAACATATGAACATTACTGGTTTCGCCTGTTTTGCACGAAGGAAGTGTGTTTTCTTTTTTTTTTAATTTTCCATCATTGTTTCTAAAATACTAGCCTTTGGCTTGTCTTTTGGGTTGACTTCGGCGACATTGTCATCGTCCAAAACCAAGACAATGTATTTAACATTAAATTGTTTGCGCAGCATTTGCAAAGTCAAAGATGCCGTAATTTCAATGGGAATTCTCTCGTTTGAGCTCTCAACACCTACCTTCAATATTGGTGTGTCGCTACAAACATGGGCTATTACATCTCTGTATGCATTATAGCTGTTATGGACAGGTGTCCATTATGGAGAACTTGTATAAGTTGACACTCACTAAACAGTTAATAAAACAATACATGTATATGTGTGCGTTTTCGATACTGTCGGAGTGAAGTACATTATAATCGTATCATCATTTGATATAATATATATGTTAGATATAGTTGAGACAAAAGTTTGCACATCAAAGTGACATTCTCTTTGTGACGATTCAATTAAGCTGTATTTGACAGAAAAATATGGACACTAAAATGGGACATTGAAAAATGCACTACGTTCCAATTAGAACAAAGCATTAATAGACGAAACAAGCAGTCTAACAGTCTCTGAATCAAGATATTGATATTTCACAAAGGACTGACAGGATACAAGACTAGCAAAACCATGGTAACTGTCATTACGGTTGGTGTCCTTGAGTGTATCAACCGTTATCAGGATTGGCTAGCAGTGAATGTGAAGTTCTGACTGTTCATGTTTATTTTTCTTTTGAACTACAGCGTCTGATCATTCTTTTGCTAGCATTGTAACTAAGACTATTATAATGCGATATGATTACATCAAATTTAATATTTTTTGCATGGTATCCTGAATGTCACAACCGTTTCTTTTACATTAATCTAACATTTTCTCCACAAACGTTGAGGTAAATGTATGGGAATTCCATAAAAAATCTATGCAATCATTCCAGTGGCAACATAAATTCTTCTGTGAAAGTTGTTGAGTGCAATGAAATTTGGTGTCCACCCCTTTGCCTGTGATAACGACTGTTATATTCCATTCTATGTTGTGCGTAAATCATCGAAAATCGGACAACATTTTCAGCAATCAGACATTAACAATGATTGATATTGTAATGTAAGATGCTCGTTTATGTCAACATTATGACATATGTTAGTTTCATGGATGATTTACGCCATTTTGGAGTATTTTCATCGTACGTCCCATCAGTTGGGGTGAATTGGTTTTGTGTCTTTCATGACGAACATGTTGATTTCGCCTTCTTTTCATTTCTTTCGTATGATCAACTTTCTTATTTACAACTCCATGACAGCAAATTTGAACAACACTTCTATTTTTATCTCGTAATTGATACGTTGTCTTTCCGAATTCATGTATTGCCCAAATGTCGCATTCGTTATTTAGGACACCATAATCACTGCGTCCGCATAAAGACCATTCCTTATTTTTTTAAACACAGACGGTGTGGGGCAAGCTAGTGTATTGGTTAGAGCATTCGACTCTCAATATAGAGAGAACCTGGGTTTGAACTCTCTTTTTGCAAGCTGCTTCTGCGCATCATGCGTTAGAAGAACAGGAGCAGTTCCCAACCTGCACTTCACTGGTAGCTGGGAGAACCAGATACCAGTCCTTGTTGTTACTTTTGATTTTACGTTTAATTTAATTGTAATTTATGTTAATTTGTATTTTAATTCATTACATGGACTTTGTTATTTTTTATTTTGGTCTTCTTAAAATCTGAAACATGGAAAGCTGCTTAAAATGTAAGAAATGATGACTCAACAAATGACAACAGCATATGTAGATATTTGATGTCCTCGTCACTGGGATAATGTATGTTGTGGTGTCTTTTTTATACATTCTTTAACATAGCAAGGTTGCATGAAAGAAACCATTATTATACAATTCATGTTATGTTTCAAAAGAACATTCTATCAGCACAGATGTTTTTTTATAAAAGAACATTCTATCAGAATAGATGTTTTTTTTTATAAAAGAACATTCTATCAGAATAGATGTTCTTTTTATAAAAATGTATAAAAAGTCACTGGAGGACACCAAAGTAATGGTTGTTATATAATGCAGGGAGTGTATTACAATACAAGTTTGGTAAACTTACAACTATCTTTTTGTTGTTTCCTGTTATCATGAGGTTGTTGAAGAATCAAATCAAGCTATTACACCTGTACCTGTTTGTTTTATTGAATTTAAATGTTGAGCTTCGTTGTCCCACTTTAATGCACCAGTTTAGAAACCACACAATATACAATATATGTGGGCTATAAACTTAGTTGGTTAAAACCACATACATATACAATATATGTGGGCTATAAACTTAGTTGGTTAAAACCACACACATATACAATATATGTGGGCTATAAACTTAGTTGGTTAAAATCACACAGCGTTACTGCATTCCACTGCCAGGGGCCTGTGATTGGTCCCATGTAATCTACCACAGTGATGTAATTGAAACGAATTGTACACAGTCCACTGTTGTCCGGCGGATAGTAACAATGACAAATTTTCCCTTGTTTATTCACTTTGGTTGGAGCTTGGCTTCCAAGAGTTAGAGTTATGGAATGGTGAGCTGAAATGGCTTTGATGTCCAAAAGAGGCCAAGGGGTGAAAGTTTACACAGCTGGTGGTCAGGCAATAGGCTTGCCTTATTTGGAGCACATTTCTTATACTTTTTGAATACATTATGCAGATGGTATGCTACAGAATATATAGTTAGCAAAGTTAGTTGGTATCAGCAGTGGCTCAACTAGATTGACTCACGGGATTGTCAGTGCACTTTGACCTGTCTGAAAGTGACAGGGTGACTATGAATGGTTGGGTCCACATTCCCTGTCCATTGTCCACATTGGCCAGGTGGCCGCTATGGGCATTTAGCGGACAGTGCAAACTAATAGCAAGTAATCTGGGACTTTCAAAAGTGTCTGTCATAGACAGGTGTTGGTAGGTAGCAATGAAGAAGGAGAAGAAGACAATCACATTATAGGTGGAGGGGTTGTGTGAAGACAGATCTAAAAATGGTAGATGTGGTGAGCAAAGTGGGAGAAAGAAAATGAAGTGACAAGTCATGATGTGAGCATAAGGAAGATGCTGACAAATCCTGTAAGGGAGGAAACAATTTCATAAAAATAGGAGAGGGTTAAGAACATTGTGGAGTGATTTCATATGACATGCATGACCTATTCACTTTTGCATTTTATATCTTGACAAAGAAATAAAAATTGGTTCTTTTGTAGGAGTTCTGCTAAACTGGTATATAATGGTGCAAAAATGGCACATGTCCATGGAGGCATTATTTCAATTAAGCTGTAACAAACACAAAACAAAAAACAATAAGTCAGTTTGGCCAATTAACCAAAAGAATCAATTAACCTGTTTGGCTAATAAAAAAAATTATTAAAACAAACCTCACAACTGATGATAAGTGCATAAACAAAATGTAGATAATCTTAAATAATATTATATCATGCTCAAATATGCCATTTTCGTCATTAATAAAATGTTGCCATTATATGTGCCACATTTTCGCACATGCCTTTCTAGAGGGAGATCAATAAACTACACAGTATAGTGCATACGATTGGCAGCTGAGCACTGACCTGAGTGCGAAGGAGCAATGGCAAATTTGAAGCAACTGATGTTCTCTTGTTTAGCCTCTTTTGTAACTTCTCGTAGGTATTGCTTTGGAGACACAACCAGCTGGAATGATGTGTTGTGAGAGACAGCAAGGTGAAGACTTAGTGGAGGGAACGCGTACCATGGCTTCTCACCAACCGGCCAACATAACATGTTGTCACCTGCCCAGAAGTTCTCCAAGGCCACCAGCTTGTGAGACTGAAACATTGATATAGTAGTAATAATAACGTTTTAATAATTTTTTTCACCCCATCTACCCACACACATACACAACCACCCACCCACACACACACACCCAACCACTCACCCAGACCTATGAAAACACTAAAGTCACCCACCTAGACCTATCAACACCCATACAGCCTCATACTTGCACTGCTACCCCCTTTCTCTTCAGCAACATTTTACATTTGCAGGGCCTTCAAGAACTGTCTGCTGTTCACTCTTGTACATCGGTCGTTTATATAATTAATCAGACAAACTTTTTAAGTTATCTATTAAATAAACTGTGGTTGCTTTTCCAATAATAAAAATGAATGTTTGTGTAATGTCGATGCATGGTTTCTTCTTCTTCTTCTTATTAAGAGTGCAGTCACGACAGTCAATCTGCACGAGCAGGTTCTTATGCCCACTTACACTGCTTCCATTCAATTGTTCTGTGGTCTTCACTTGGTCCTAGTCTTGGCGATCTGAAACAGCTGCTCCAGATCAGCCCTTGTCTTCAGCCACATGCTCATGTGCTCCAGATCAGCCCTTGTCTTCAGCCACATGCTCATGTGCTCCAGATCAGCGCTTGTCTTCAGCCACATGCTCATGTGCTGCAGATCGGCATCAAGAGTACTGGGGAGGCTGGTTCTGGGTTGGCTAAGATATTAATTGAGTCCGTCAGTTTGGAAAAATGCGGACATTGCTTAATTTGTAATTGGAGTTGTTCACTGACATGTTGCAGTGACCCCAAGCATTTTTTGGTGAGACAGGTCCTCAATGTCTCTGAGCAGGGATCCAAGTTTCTTGGTCGTCCTCCATTCTTTGGCAACACAGTTTCATGGCTGATGACTGTACGTTCCTTTTTGTCGACATTGACATACAATCACCCAGTGCTTTTAGGGCAATCTCGTTGACTTTGCTCAGGTACGCATGGTCAGTTGAGATGAAGTTGGCATTGTCTGTGTATAATGCCTCGCTGGGTAGGTTGTGGTTGGCTGGCGGTTGGCTTGGAAGGCATCCGCACAGTGTCTGAAGGGCTGCTTTTAGGTACACAATGAAGAGTACCAGTTACAGCAAGTCCCCCTGTGGAGTGCCAACTACTGAGTTAAATGGGGTAGACAGGGCATCGTCAACCCTGGCGCTGATTTCGCGATAGTAGAAGTCATAATATTCGGATGTTGTCTATGTCGAGGAATGAATGCAAAACGCATCTTTTCCATAGCTCCTTGCACGTTATCTCATCCTTCGTATTCTCAATTCATAGTCGCAAATCATTGTGCTTCCTGGATATGGATTCAATGACTGGATCGAAAATTCTATTGTTCCCAAATTGTTTTGGTTGGAGACCGTTTTTTTTGCTACTGTTTTGAGTATCTTAGCTACCAAGTTCCAAGTCGTTGGTGGAGAGGATTTATCCAGTTGAGTGAGATTATCGGAGACTAACTCCCGATATGTTTTGTGTGCTAAGATGCTCAATGGCAAATCTCTCTAGTTTTGATTTTTTACCACACCGAATGTTCCGAGAATCATGTTTAGCTTGAATCGAGCGACAATATCTTCATAAGTTTCCCTGTTTTTATTCTTGCAATGTCAAAATCAAAATGCCATGTTTGCAATCAGCCACTTAGTTGGCTGGGCAGCCATTCCATTATTAATTAATTAATTATTATACGTGTCTGATACTGTATTTTTAAAATTAAGTAATAATACAAGTTTTTACCTTGACACTAAACAGAGTGAACAGTAGCTTTAAAATGGAAAGAAGCAAACATTACACCATCTTTTAAAAAGGGATAAAAAAACAAGTCTGAAAATTACTGACCATTACATAAACTCTGTCTGTTCCCTGTTTATTTTTATTTATTAATATAATGTTCTCGATACAAGCATAAACATGTTTAAGGTATACTGCTTGCCAAAATATATTTAATAAGCCAGAAACAATTGTTTGGATTTTAGCTCTAATCTGGTGGCCATGCAAACTCCAGTGTTTAACGAATGGCGGAGGTGGGGCTTAATCCTCTGACCATCAATGCATACAAAACCAAATGATGCCAACCACTTCAAAACAACCATTATAATGGATAGAAACATAGTATGATGTTTTTTATAAGGGTATACTAATATATGTATACAGGAAACATGTGCCTAGTAGAAAGATGATAATTGTCTTCTTCTGTAGGTAAAGTTTCTCAATGTATCGATCAACAGTTTTACTATGTAAACATCCCTCTAATGAGCAGCCAACTGCTCAACGTGGACAGCTGACATACCTTTTTTGGTATTTTGTCCCTGCTAAAATGGACAACAATAATTAATTCCACTAGCAAAAACGACCCTCCCCAGGATGGGATAACTTGGTAGTTCATACGTGACAGTTATGATAGCAATGTTTACCAAATAGGTGATCGTTTTTATGAATATAGCTAGAAAACAATGTCTACAACTTCCTACCTTGTTTCAGCATCTAATTCATGTTGCTGTTGCCAAGCAACCTAGTCGATGTTATGTGCCAGAGGGCACTACAAACACACTGGCGACATCGAATAGTTTATGTAATTGTGGACTTCTAATTGCAGATTTCATGCGTAGCATTGCAAATAACTGTACGTAGTAATTATAAAAATAATTTGTAGGTATTAATTATGTACAACTGCTACGCATGTTTTCTACTATAATTAATATAAACTGCCCAGATGGCGCTACATACTCTCAAATGGTTTATGTACAAAAGTATTCGCTATGCACGCGCGTGGTTTCTGCAGTTGTTGGAAGTTAACGTTTTACGTACCCACATTTGTTGATTTACCATAAAAACCACTAAGAACCCTTGATATATGGGATATTTTGAAAAAATAAAGGCGTTATGTTTCATTCGTGGGGTCGTAGATTAATCCCTGAAAGTTTGGCGCCCAAGGTGCAAGCCGTCTAGGAGGAAAACGTAAACAAACATACGCTAGCTCGATTATAGTTAGGTGATTGTTTTTGAATGTATTTAAAATTTGGCAGACAAAACCGTGCGGTGTGTAGAGGGGAAACAACAAGTACTGTACATGTGTACTTGTAACAGTGAGATTATCTTCCTCGCTGTACTCCTCATGTTTGTCCAAACTAACTTAGTATTGGTTTAATAAGTGAATATGTGGTGTGGAGCAAGGATCAAGGTGTAGTTTGTTTTGTTGCAGGCATCAATCGCATTTCGTTGCTGGTTGCACAATGAAATGGTGAATGGTAATATGAAGTGGCATGGGATATGTGCATTTGTTTTGAGATTGGTTGAAAGCCAAAGTGAAACAATTATTGATTGTACCTATTGTCGTTTTTAATGTTAAATCAACTTTTGCACTGCTTGTGTCAACCGATATACGTTGTTGACTATTCTTCTTCAGGGTTTTTATTTTTTGCTTTGCATTAGTTGGCGAAATCATGCATAACTTATGAATCAGTTACAAAGTATCTTAACTGAGAAAAATCTCTCTTTTGTCATACATAGCACCAACTGAAGCTACCCACTGTTTCATCCCATTCAGTGCCATGCCTATTCTGGGTAAAATGTTGGCTCAATGAATTGTCAGTTGCCATGGAATTTGTTATGGAAATTATTTGGGACTGTCTCTGAGTGACTGTAATGGGGAGGTGGCTGTATTACTGTGGTGATCTTAAAACGAGATTCGACTGTATATAGTTTATATCATATCATGATAAAAACATCATATAATAAAAACAAACAGACAAATTCCCTCTAAGTAGTATATACGTTATTAAAAATATAACTACAGACCATAAAATTATGGTGGACTTCCTTGTTGAGCAATTTAAATCAATCGCAACACGGGTTCCAAAAAGCTAGGTAATTTCTATTGAATCTTTTGTGTTTTTAGAAGAAAGTATCAAGTGGGTAGATGATGGGTCACCCATAGATGTTGTCTACTTAGATTTTCAGAATGTTTTCGATTAAATGCCACAACAACAGTTGTTAGAATTTTAGGGACAAACCTTCTACAAATTGTTAAATGCTGCTTCCATATTTGGTTCACGGGGAAAGATCCTTTCTCACCACAGGGATCCTTAAATATGCATTTGCACTGAAATATTACTCGCTCTGTACACAATTATAATGACCTAATATTTGCTTGTTTAGTCAGTATAGTACTACACAGTACTTGTAGCGAAATAACCAGATAATAATGGTCTACCTTCATGGAAAATTAATTTACGTTAATTGACATTTTAGCACATGACTGGAAACACTCTGTCGCTATTTCCAAGAACCTGACTGCTGTTTCCAAGAATCTGACTGCTGTTTCCAAGAATCTGACTGCTGTTTCCAAGAATCTGACTGCTATTTCCAAGAATCTGACTGCTGTTTCCAAGTATCTGACTGCTGTTTCCAAGAATCTGACTGCTGTTTCCAAGAATCTGACAGGTCTTTAAGGGTAGATTGGAGAAATATGATGACACACTATAGTGCCATGTAAGTATGTAGGTCATGGACGTTCAGTTCAGTATTTCCTAGGAAATTATAAGGGAAATGAAGAAATTAACAGACACATAAGCTGTCCAAACCATCTTAACTTACCAAACATTGAACACTGACTGCATGGTTGGAATTCTGGAAATATGGTCCAATTCAAAGGACATGCAAGAAAGACAGGCAGTATTTTTGGAAGACAAAAGCACTATCACAATATTGCTCCCAAGGATATCTTGAAACTTCAACATGTAAAATTTTTTTTGGTAAGGGTAGTTAGCTGGTTTCCTCGTTTCTCTCACTCAGTATCAATTCTTAAATCAATGCATTGGCTCCCTGTCTGATATCGCATTATTTTTGTAAGATTTGCACAATTACCTATCAAACACTTTCATCCAAGCAACCAGCATATTTACATTCACTGCTCACTCCTGCAAGACAGCCTAGACAGCTTCGATCATCTAATTCTAATCTACTTTTTGCTCCCAGTGTTAAGACAAATGTCAGAACTAGAGCTATTTTAGCTACTGCACCGACTCTGTGGAACTCACTCCCTGAATAGAATGATGACAGGATGTGACGATATATCGGCAGAGAAGCCAGAGATGATCCCAGCAAGTGGAAACCTGGGAATATGTGAATATATCCACAAACTGTGTGTCAAGATATGGCAAGCAGGGAATGACCTAAGGATTAGGGACGTGCAACTTTCATTACACTGCCAAAGAAAGGTGACCTACAACAGTGCTCTAACCATCTAACCATTTCTTTAATTAGTCATGCCAGTAGTCATGTTGAAAATATTAATGAATTGAAAAAAATGGAAGCTGAGATTGACATGGCTGAAGCTAGTTTTCGCCATTGGAGTGGCACACGTGACCACCCCTTTAATCTACAATTGATTATCAAAATATTTTGGGAATTTAATCAACCACTTTTGACATGCTTCATGGATTACACAAAAGCATTCGAGAGTGTCGAGCTTCAACAATTGTGGAAAGTTTTGCGGCATATATTATTAAAATTTCATCCTGACAAATACAAAGATATGACTACTGGTAAAAATAATGTTGGGGCAATCAAATACTCTATGACACTAAATACCACCATATATGACACTAAACACCACCATACAACACCACTATACATTTGCTCAACACAATTGAAAAACAAAAAGATTGAATGATCAGTGTAGACACAAAGCTGTCCTTTCATGATCACATTAATCAAGTTGTAAACAAAACAACAACGATGACAAAAATAATTCTTGACAATGCCACAGGGGTATGGTACCCTTACAAAAAACATTATTGCAATAAAAAACATCCAAAGAAGAGCAACCAAAGAAGAGCAACCAAAGAATTACCAGGTATGAGTAACCTAACTATTCTAGAAAGTCCTTGAATGGATAGATGATCTGGTTTCTTATAGAAAGACCAAGCTCACTGAAACTACCCTCATTAGCATACAGACGTTTACGAGGAGATATGATTGAAGTTTTTTAAATTATGCACAACTTAAACGACAATGATTCCTCACCTAAACTTTTAAAATGGGATGAAGCATCTTTCAGGACAGGGAATAGAGGTCATATGCTAAAATACACTGTTTGCTCAAAGATCAAATATAAATATAAGAAAAAATGTTTTCTCTCTAAGAGTGACTGAGCCTTGGAATTCCCTCCCTGAAACAGTTGTACAGGCAAAATTCATGAGAGTGCGCAATGCAGTCTTTATATATATATATATATGTCAATTGGTGATGGAACATCGGACGTTTAGCAAAGGTTGGCAGTTGTAATGCAAGTGCTGAATAACATGCAATAGTACCTATGCTTCAGTAAACTCGTGCAGGCCATGAGAGTGCGCAGTGCAATCTTTACATCAATTGGTGATGGAACATCGGACGATTGGTGAAGGTTGGCAGTTGCAATGCAAGTGCTGAATAAACACAAAGGGTTGATGTTCTTACAAAAAATTACATTTTAGGGCACTGTGTGGCAGGCCTGGGGTCTATTACGTTGCAATGTGATCTATAACTTAGTTTCCTTTCTATTACTATTACATGCTGAAGGCAATGTAATATTTATTATATTTTAAGCTATTATTAAATTACATAAGCTATTATTACATTTTAAGCTATTACTATGTCTTGTAATCCTGAGGAGTCCCTGCCAAAGCCTGTGTGTTGCAGTGGCAAGGAAAAGTGTAGTGACATGGGAAGAAGAAGAGCTATGAGCATTGCTGACCAGTCAATTGGCCAGTGCAGTTGAGTTGTCTTCAGCACCAGCAGCTCCGTAGATGGTGTCCACTAGGCTGGCCATTTGTTAATTTTCCTCATCGATGGCATTTTCAGACATAGTATCTATAAACCCTTGTAGCAAGATGTCACCTTCAGTCCAGTCATGTTCAAACTTTTGGTTCTCATCAATCTTCCACCCATATGCAGGTTGGGTGGGGATGTCTAGATATGGATGGTCCTCAGAACATGTCTTCAGAGACAATTGGCTTCCTGACAAAAAGAGACTCAATATAGCTGGAAAGTGGTGACCCATATCACCTGTGGATGCCATGGTGTTGGAAATGAGAACTCGAATGGGTCCCTCCTAACAAACACCTTATTCCAACAAACGAAAAAATACAAAACATGATGGATGCACCCACACTCAAAACATTGGCATCTGACTGACTACATTATAATCAGACAACGCGACATCCATGACGTAAGAGACCATGCGTTGCACAGACTGCTGGTCTGATCACAGAATGATAAGAAGCCCAATGTGCCACAATGTACAACTCAGCAGACACAGATGTAATGCAAAACCACTGAAAAAGCTTGATGTTGCAAAACTAAAGTCAGTAACCATCCAACAGCAACTTGTGGAAAAAATTAACACCATATTCAAGGAAGATATTGAACCAGCACCAGATGCTGATACCGAATGGGCACGTCTGAGAGATCCCCTATATGGAACAGCCCATGAAATACTCGGCTTTACCCAGCGCAAGCATAGAGACTGGTGCGACAAAAATGACACGGAGGCAATGAATATCTTTGACAACATGCACACTCCACATCTAACATGGATAAACAACATCAAAAGCAACATCCTATCGCCACTACAAGCAGCAAGCACAGGCCAAGTAACGTGCAATGAAGGAGACCGCCAAACAATGATTTAAACAAATGTATTGATGAAATGTCTAATGTACTTGATATTCTTAACAATGAAAACAAATTGTTACATTATGGGTGACTTTAACATTAATCTGTTTAACCATGAAGTACATGCACCAACATGTAATTTTTTAAACTTGATGTTTTTACACTCTTATATTCCATTAATAAATAAACCAACATGGGTAACTAATCAATCGGCAACATTAATTGATAACATTTTTACAAATAATCATAAAAACATGCTCCAGGGCATTATGTATACAGATATATCTGACCACTTCCCAATATTTCTCATTGATAATAATTGCAAATTAACCAACAATCTTAAATACACAACAAACAGAAACTTTTCCCAGGCAAACATAGACACATTTTATAATAACATGCAAAATCTTGACTGGGATATTATGACATACACAAATAATTGTCAAACAGCCTACTCAGTATTTTATAAGTCATTACTACGAGAATACAATGACTGCTTTCCTATAAAAACAATCAAGCTGAAGAATAGGAAACCATGGCTAACATATGGGCTAAAAAACTCAATAAAAGAGAAGAACAGACTATATGTTAAATATGTGAGACAAAACACAAAATATAACGAAACTAAATATAAAGTATACAAAAGTAAGTTGAATGGCTTACTAAGGAAATCTGAACGTGAACATTACGCAACTCTCTTTGAAGAAAATAAGCATAACCTTAAAAAGTCTTGGTCCCTTTTAAAAGAAATAATAAACAAGAAACATGAACGTATAACGCAGACAAAATTCATTGTCAACAAAGTAGTAACATCAGACAAAAAACAAATAAGCGAATGTTTTAATAAGTTCTATATAAATGTTGGCTCTAACCTAGCAAAAAACATTCCACAGAACCAAACAGACCCTATGTCATACATGAAAAACAGCAATACTAAAACTATATATCTTGAACCGGTAACTGAAAATGAGGTATCAGCAATAGTAAACTCTCTCAAAATATCTAGTCCTGGATGGGATGATATTTCCAGTAAAGTAATTAAAAAAACATATAAAAGCTTTATTAAACCATTAACATATTTATATAATCTCTCTATAAATACTGGAATATTCCCAGATGAGTTAAAAATAGCTAAGGTAATACTTATCTACAAATCTAAGGAAAAAAGAATATTTTCTAACTACCGACCAATTTCAATATTACCAACTTTCTCTAAAATACTGGAAAGATTAATGTATAACAGGCTGATAAATTTTATTAATAAGTATAACATTCTGTACAAATATCAGTTTGGTTTTCGAAAAAATCACTCCACCAGCACGGCACTGATGACCATTGTAGACAAAATATCAGAAGCACTACAAAACAAACAATTTGTGCTAGGGGTGTTCTTAGATTTATCTAAAGCATTTGATACTGTGTCAAAAACTCCAATGTTATGGTATACGTGGCTTAGCCAATGACTGGATTAAACGTTATTTATCTAATAGAAGTCAATATGTGTATTACAATAACACTAGCTCAACTAAACTCTCTATTACTTGTGGAGTGCCTCAAGGTTCCATACTGGGGCCATTGCTGTTTTTATTATATATCAATGATATTGCTAATGTCTCAGATATTCTTTTCTCCTTATTATTTGCCGATGACACTAGTGTATTTATACAGGGTGATCAATTGGATGATATAGCTAACAAAATGAATATTGAACTAAAAAAACTTGTAGCTTGGTTAAATGCTAACAAATTATCTCTAAACATTGATAAGACCCAATACATGATATTTAGAACTTCTAACAGAAAACTGGCGTTACTATTGATAACAAACTTAATTGGGCTGAACATATTAATAAAGTTAAATTTAAAATCTCTAAAGGGATAGGCCAAAGCCAAAAGATTTTTAACTAGACCATGCCTGGTCACCTTATATTACTCGTTTCTATTCCCTCATTTGACATATTGTATTGAAGTGTGGGGTGGTGCATTTGACTCATATTGTTCAAGTATTATAAAGGTTCAAAAGAAAGCAGTGAGAATGCTCGTATCAGCTAATATATCAACTCATACAAACCTATCTTTAAACTACTAAACATCTTAACGTTTAGACAACTATATGTCTATTCAATACAAATGTTTATGTATAAATACAACAGTGGTCTTCTACCAAAAATGTTTGGTAATATGGTTAAACTTAATCAAGATGTTCATAGTTACAATACAAGACAATCTACACAAATACACATATCCATGGCAACTTTAGAAATAAGACTTCGTGCTGTAAGAATTAAGGATGCTATAATTTGGAATTATTTTAACACAAGAGTCAACTTTACTTCTTATTCAATAATAAACTACAAATGTATACTTAAGCAATTTATATTACACAATGATGTCAATATATAACATGTATCACAATCACAATTTGTTCGTTTTCTACACCTGCACGCTATTTTTGTATTTAATACTATGATATATGTATTGAAATATATACTAGGGAGTATAACATTGTATAATGTTCTTCCCCTATTGTTCTCTTTACATTATCATATAGGGTTTACCTTGATTTGATTTGTATATATTGTAAAGAGTTACAATAAATTTGATTTGATCTGCGACAACCACCGTGGCATATCCCTACCATGCATAGCTGGCAAAATACTCGCCCAGATTATGCTAAATCAGCTGGCACACCATATAACCAACAAATACTACTGACATGATCTTTGCAATGCGACAAATGCAAGAAAAGTGTCGCGAACAAAACCAAGACCTCTACATGGTCTTCGTAGACCCTACAAACGCTTTTGATTCAGTCAAAAGAACAGGGCTCTGGAAACTGTTAGCAAAAGTTGGCTGTCCAGTTTGTTGACATAATACGGTCCTTCCACAATGGCATGATGGCTAGAGTGCAAGACCAAGGGACAAAATCAGAGGTATTTTACAATATCAAATGGCACCAAACAGGGTTGCGTGATGGCGCCAATGCTGTTCTCAATTACATTTTCCATCATGCTCCAAGATGCTTTCCGTGATATTCAATCTACAGCACCTGAAAGCCAAGACCAAGACTACAGAACTACTTGTCCAAGACCTGCTGTTTGCTGACGACTGTGCACTCATTGCACACTCAATCAACGATATTAAGAGAATCACCGACTCTTTTGCTATAGCAGCCTGCCAATTTGGACTCACAATCAGTCTAAATGAAACGGAAGTTATAGTCCAACCAAAGCCTGGCACCAACCATTTACTATCCCCTTGAATGTCGTGGATAAATTCACCTATCTGGGAAGTACATTGTCCAAAAATGCAATGATTGATGATGACATCTCTACACGTCTTGGAAAGCAAGTGCCTCTTTCGGCAGAGTAACCAAGCACCTCTGGAATGAACGTGGTGTGTGCCTGAGCACGAAAATCAATGTGTATTGTGCCGACGTACTTACAACCCTGCTCTACGGGTGTGAGGCATGGACCCCATACCGATGACATATCAGATGACTAGATCAGTTTCAGCCAAACACTGAAGTACTAGAACAATGCGGAACATGGGGAATCGAGTTCCACATGGAACAAGCACAACTCTGATGGTCTGGTCACCTGGTCCATATGACTGATGACCGCATACCCAAGGTGCTGTTCTATGGCCAACTGAAAACCGGTTGTCGAACAAGAGGTGGCCAAAGAAAAAGATACAAAGACGTAATAAAATCAATACTGAAGTTCTGCTCTATCCCTCTTAACACATGGGAAACTACAGCAACAAATCGCCCTCTCTGGCTTCATACTTGCCACACTGGTCTACAGGACTTCGAGCAGAAATGACTACAAACAATCAAAGACCGGCAAACACAGCGGAAGAATGGTCAACTTCTGCAGGGACCTGCAACCACCTATGACTGTACTATCTGTGGACGCCAATGCGCGTCGCGCACTGGCTTGCACAGTCACAAACAAACAAACAAAACTAAACCCAGCCCACACAAGTACTCGCTTTCTGGCCAGCCATTATCCACTGTATCCAGCCACTCATATCTCGGAGTAAAATTGGATTCCAAATTAACCTGGACAAATCACGTCACTGACATAATTTCAAAATCTTCAAAATTTTTAGGCATGATTAAACAAACTCTTGGCCCATGTAAACCTGAAGTTGAACAAACAGCCTACAACATGCTAATCCAGCCAAAACTCGAGTACTCTTCACCCATATGGAATCCCCACATCTTTTCACAAGTTAAAAGCCTTGAAAGAGTGCAACACTCTGCTGCCAGATTTGTTAAAAATTATTACAGACGGAACACAAATCCAGCAGATCTAAATACTGCCCTTGGATGGCCAACCCTCGAACCGAAGACATATCATTAAACAAGCCACAACCGTCTACAAAATTCTAAATAACATTATTGAGATCACCCCCTCCAGGCCTACTAACCCGCTCTTGAACCCGTGGATAATACATAGCCCGCAGGTGTCGTATATAAATGCAATGGTCTTTTCATTTTATCCCCAAGCCATTCGCATATGGAATATGATTCCACCAAAAATTACCAACATAAAAAACCCAAAATCATTTCAAGAAGCTATTATGGAACTCCCTTTCACCACACCTCCTCACCTAAACTGCCTTTAAAACACAGTGCTCAGCGTAAACTTATCCATGGTGTGGGTATGGAGACTGTCTATGTGTGCATGTGGCAAGGCAGCGACAGTATCCATACACATAACCAACCTATTAAAATTTTTCGTTTAACATCCTATATAACATCCTATACATAAAATAAATAAAACTATCAGATAAAAACCATTTCAGCAACATTAAAGATACTAGTCTTTTAGTCGAATATACCATCCACAGCGCATGCATACAGTCCACCACAAACTCCTGCGTTAGCCCAAGTTTGGGCTGTTTGGAGTATAACCACTTGAGACTTGAGACAGAGAAAGCACAACTGACTCGGGATGAGATCTGTTGTTCGAAGGCTCACTCCATATATTGTATACAAACGTGGACACCATATTGTAAGGAGGATATAGATACAAATATACAGGAGAGCAACTAAAATTATTCCAGAATTGAGAGACCTTAGTAATGAAGAACACTTAAAAGACTGTGGTTTAACAACCCTAGAGCACCTAAGAGGAGCTAAGAGGAGATCAAATTGTCTTTTTAAGATATTAAATGGGTATGAAAATATTTATAGAAATATTTTTTTTGCACTCAAGAAAGATAGTAGAACTAGAGGACATTAAGTAACATTAGTAAAGGATCAGTGAAGATTGGATATCAGGAAGTACTCGTTCTCACAGAGGACAATAAATGAATGAAACAAATTATCTACATATTGTGTAATTGCTAGCAGCATGAATATGTTTAAAAACAAGGTTGATACATATCTCAGGAGGGCGGGTTACGTATAGATGAAAAATGTTGTACTCTCTATAAGCCAATGGCTTCCTTGTCCACTTGCCATCTGGGCCTTTGCCTTGGATGGTAATCTTGTTAAATCTTATTAAATACATATGCTTAATAGGTCGAATATGGCAAAGAGAATATCTAAGTGCCTTTGAGATGAAATGCTATCGCAAGATACTGCGCATACCATTGCTAGCACAACATACCAATGTACCGGTACCGAGTGAACTATACATACTGCAAATTGATTGTGTAATTTTGTCAAGCACCAAAAACTTAAATATTTTAATTATATTTAATTAAAAGTATTGGAAAAGACAATGTTGAAGGGAATAGTGGCAGGGAAAAGAAGCAAGCCAAGACAAAGATGGGAGAAAGACATCTTTGGAATGGAGACAGCAGCTGGTAGAATAGCTGGATAAAGACATTGGTTTCACAAAGACATTTCGACAGTAACACCCTGAACAGGATATGTAAACTGAAGAGAGAAAAGGTATCAAAAGATGTATCATTGTTATTTGAAACATAAAATACTTACCTTAGCATATTGCTTGACTTGCTCCACCACACGCTTGTACACCTTGTTGGGAAATCTCAGATTTGTTGTACCACTATCAACTATTGTCTTGTCAAAGTTATACTGAAAAACAATAAGAATCTTAGACAGAAGGGTAAATTAACATCCATTATAACTGACAGGGATCAGATTATAAACTCTATAAAGATTTTTGTAGCAACAGAACCAGCTCAATATACATTACAATACTGAAAATGCTTCCAGAAAAAAGTGGTGAAATAAAACAAATCAGTAAAAATGTGAAATGCAAAGCTGTGAGCGCACTGCACAGTGAACAATAAAAAATCTGGTTTCTTTTCAGTGAGAAAAAAACTGAAAATGACACATCAATGGGGTCAGGAATTATTTAAGTACATTTGTTTACAATGCTATGCATGTTTTCTATGATTGTTCCAAGTTCCATAATCTTAATAAAATGCTACGTGAAAGAGTGTCTCCTGGGAAATATACCCATGCTCATGTCACAAAACAGCGTAACTGGATTAGAAAAACCAACTTCCAGATAACTGTAAATTTATCATATTTAGTGACGAATATATCATCTGTATATGTAAAGTTGTGTATTATATTACCATGATTTTTATTTGGCTAAAAGTACTTTTTCAAAAAGAATTATAATTTCTGCAACCATGTCATAGGCACATTAAATGGCAACAATTGTTTTTACAAAGGTTTCAACAGTATTGAAGTATAAGCTGTAATGTAGGTTACTAGTTACATAGAATTGAAAAAACCTGTATGAATATTATTTACATTAATTCTACAACAATTAAACACTATGTGGTTTGGCTGCCAGAGGGAACCATGAGGAATCTTGCAGCAGTCCTCCATTATGCATAACAGATGTCGGGTTCAGCAGCAAAATCTGCGAGGCAGTCAGCAAAAGGTTGCTCGAAGTCCACCAACAGCAGTGGCTTGCGATGTCACAAGTAGCGCATGGTGCATGAGATGGTGCTCGCTTATTCGCGTGTCCTTATAGCCTCCACAAAGTCAAAGTTTAATGATGATACTTCTTTACATGCTGATCTCTAGGTAATAACAGGCCACCCAGGAGTTGGGCCCGTTCAGCACTCTCTGCACAGCCTCGTTGAAGCACTAGCCCTCTAAGCCATGTGTCATCACAGACTGCACCTCTACCTTGTGTAGGCATATATGTATATATATATACATATATATATATATATATATATATATATATATATATATATATATATATATATATATATATATATAAATCTATATTGTGATTCATGGGTTTTCATTGCATTTATTTGACAAAATAATAGGTGTCTACTTTCTGGCAACAATTTCTGTTTGATTTTTGGTTTTTAGATCCATGAATCACAATACTGATTTATATATTCAATTATATATATATATATATATATATATATATATATATATATATATATATATATATATATATATTCAATAATGTATATATATATATATACATTCAATAATGTATATCCCCAGCCAGCTTAGGGATTCTTTAGAACACCTGTTGACAGCGTCACTAGCACCGTCATCCAGGGCCCATTATGAGCGCGCATGGAAGAAATTGGTAGCCTTTTATGGTTCGTTAGGTGTTCCCTTGTGTTTGCCAGTTTCAGTTCATATGATCTTGCTGTTTATTGCGCATCTATTTGCACTAGGTATGGCTCCATCATCCATCGTGTCTACGGTTTCAGCTGTGTCTTATTTCCACAAGGTTAATGGGTTTCCTGACCCTTCTAATGCTTTTCTTGTTACTAAATTGTTAGCCGGCGCACACAATGTGGGCGCCGTTCCTGATGTCCGCTTGCCTGTCACCCTACAGATTCTTTCCCGTCTGGTAGTTGCCATGCCCACCGTTTTCTCGTCACATTACAAGTGTTTAATGCTTAGGGCGATGATGGTACTTGCCTTCAAAGCTTATTTGCGGGTTGGGGAGATGGTGCCTCGGTCTCGCTGTAGGGTACGTGGGTGTTTGAGTTTGGCGATGTGTTGTTGTCTGGCGATCTCATCACCATATCGTTTCGACGATTTAAACATAGTGCCATGCAAGGTCCCCTCTCCCTGCAAGTCGCTGGTGAGGGCATACCGGGCACAGAGCTTTATCCGGCTCGTTTTTTACGAGAATTTATCAGTGTCAGGGGTGTCGTACCGGCGCCACTGTTCGCCTACCCTGATGGTTTGCCAATGTTAAGGTTTGAATTTGATGCGTCACTGAAGCAGCTGCTGCGCTTCTGTGGGTATGACACCAACGCATTTAAGGGCCACAGCTTCCGCATTGGGGCTGCGACTGCAGCAGCCTCAAGAGGCGATTCGGATGCGCAGATACGGGCGGCAGGCAGGTGGACTTCAGACGCATTAAAAAAATATATTAGGTTTTCTTGAATACTAAATTGCTACTTGCGTGTAAGGGGGTGGCAGATTGGTGGGGGTGTTCACAGTTTTCGGTGAACGGTGGCGTTATGGCCCCACCTTTTAGGTTACAAAAATATATAGAGTAGGAATCTTAGCAAGTAGTGTAGTCCAGTAATGCAGTATATGCAAATAGGTTTGTGTCGAGTATTGTCGGTATTGGGTAATGTTTTAATGTGCTGGTGATGATGCCATGAATTGTATTGTGTTGTATGAATATTACTACATGTACTGTATTGCTATGTCGAAGTGTGGGCTCTGGGAGCATTGTGTCCAGGCGGCTTTGTATGAGGCTCAGCCACATGCTTGGCGCATGTTACAGGGTCCACACTTCATGCTTTTAATCGGAACAATATGCCATTAGGCATACTCTTAATAAACGTCATTTATTTGGCCTTTTCATATCCTTACACCTGGCTTGCGTCGTTGGTTGCATAAATATATATATATATATATTCAATATATATATATATATATATATATATATATATATATATATATATATATAATAGATATATATATATATATATATTCAATAATGTATATATATATATATATATTATTATTGAATATATAAATCTATATTGTGATTCATGGATCTAAAAACCAAAAAGAAATTGTTGCCAGAAAGTAGACACCTATTATTTTGTTAAATAAATGCAATGAAAGCACATATTACAGTTACAGTAACTAATATGATATTGTATCTATTATATATATATATATATATATTATATATATATATATATATATATATCTATTATATATATAATATATATATATATATATATATATATATATATATTTGGCTGAAAGTTACAGCCATACCATATCACATTAGGTACTATAACTGTAATGTGTGCTTTCATTGCATTTATATGACAAAATAATAGGTGTCTAGTGTTCTTCCCAAAGTGGCTACGTGATAAGCAGTCGACTTTGCAATAAAAACGTCATTTATTTGGCCTGTTTTACATCGGGCTTGTGTTGGTTATTGCATAAATATATATATATATATATATATATTCATACATGCAGTGGTGACTGAATTACTTAAATTGTGTACTTCGGTGAAAGTAATTCACCTCAAAACTAAAAGTTCTTACATAAAAGGTAAAACTACTTTAGTAGTTTTACCTTTTATGCAAGAACTTTGCATCTGGCAACTGTTTTGCCACCACTATGCCTTTAACAGTGTTCCTGCACAGCTTTATCTGGTCAATCACTGTGCCTGCATATATATACATATATATATATATATATAGAGAGAGAGAGAGTGTGTATATGTATGTGTGTGTGTATATATATATATATATTATACACACACACACATTTATGACAGAACAACACAACAACTTATGTAAAGCTTCATATTTATTATTGATCTTGGCAATAAAATGGGACATTCCGGCCAGATCTCTCTGGGGTCAGCTGTGACACCCTGCGAACTGGATGCGAGACCCAGATATTTCATGTGACCTGACTGCGGTCCTGGGCTAACTACTTGATCATGATCATGTGGTCATAAGACCAGAAAATCCTGGGGTCTGCATCCCACTGGGTGTCCAGCCAGCCCTTTTGAAATGTTGGCCATCCTATCATTTTGGAAACGTCGAGAAAGGGGATTGGTTAGTGCGCCCTGAGGATGCGAGACCCGGATATTTCACATGACCGGACAGTGGTCCTGGGCCAGCTACTTGATAATGATCATGTGACTGCGGCCACATGACCAGAGAATCCTGGGGCTGCATCCCTCTGGGTGTACAGCCAGCCCAAAAACGAAGTGTTTAGAACGAATGCCCCAGGCCTTTTGAAATGCTGGCCATCCTATAATTTTTTTAAAGGTGGAGAAAAGGGGCTGGTTGGTGGGTGACGTGTTTCCTTATTTGTGCTACGAGACAAAGATGGCCCAAGGAAGGGATGTTGCCAGATCCCACTGTTGGGACAATGCTTCTAATTGGTCAGACTGCAGTGAGGGAATACAAGGGGTGCTGCCAGCTCCCATAGCAGGGTTAATGCTTGTAATTTGTCAGAGGCCCCCTGCAGTGAGGGGATGAACCTTTTAATTGGTAAGATTTCATTCCCCCAGGCCCTTATATATACATATACTGTATATTTATAATAGTGTTACATATAACATAACACATAAATTATTTCCCAATGAAAATGAAAGTGTGTGCATGTGCGTGTTTCCCCCAAAAAATTGTAAGGTCTTAAAGCGAATAACGACAATGATTGCTTGAAATCATATTACATTACATCTTGTAGTATATTTCTATTTCCACAACACCGAAAAAATTCATTAGACTTCCATTAATTAATAATTCCAAATAATACTCTGGTCTACCAGCCTGCCTCAATTATGCATATTTTTTGTGCTTATCGGTAAACTTCGATGTGACATCACTAATGATAAGGAAGTGCTATGAGACTGGGAATTTCCATTCATTCAACGTACTGTTGACAGCGATAACAGTTGTTTAGGAGCGAGTGTCATAATGGTTTATTGTGCGGCATTTGATTGTAATGCAAACAGTAGTAAGAATAAAGTAACATGTAGTTGGTTTAAGTTCCCTACAGAGCCAACTTTGTTTATAAATAAAAAAACATCAAGCCGACGAAGCACAGCCGGTTTTACTCATTTCGAGAAAACATGTTTCGACTGCAATCCAGACCAGAGAAGGTGCAGCCCTCGGTTATCCAGGTGCTAAAATCTCTTTGAAAGATGTGCCGACATTATTCCCAGTAGTGGAAACTATGTTATAATAATAATAATAATAAAAGGACTTCTTTAGCGCCAATATCCTCGGAAAATCCGAGCTCAGTGGCGCAACAAAACCAAAGGATTAGGCATTCTCGTGACCATATACAATGCAAAAAGTCGTCAACCGATGGATGGAGGTGCCAAGAAGCTAAGGAGGATAGGCCATTTTGAAAAGATAGGTTTTAAGATTACGGCGAAATGAAGCTATATTTCTTGCTGATTTTACGATGTTGATGCCACCAATCCGTAGAACACAGGCAGTGACACGGGCGTCGACAACTTTGTTCCACCAAGTAATGAAGCGAGCTGTCAGTGCGGATACAGGTGATGTTGGCTCACGGTGAATTAGGCCCGATGAATTCAGACAGCATTCTTTGGAGAGTTCAGCCCGCAACTCTGGAAACTTCGGCCTCAGAGCACAATGGGCATAGTGATCTCAGCCCAAACAATTGTGTAGCGAGCACATGAAGTTTAATGTGTGTCTTTCTGTGAATAAAGCATTCTATTTATTCAAATTGTTACTTTGAAACTGCTTTTAAAGCTTTCACTTCCTTTCACATAAAATTACGCCGCTATATTTTTCCACTTTAACACGCAGTCAATGAGTCGATCATTAGAACTTATACAACTCGTTGTATCCTTAAAATTCATATCATATATAATATATTACACCAAAAACCATAATATTATATACAGCTGAATAATTAAAATCACAATTATCATAATATCTTGTTTCTATGTTTCAGATTTTCATGCATTTCCCCACATCAGGGGAAATTCTCACCAGCTTTTGTTTTTAATTAAATCAAATACAGAGCAATGACAGTGATAAGTGATTATTGTGTTGTAATTTATTCACACCTACTCACTGTATGAAATAGACAAAGCAGTGTACTTCAACAGTATCTAATTAGACTTAGCATCCCTTTGATGACAAGTACAGGAATAACAAACCCGTAAAGTGAAGGCTAATCCATTACTAGCTAGAACTGAGTAGATCTTGCGTGTCACATCAGTCACCGAAATCACCAAGCCGAAACAACTTGGCAGTTGGGCCGAATTCTCCGAGGGCCAAAATCACCACCACCCATCAGCGCTACTCCTGCTATTGTGATGTTTACTTTCTGACCTAACCATGAAAACAACCACCTAGAGCTGCCAAACTTCTTCTCATATATTTACCATACATATACACATGTCATGTGGTCAAACATTACTCTTACTTACATGTAACAATAAAAAATTACAAAAACAATAGCTAGCTATATCTTCTATGCCTAGCTTCGCGGATAGGAGATGTCACATGTGTATGCGTATGGTAGATATATGAGAAGTTTGGCAGCTCTATGTGATCGTTTTCATGGTTCAGTCAGAAAGTAAATTAATTCAAAGTCAAAGGCTACTAGCGTCGCTAAACTACTCCGAAAGAGCTGAATTCGAAGATGATTCTATGGTATCACTTGAGGCCAGCGGTTCGACATCGTTACATTATACATTTTACTGTCACTTGCTATAGTAACGCGAGTGAAGCTATACTGAAGCACTGCATAGAATCACTGACTGAATGTAAACCCATATCATCATTGACGTCACAAAACCACGTGATCCATTAACTTCGAATTTTTATGTGTGCTTTGTGAGTTAGATGCATTAAACATCTAATTTTACCTGTAAATACATTTTTATTTTTTTTTTATTTTGGCATGTAGTACATACAATATTAAACTTTGTGTACACACAGAAAATGCATTTTAGTTAGTACCTTGTTGCTAGTCCCTAGTTTATATTGTATAATTTAAAATGAAAGCAATTCCAGGAATTAAATACAACCACAACCATGGTTTCCATTGGGTTTTGACATTCAAGGAGTTCAAAACTTTGAATCCAAAATAATGATTTTTTCTTAACTGAATGTGCCTGTATTCGTGACAATGTACAAACCATCCCATGGGACCCAGAGCATGCCTACACAATTTCAGAAAAGCTGATGGAAAAATGAGGGAACAGCCAGCCAGCCAGCCAGCCAGCAAGCCAGCAAGCCAGACAGACAGACAGACAGCCAGCTAGACAAACAGACAGACAGACAGACATGTATTCTTCATACCTCTTTGCAGTCAAGTTCTATACTCCGGTTATTGACATGAATATCCGTGATGATCACTTCATAGTATCCCTCCTTTCTGATTGGAGTGTACAACATTGGTCCACTATAAAGTGATTTGTCCAATCCTCCAAGTGTCTACAAAACAGTAAATTTTACTACATGACAACAACCAGAAAGGTTTATTTTTTATATTTTGTTGTATTATTTGTAAAATATGTATATAAACATTTTCATACTATTAAACATTTTCTTGTGTGACGACAACAACAACCAACTGCCTGGTGTGGTGACGACAAATTACTTTATTATTCATTCTATGTCAACGTGCAAGATGAAATACTGCTCTATGGTGACACCATGAACAGTAGCAGATGGATGGAGCTGACAAACAGACAAACACCAAGACCGGTTGCTGTATTTACCATAGTGCCACCAGTGCTAATGCCTGTCTGGTTGCTTTATTTACCATAGTGCCACCAGCGGTAATGCATATCTGGTTGCTATATTTACTAAGTGCCAATAGTGCTAATGTCTGTATGGTTGCTGTATTTACCGTAGTGCCACCAGTGCTAATGTCTGTCTGGTCGTTGTATTTACTGTAGTGCCACCATCGCTAACGCCTGTCTGGTTGTTGTATTTACCTTAGTGCCAACAGTGCTAATGTGTGTATTGTTGCTGTATTTACCAGTGTAACCAGTGCTAATGTCTGTCTGGTTGCTGTATTTACTGTAGTGCCAGCAGTGCTAATGTCTGTCTGGTTGCTGCATTTACTGTAGTGCCACCAGTGCTAATGTCTGTCTGGTTGTTGTATTTACCATAGTGCTACCATGCAGTGCTAATTTATGTCTGGTTGCTGTATTTACTGTAGTGCCAGCAGTGCTAATGTCTGTCTGGTTGCTGCATTTACTGTAGTGCCACCAGTGCTGATGTATGTCTGGTTGCTGTATTTATCAAGTGCCACCAGTGCTAATGTCTGACTGGTTGTTGTATTTACCATAATGCCACCATGCAGTGCTAATATCTGTCAGGTTGCTATATATTTACTGTAGTGCCAGCAGTGCTAATGTCTGTCTGGTTGCTGCATTTACTGTAGTGCCACCAGTGCTAATGTCTGTCTGGTTGTTGTATTTACCATAGTGCTACTATGCAGTGCTAATTTATGTTTGGTTGCTGTATTTACTGTAGTGCCAACAGTGCTAATGTCTGTCTGGTTGCTGCATTTACTGTAGTGCCACCAGTGCTAATGTCTGTCTGGTTGCTGTATTTATCAAGTGCTACCAGTGCTAATGTCTAATTGGTTGTTGTATTTACTATAGTGCTACCATGCAGTGCTAATTTCTGTCTGGTTGCTGTATTTACTGTAGTGCCAGCAGTGCTAATGTCTGTCTGGTTGCTGCATTTACTGTAGTGCCACCAGTGTTAATGTCTGTCTGGTTGCTGTATTTATCAAGTGCCACCAGTGCTAATGTCTGACTGGTTGTTGTATTTACCATAATGCCACCATGCAGTGCTAATATCTGTCAGGTTGCTATATATTTACTGTAGTGCCAGCAGTGCTAATGTCTGTCTGGTTGCTGCATTTACTGTAGTGCCACCAGTGCTAATGTCTGTCTGGTTGTTGTATTTACCATAGTGCCACCATGCAGTGCTAATATCTGTCGGGTTGCTATATATTTACTGTAGTGCCAGCAGTGCTAATGTCTGTTTGGTTGCAGTATTTACTGTAGTGCCACCAGTGCTAATGTATGTCTGGTTGCTGTATTTATCAAGTGCAACCTGTGCTAATGTATGTCTGGTTGTTGTATTTACCATTGTGCCACCATGCAGTGCTAATGTCTGTCTGGTTGTTGTATTTACCATAGTGCCACCAGTGCTAACATCTGTCTGGTTGTCTGTATCAATGGTTCCACACAGCTGAATTGAGAAGACATCTTGTGTACCAGGCAACTGATGTGTTATTGAGGTGAAGAATGTCTCAATGGAAGGGTTCGGCTACAACAGCAGCAATCACTTCACCAACACAATACTCTGAGTGTCCTATGCAATCCACTTAGCATCACAATCACACACTACAGCACATTCTGCATTATAGAAATCGCAAAAATGCAGTTCTAAATAAAAAATTATAAAATTTTGTGGAACCCTTAATGGCCCTCCCTGATCAATGACCACCCTCCTTTCCTGACTGTTGTTTCACTGATGGACTACATAATAATTATGCTGTATGTATATGACCCCTCATCATCGATCATTCCTAAATGCAACAATTGGCCAGGTCAATTTCAATTGTACCCATGATGAACAACCAACTATTTGTCATTCGCCTCTCGTGGTATCCGATAGGTGACAGCACTCTTTACTTTACAATCATGCGATCATGACATTTGTTTGTGATTAGATTTTGTTTTTAAGAAGACATTACTAATTATTACACTAAGGAAATACATTTATATTGAAGTTTGAATACTATATTCAAAGCAACAAAACATGAATCTAGGCTGCTTAATGTGATCATGAATTAAACAGAAATCGATAATGGAACTGAACGCTGTTATTAAGAAAATCTGGTTGATGCACAGTGGTTGTTTATTTACCAGAGATAAAACATATTATAAATATCTTGTATTACTTGCTATTAGCTAATTTTCATTCCAAAAAGGCCTACTATGTTGGTTAACACAGTACATGCATTGGCTCTTGGCTCTGAACAGTGGGTATGAGTTAATATATGACCGCTTCACCAGTGCATGGCAACACTACATTTTTTTTACAATGGTTTAGAAATTGATGACCATTCTTTTAATAATTATAGAAAATACTACATTAGAACCTTAAAATTTATTTATTTAGTTATTATAACACATGTTTAAGTGTGCAAGCATAGGCCCATGCATCCATGCATGCATCCAAGTGGTCAAACCTCTGTTGACAGACCAACCCTTTCACAACCATTCCCTTTGGAGTGCATGTGATTTTAAATGAGAGGTTCTACTGTACAAGAATTGTAAATGATTTGGAGATACAAATTTAGATATTGCATTCTTATGGGGCTAAATAGTAATTTTCAAGCTGAACATTTTATTGAGCAACAAAAAGAAGTACCATGTAAGATTCTGGATAGCTTTTGGCACTGCTAACATAAATCAAACTGTTGGGCTCCAACTCTAACATATGAATGGCTCTACTACATTAATGCTTCTGGTGAGGCAAGATAGCCACCTAAATCTGACTATTTACGACCATTAATTGTAACTCCAGAAATGGTTGCTAAGAAAATAAAGGCAATGAAAGATAATAAATCACCAGGAGTGGATGGAATTTCTCCAAAACTACTAATGGAAACAGTAAAACAAATCAGTATACCATTTGCAAGAATGTTCAACTTATCATTAAAAGAGGGAGTTGTTCTTTTGAATAGAAAGAAGCAAACATCATACCATTATTTAAAAAGGGTTCGAGAAATAAGTAAGAGAATTATCGACCAGTGAGTTTAACGTTAGTGATTTGTAAATTATTAGAAAGGTTAATTAAAGACCATAAGGTGGACTTCCTTGTTAGGCATAAATTATTAAATTCATCTCAACATAGATTCCTAAAAGCGAGGTCATCCTTAAATATGTTGTTTTTTTGAAGAAATCACTAAGTGGATAGATGATGCATATTATCTACTTAGATTTTCATAAAGCTTTTGACAAAGTGCAACATCAAAGATTACTGCTTAAATTAAAAGCCCATGGTATCGGGATGGCATAACTGACAATGGCTGACTGACAGAACACAGCGTGTTGTAGTAGATGGAGAAGTTTCAAACTGGAAATCAGTTTTGAGTGGGGTACCACAAGAATCAGTATTAGGAGGACCTTTATTATTCTTAATATATATCAATGACTTGGATGACAATATAACAAGTAACATACTCAAATTTGCAGATGACACAAAAGTGTTTAGAAAGGTTAACACTGATAGTGATAAACAACATTTACAAAATGATCTAGACAGATTAATGAAATGGTCTGAGAAATGGCAGATGTTGTTAAATTTTGGGATATGTAAATGCCTACATACAGGACATGGGAACTTGGATGTAAACTATAGAATGGGAGATACTGTTCTGGGTACTACTGTAAAAGAAAAAGACTTAGGAGTTACAATAAGTGCTGATATGAAAGTTTCAGAGCAGTGTGGTATTGCAGCTTCAAAGGGTAATAAAATTCTTGGGTTGATTAGGAGAAGCATAACGTATAAGGATAAAACGCTAATTATACCTTTGTATAAAGCAATAGTTAGACCTCATTTAGAAAACTGTATACAATCATGGAGATCATATCGTAAGAAGGATATAGATACTTTTGAACGCATACAGAGGAGAGCAACTAAATTTACTCCAGAACTGAGAGACCTTAGTTATGAAGAATGCCTGAAAGAATGTGGTTTAACAACTCTACAGACAAGGAGGTTAAGAGGATATCAGATTGAAGTTTTTAAGATATTGAATGGGTATGAAAATATTGATAGAAATATGTTTCTCTCTCTCAAGAAAGATAGCAGAACTAGAGAACATGAGGTAAAGTTAGTACAGAATCAGTATAGATTGGACATCAGGAAATGCTCATTCTCACAGAGACAATAAATGAATGGATCAAATTATCTATTGACTGTGTAACCTCTAGCAGTTTGAATATGTTTAAAAACAAGTTGGATACATATCTCAGGATGGTGGGTTACACATAGATGAACACTGATGGACTCTCGATAAGCCAATGGCTTCCTTGTCCACTTGCCATCTGGGCCTTTGGTATGGATAGCAAATCTAATTTAATCTTGTTAAACCTGTAATATTGGCTGGTTTAACAAGACTACAGGCAAATGTGTAATGATATAAGGCAGTGTTAAGCATTACATCACATTGATCAGAGATTCAGAATTATTACCAGTTATCAATAAAAGCATACATACCCTAGCAATTGCAGAATATGCAAGTCCAAGTATTCCTTGCCAGTGTGCATCTTTGACAAAGAATTTGTCTGAGCTAGTAATGCATGCGATCTTCACTGTCACAGTGACATTTGGCAGGGATGCAAGAGAGACAATGTCTGAACCCAATATACCCTTCCAGTTACCCTTTGTGTATGGCAACTCAACCTCCTTGTTAAGGTCTACAAATGTGGTAGATCTGGGGAAAAAAACAGGATGACATTAGCATGGATAACATTTTTACATAAAGCCACCTTTATCAAGGTATCTATGTGGCATTTATAGAAACTTGATGTATACAAACTTCGATACTTTTAAGTCAGAGGTTTTTTATTTTTACTCATCCAATATTCCAATCATCTGAGGCTTATGGTTGGCATATTCGCTTTGACTAATTATAATAAATATGTAAAATTAAATGATTTGGTTTATTTGTAAAATTTATTTGAAGCAATATTGTGATATGAGCACACATGTGTATGAACACCTCACATACACAGATCTATATAGGGCCCACCATAATATAGTTTCCAATAGATGTATGTGAACACCCCACATACACAGATCTATATAGGGCCTACCATAATATAGTTTCCAACAGATGTGTGTGAACACCCCACATACACAGATCTATATAGGGCCTACCATAATATAATATAGTTTCCAGTAGATGTGTGTGAACACCCCACATACACAGATCTCTATAGGGCCTACCATAATATAGTTTCCAATAGATGTGTGTGAACACCCCACATACACAGATCTATATAGAGTCTAATATAATATAGTTTCCAATAGATGTGTGTGAACACCCCACATACACAGATCTATATAGGGCCTACCATAATATAGTTTCCAATAGATGTGTGTGAACACCCCACATACACAGATCTATATAGGGCCTACCATAATATAGTTCTCAATAGATGTGTGTGAACACCCCACATACACAGATCTATATAGGGCCTACCATAATATAGTTTCCAATAGATGTATGTGAACACCCCACATACACAGATCTATATAGGGCCTACCATAATATAGTTCTCAATAGATGTGTGTGAACACCCCACATACACAGATCTATATAGGGCCTACCATAATATAGTTTCCAATAGATGTGTGTGAACACCCCACATACACAGATCTATATAGGGCCTACCATAATATAGTTCTCAATAGGTTCAACACCCCACATACACAGATCTATATGGGGAGAGTTGCCGGGATTGGGACCCCTAACAATAAACTTGAATATAGACACAAAAACAAATGGAATTGATATAAACAATGTACTATTAATCACAAGAAAACCATTGATGAATTTTGGTTTCCACGATTCGATCACCCAATGCCTTCGATTGGATTAAAAGTAAAATGGTTACATAGGACTAAACATAATCATGGATTGATGCATAAGAAACATATAGTGTTCATTATAACAATAATAGTTATCATTAATCAAATACAATGTACTAATAAATACCAGTGTTCATAATCTTTGTAGTTCCAACCACCCTACACAATGTCCCATGTCTTCTTCAACTGGACAAACAAACAAATTATGTAGACCAAACTTTGAATTAATACTTGAGTAAAATATAATGTTCATTAGAAACAGTTCAGTCTTCTGTCAATGGCTCCGGAATAGGCTAGCAGAAATGATCGACACCCTTTAGAGCCCTGCACTGGCACCATAGTCTTTCTTGCACTGCACCACCACATTTTCTTTTGTCACATCCATTACTTGTCGCATTATGCCTGGATAGATTTTACCATCATACAAAATGGTGCATGACTGACTAGTTCTGCAGCCTTCGATGTCCTTGATGAGCAGCAATCGACTAGTTTTGGGTGGATCAGAACTGTTGTGTGCTCTTGACTGAGTTGCAGTGGTCTTAGATACTTAGAAGTACTGGATTCTTAGTAGGCATAGCTTTCTCCGGTCCAACTTTGCCTTGTTTAGCTAGTTTCTTTCTTCGGTGGGCATAACTCTGCAACTCAGCAACAGCTGTCTGTGCTGGACATGCAACAACTGGTGTCAGAGGTGGCGTAGGGTTGTGCTCATGTGCAGTCACCATGCAACAGCTGTCAGTGCTGGAGCTGCATCAGCTAGGGTCAGAGGTGGCATACGGTTGTGCTCTTGTGCAGCTTCCGTGATTACATTAGTTACCGTAGCAGCAGCGAACCCGGAGTCTTGGAATACGTATATGGTCAATGACCACAGTAATACGGAATATACAGCACTGGTCCGAAAGAGGAACTGGTCCAATCCCGGCAACTCGCCCCTACCATAATATAGTTCCCAGTAGATGTGCAGTTTGCAAGTGCAAAGGTTTGTGTGCGCTGTCGGAGGTGGGCAGATGCACAAACTGCAGGCATGTCATGCAAGTACAACTCTACGCCAGACAACACTTAGCAAAGACACAGGTGCAGCACATCTACCAAACTGACTGATGCTTGATCGACACCGAGAAGGCGTTTGAAGAATGCATGAGACAGACAGCACATGTCCACGTTTTTGTAATTCCAGACAGGCGTGGCTTCCACTTGATTTTTGAGCAGTGCTAAATAGACAATCGTGCTGGTGAGAGGACATCATTGGACTTGATGTACTTATTAAGTGCTGAATCAGCACTGAAAATTCAAACTTGCATGCTTTGTCAATAGTGAGTGAGCAATGCAATTAATAAATACTAGTCATAGCGAAAGCTGCTGCCAGCGATAGCAAAGTTGTGCCAGTTTGTTGCTAAAAGCACATACATACTATCTCCAAAGAGTAGATGCAAGGTGGTGCCAGCAAGTAATGTCATCCTTTGTCTAGTGTGCCTCCCCTCCTGAAAATTCTGTTTTTGTGTGTGGTTTTATGTATGAAAAAGGTGTGTGTGTGTGTGTGCGTGTGTGCGTGCGTGCGTGCGTGCGTGCGTGCGTGCGTGCGTGTGTATTATGTAGTGCGCTTCTATTGGGAACTTTATGGTATAAGTTTTTGTACTTACGCATATGCCAACCCAAAGACCATCATCAGAAATATTTAGCAAATTATTTCATGTTCAAATTACACCAGTTACAATTTTACTTTGAAGAGCTTAATTGCAAAGACTGCACTGCCCATTTTTAAATGTTCCTTTACCCTATTTAGCATATTTATGCAATCATTACTTTCCCTATCATTTGTCCTGACATTTTTAATCCATGTAGATTCCAGGAACAACTCAAGGATACCAGAATCTACCACTGGACAGCAGGTACCAGAATCTACCACTGGACAGCAGGTACCAGAATCTTCCATTAAACATATTCTAGAAATTACCATGAGAAGAAGGTGTGATGGAAATATATATAATTGTCGGAAGTTAAAAGGGGACTAGTCAGGCACTCCAACACAACTGTGGCATCCCAGTCATTCGAGTTAAGCACAATCAATTTTATTTGGTAATTACATCAAATGTACAAGGAGCGTAAGTATAAACAGTATGTAAGTGTGGTATAGCCAAGAAGGAAAACAATGAAAACAGTAAGACAAAAAAGGGTCATTCCATATGAAATCAGCCAGCATAATTCTTGACCACCTCCGGTTTTAATTAAATTTGGCACACATGTTGGACCTGTTGTAAAACCTACATATTTTCAGACTTGTGAGTGAAATAGTTTTGGAGTTATTTCATATTAATGATTAAAAAATGACAAAAAAATTGCATTAGCTTTTGTTGAGTCTTAACATGTATGTAAACATAACTTTGGCCCTAATGGCTGTAAGGTACTGATAATGGTCTTGAGAAAACTAAGACATTGTCCTATCCACATATATGCATCACATGGCAGTTGAAAAGAGAAAAATATTTTTGGCAAAAGTCACTGACCTTGACTTTTACATGATATGCTCAAAATAAGTAAACCTTGATCAAATTTTATTATTAGCAAGGTCATTGTATCAACAAGTTTCATGCCAAAAAATTTGAGATACAGCAATTTAAAGTTAGTTGGCAGAAATGCTCATGCTCTAACGGAGCTCTATAAATGGGTTAAATTACTGTACCTCAAGAACAATTTCATTCCGAAGTCTGAAATTTCAAATTTGCATAGATAAATTTCACAGCAGGTTCAACATATGTACCAAATATCATTAAAATCGGAGAGGGTTAAAAATAGTTTGGCCTTTTCTTGGTTGATTTCATGTGGAATGTCCAAAAATACAAAATACATGTGTGATTTTGTACGAGTTACATCATTCATGAAATATACACCTAGTTTAAAATATCTGACATCTTTGAGGTTATGAATCATCTTGACTACCTGGAGTCTCAAACTCAGTGTCCCTTTTATGTTTGATATACACATGGAAAGATACACGTAGGAGTACACCTACCTGGACCGGTGGAAGAAGGTTCTTATGTCTGCGTTGGGTGTGGCAGCAACAGCAAAGTTGCTACTGCCTGTGTCTATGAGCACGTTGAGCTAAACACAATGAAGACATCATACTTATACAACAGGAACTGGCAAACTTTCATCACTCTGATGTTGTAATGTAAAGTTCATATTTACAATGATCTCAAAGCATGTTACTTTATACATGTATTTATACCTATTCATTCGTTTCAGGGCAATTCCACAAAAACTCATTTGAGGGGGAAAAAATTATGCTACCAAAATTTCTGAAAATGTCTTAACCCTTTAGTTACTAACTTAGTAACTGTTGATGTTCAACACCCCAAATTGTGACTTGGCTTTTGTCACCTGCTGACTTTCATTGGACAATCATTGGGGGACCCAAGTTCGGCAGTGCACCAAAACAAAAAGGGTTAAGCAGTTCATAATCGATAAGCAGTTCCATTTGTAAACCATTGGATTGGTACGCTGGGGAGCTATAGAAGATAAGCAAGTTTAAACAGGTGGGTTTTTCAGGGGTGAGATTTACATAGCTGCAATATTTTAGATGTTAATAAACATCTCAGAAGTGTTGTCCTGGCTATATGTTAACCATAAATCGTTTGTGACACGTTTGACATTGCAAGAAATGTTGCCAAACCGTAGCCGAAGCGATATCAATAGGGAAATTCATTGTATTTTTAATTAACCACATCGATGATCAACATGTAACTGGACGGTCATTCTACATTGAAATAATAACCGGTCATGTTAATAGTCTTGGTGCCTCATGGCACCACTTTTACATATACTAGAAAAAATGCCCATCCCCAGGACGGGATTACTTGGAAGTTTATACGTGACAGCCATGATAGCATGATGCAATACTCATTGCATGTTCAAAATGTAGGTCACGTGAATTTAGACCCATGCCCAAGGATACTTGTGTTGGTTGTAGAGTAGTAGAATATCTGCTTTCTGCTGTCTTTTTATTGTCTGCGACCTCTGGCCAATACATGGGTGTGTGCTTTCTACTATGATATTATAAACCATTCATATATAAGCACTAAGTACTCTCAAACGATTTATGTACCGAAGTATTCGCCGCGGCGCACGTGGTTTCTGCGATTGTTAGAAGTTAACGGTTTACGCAGCGAACATTTGATTTACCATAAAAACCACTAAGAACCCTTGACATATGGGGTATTTTGAAAAAAATAAAGGCGTTATGTTTCATTAGTGGGATCGTAGATTAATCCCTGAAAGTTTGGCACCCGAGGTGCAAGCCGTCTAGGAGGAAAACGTGAACATAACCACATATAAACATAAAAACATACGCTATCTCGGTTATAGCTAGACATAATTATCTCCATGGTGCGCGGAGCGCTTCTAGTGAATTAATTAGGAACCTGGTTAAAGTTTCTCTAGGCTAGGGTAAACTTATGTCCCATAAAAAATCAGCAAAACTGTTCAGTTCACAGGACCTGATGTCCTGTGACACTTGGATACTTTTCGCTTAGACTGTTGGTATACCACGTTATGAAAATAAAAATCTGTGTATAATTGTATGCTGCATTTTATTCAGTATTATGTATCACATTCTATTGATCCTGCCTTGAAAATAAATGTTTCAAAACTGTTTGTTTTTGATGTTTTTTATTTGTCGATGATGTCGTTTATACATTTTACCTTCAAAGTATTTACTTTCTATCATCAAAGTATTGATTAGCAAGTGGGCTACTTAAGAAGCTGTTGGGCTACTTCACTTTGCAAAGTTGGTAGCCCAACTGGCTACCTTCCATGACTTGCTAAATCTCACTTCTGAACTATTTTTAGTTTACACCGAAATGTTGTTATATTTCTTACAGACTTAACACTAACAGGGAGTGAGTTCCACAGAGTTGGTGCAACAACTGAAAAACCTCTAGTTTCGACATCTTCTCTAAAAGTAGATTAGAATTAGATGATTGAAGCTGTCTTGCAGGAGTGAATGTAAATATTCTGGTTGCTTGGATGAAAGTGCTTGATAGGTAACTAGGATCATAAAAATAATGCGATATCGGACAGGGAGCCAATGCAATGATTTAAGAAGTGGTACTGAGTGAGATAAATGAGGAGACCAGGTAACTACACTTGCCAAACAATTCTGCACATGTTGAAGTTTCAAGATATCCTTGGGAGCAATATTATGATAAAGGGAATTACAATAGTCAAGTCTACTGCTAACAAGAGCAGTTGCAATAGTTTTGGAGACAGCAAAAGACATATATACTGGTGAATTTGACGAAGGTCAAGAAAAATTATAAAAGCAGCTATGACAAGTTTGTGAAATATGCTGTCCAAAATTTCAATTGTTATAAAAGGTGACTCCTAAATTCCATGCTGAGATGGCTGGTGTGAAATTCTGGCTTAACATAGGTGTCAGGGGAAAAAAATCAAGTTTACCTCGCTGCTTTTATGTACCAATAATAAGAAACTCTGTTTTATTTGCATTCAACTTTAATTTGCTGTCAGTCATCCAGTGGAATATATCATGGAGACAATCCCTGAGTTGGTTTAAGAAGCAATTTGTATCTGTGGTAGCCAAGGAAAGGGAAATATATGTATCATCTGCATATACAATACAATACAATAATACTTTATTCATCCGACCAAGATATTACAGTGCCGATCGACACTTACAACATGATAGAAACAAAACCTTGAACATTACGTCTAGAGTTGGCACATCACATATATACAGTATAAATCACAGGTTAAGAAATGGCAGAGGGTAAAAAAGACTACTTGTACTGGTTTGTCTTGATGCTAGGGAGTAAAAATCTGCTGCTTTTGTGACTGGCTGTGAATAAAATTCGACATGGAGGGGGTGTGAGGGGTCTTAGAGTATTTGACTAGCTTTATGTAACACTTTCCCTCGATACAAAGACTGGAAGTTATCTAACTATCTTCCAATAATACAACTGGCTCTATGTATGAAGCAATAGTACTGGAAATGACTGCATTATAAAATATCAGAAGAAGATTCACACTGACTCCAAACTTCTTGAGCTTCCAGAGACAGTACATCATTGAATTTACTTTTTCCATCAGGCTCTCAGTGTTCTCATTCCATTTAAGCTTTGAATCAATCACAATACCCAGGTATTTGTAAGCAAACAGGTTTAGGAGGTGTTTACTTTTGCCTAAAATCAATACATAGCAGTCTTTGTGACATTTAGCTGCCAAAAAATTTTCATCACACTACTGTACAAAGTCATTGATTTCTCAAAGGTAGACAGAATCATCATCATTGTTAACCAGGCCAACAAAGACACTGTCATCTGCATATTTGACCAGTGGATAGACATTGTCAGTATTTTTGTAGTCAGAAGTATAGAGTGTGTACAGGAAAGGTGCCAGAACTGTGCCTTGAGGTGCGCCAGAGTTTGTGTGGACAGTAGGAGACCGGATGCCTTTGAGACTGACATACTGACATCTGTTAGCTAAATATCCAAACATCCATGAAACATAAGAGGATGGTATGTTCACATCTAAAAGCTTTCAAGCAAGAATATGAGGCTGAATAGTATTAAAATCACTGTAGAAATCAAAAACATAAGTCGAATAGCATTGCCTGCCACTTCAGGATGAGAGTACTCTTTGTACAACATTAGGACTGCATCATCGATACATGTTTTTCTTATAGGCAAACTCTAATGGAACAGTGAAATCTTTCAGTAAATGGACATTTTATTGAGAACTATTCACTGATAAGCTTTTATAACAGCTGGCGTCAAGGCGACAGGACAGAGATCATTCATACACAATATCACAGATTTCTTGGGGACAGGGATGATGCAAGCAGTCTTCCAAGACGTTCGTATATGGCCAGTAGCAAAACACTGATTGAAAATCAGAGAAAATATTTAAACAAGCTGATCTGCACGTCATTAGAATTCTGGGGGTAATCCTGTTAGGGCCAGCAGCCTTGGTGGTATTGGCCTTGCGAAACACGCGGCGAACTTCTTCTTTGTTGGTATGGGGGCATTAACCTTCGTCTTCCTGCACTGAAACCGCAGCAAGCATGTTACGCATCTGCTCATGTTCTTGTGAAAAGTCGAGGCAGTCAAAATTATTGTAAATGATTGTAAAAGTTATTGAGTTCGTTGACATATTCTTCTGATTTCTGCTAGACGTTTCGTTTCTTATTGTCATTCATAGAACCACTCATTATTTTCATTCTTTTCCATACTTTTTTCATGTTGTTTTGGGAGAAATGCTCTTCCACTTTCTTCTTGTACTGTTTTTCTCTTTTCGAATTTTGTGTTTGAGTTTTTTTGCACTACTTTTAGTTCATCTTTTTCGTTCCTCTGGAAAGCGTAATTATTTTTTCTTGTTTATCAAGGTTTTAATGTTCTTCATTATCCAGGGCTAATTATTTGGGAACATTTTCAGATCTCTTTGGGGTATTGAACACTCACTGCAAAAGTTGAAACATTCACACACTGTTTCTGTTAGTTCATCAGTGCCAGCAGCTGAATTCACAAACATATCCGAGTCTGTACAATCAAGTGAGCCCTTTAAATTTTCGATAGCATCTGCTGACCACACCTTCACCGATCGAGTGACAGTACGTTCTTGCTGCACAACTGGGGGATAAGATGCACCATGTTATGGGTGGATCTGCCGAGAGAGAGGAGGAAGGGGAACCGAGGTGTAGGCATTGCATACATTGGTATGACAAAGATCGAGAGTTCTATCATTCCGGGTTGCGCACTTCATATGTGGGTAATGGTTGGTTTTGAGCGAGGTGAGCACAGGATGAAATCGCCCATTTATATCTTAAGTGCATCAGGTGCGGTGGATTAAAAGTTGTACAAGTGATTCTCAATGAGATCTGCTGCCACCAGCGTTAGCACTTGGTGGTACACAAATGACAGAGACAAAAACATGAGTACATTCACAGGGAACGTAGTAAGGGCTCATGCTCACAGTCAGTATTTCCATGCCAGGTGTACAGGTCTTATACCTCACAGATATTGTTGCTAGGTCACCACTTTTCATTGACAAACAAGCATCCTGACTTCTTGCCTGACTTCTTTGTTCTGTCTCCTCTAAATAGTGACCACCCTCAGTAGTGACACTCGAATCAGGAATAGCCTCCGACAACCAAGTCTCCGTTAGACACATCAAGCTACAGGAACGGTACTGGTGTTGATATCTGACACAGGCAATTAGTTCATCGATTTTATTTAGTATAGCTTAGATTAGAAATAGGTCTATAACTGTTTAGATTTTCTTTAGGCAAAGTTGACTTCTTAAGAAGTGAGTTGACTTGCACTTGTTTGAAATTGTCAGGACACAAGCCAGATCACAGTGATGCATTTACAATATTTGTTATTGCATAAAGTATTGTATCAAGACATGCTTTCAGCAATGTAGTCGGTAATGGATCAAGATTACAAGACTTATTTGGATAGGACATGATTATTTTCCGTACTTCATCAACTGTGGCAGGTGTAAAAGAAGCAAGTATAGAATTTACTTGCAGAGAGTCCAGTTGTATGGGATTTAAAGTATGATCTGGAAAAGCAGACCGGATTAGACTGATTTTGTTCTTCAAATGACTGGAGAACGAGTCACACAGACTTGATTGAGACATGATTAGGTACAGCCACAGCAGGCACTCTGTGTAAAATTTGGATTTTCAACATTATTTGACACCATATTTGTATAATAATCCGATTTGGCTTTAGCCATTTGTGTGTTACAGTAGTGACACTGTTTTGAATAACGTGACCTATCCAAAGGGATCGTGATTTGCGCTATACTCATTCAAGATAAAAACAACGCCTTTTAGATGGTAAAATTTCAGGAGTCATCCATTGAGCTGGTGGTTTTTGATTTGGTGGTTATTGGGGCGTGTTTATTAAGTAAAGTCTTGAGTACATGGTAGTACTGTTTACACAAGTCAGACAGGTGTCCCTTGGGATCTCTGATAAGGTGGATTTAAGAATATCAGCCTTGAAGGCATCAATGTCAATCTAATATATAGGTCTGTAAGACACATTGTATTTTGATTGTATTAGTGTTCTGGAAAAATTAACATCAATAATAACTGTGTGACAAGCCATCAGAAACTATTAGCATCTGGATATTGTCACATGTTGAGCATATTATCACAAGGTCAAGCCAGTGGCCATGAATGTGTGTAGAGAAAGTCATGTTGTTTTAAGTCAAAAATGTAAAATTCAGAATGTAGAGTTGCAAAATTTTCTAGCAAATCCTGAAATTCTACAAAGAAGTGGTCTGGCTCTCCCAAAGGTTGATACAGGCATACAAAATATGCTGAGAAAGAAGAATCTGAAATTTCAATACATTCAGAAGTAGAATTATCAGGGATTAGAATGTTAATTTACTTTAAAATGGTCCGATAACAAAATGCCAACACCACCACCTCTTCCAACTGAACATGGTCAATGATGAAAAGTATAACCAAATGGAGAAATTTTGGCTATGCAAGCAGCAGTGTCATGTGGTCTTCACGGAGTTTCAGTGATGTCTATCTTTTTTTGAAAATAATAAGTTACTAAGTGATGCCGTCTTAACCCGAACCAATCGGATGTTTGTGGTAGCAAACCTTATGTTGCGACTGATGACAGACCTGACACCGTGCTAAGCCGAGGGATGACCCAAAAGGATATCGGCCTATCTCCTTGCTGTGTGTACCATACAAGATCCTGGAAAGACTGCTGCAAAGTCACCCCACACCAGTGACAGACCTGCAACTCCCAGGAGAACAAGCTGGCTTTCGTTGTGGCAGGTCAACAGTGGATCAGATAACACTTCTCACCCAAGACATCGAGGACAGCTTCCAAGTAAATAAGAAAGCTGGAGTAGTAGCTACTAGACCTCACTGTCACCTATGACAATGTGTGACTATGAGGACTCCATCTGAAACTCCTGAATCATAGACCATACTGGACAAGCACTTGGTTAGTTTCATTATGGAGATCCTGACCAACCTCAGCTTCACCCTCATGACCATCGATGGACAAAAGAGCAGACTGAGAAGACTGAAGAATGGCGTCCCACAAGGTTCCATGCTTGCATCGATAGTATTCAACATCTACATCCATGACCTGCTGGAAACAACTTCCAACAAGCATGGCTACGCAGACGACCTGGCTATACTACTCCGCAGACCAATGTGGGAGGCAGTGGAAGGATTCAACAAGGACATCAACATCCTGGCAGTGTACCTGAACCGATGGCAACTCCAGCTGAGCATGGGCAAGACTGTGTCAGCAGCTTTCCACCTCAATCACAAAGAATCCAACCGTGTGCTAAGCATGTTTGTTAACAACAAACGACTAGGCTTCTAAGCAACTCCAACCTACCTAGGTGTGAAGCTAGATAGGACGCTGAAATTCCGACAATACCTCGAGAACATGAAGGCCAAAGTTACTTTCCATGTGTCACTCATCCGCCACCTTGCTGGTACCCAATGGGGAGTTGCAGCCAAGATCCTACGCATCTCTACCCAGGCACTTGTTTTCTCTACTGCTGAGTACTGCGCACCAGTCTGGGGCAGGAGTACCCACACAAAGAAGCTGGATGCCCCACTGAACAAAGCCTTACGTACGCCTTACTGCCTCCGTGCCACCCCAGTCAACCAACTGCCCATTCTAGTTGGGATTGCTCCAGCCAATCTATGCAGAGAAGCAGCAACACTGGCACTATCCTGCACAGCAATGAAGAATGTCTCCCAACTCCTACATGATTTTGTGACGATCCCACCAATCTGCAACTGGTTGAAGTCGCAACGGCTGCTTCTTCGACTCTCAGCGCAAGCAGGTAACAGGTGAGGAGCTTCCGCGCCAACAATGGATTATGCTGAACTGTTTATGGACTGGTGTTGGCAGATTCAAGTCATCAATGCATGCATGCGGCCTAGCAGAGAGTGAGGAATGAAGACATAAGATTTAACAAGATTTAACAAGATTTGCCATCCAAGCCAAAGGCCCAGATGGCAAGTGGACAAGGAAGCCATTGGCTTATCGAGAGCCCAACAATGTTCATCTACTTATAACCCGCCCTCCTGAGATATGTGTCAACCTTGTTTTTAAACATATTCATGCTGCTAGCAGTTACACAATCTGTGGACAATTTGTTCCATTCATTTATTGTCCTCTGTGAGAACGAGTGCTTCCTGATGTCCAATCTACATTGATCCTTTACTAATTTTACCTCATGTCCTCTAGTTCTGCTATCCTTCTTGAGTGAGAAAAACATATTTCTATCAATATTTTCATACCCATTCAATATCTTAAAAACTTCAATCTGATCTCCTCTTAACCTCCTTGTCTCTAGAGTTGTTAAACCACATTCTTTCAGGCGTTCTTCATAACTAAGGTCTCTCAGTTCTGGAATAATTTTAGTTGCTCTCCTTTGTATGCATTCTTTCGTATCTATATCCTTCTTACGATATGGTCTCCATGCTTGTATACAGTATTCTAAATTAGGTCTAACTATTGCTTTGTAAAGAGGTATAATTAACTTTTTTCAATTGTTATGTTATGTTTCTTTTAATCAATCCAAGAATTTGATTACCCTTCAAAGCTGCAATACCACACTGCTCTGAAACTTTCATATCAGCGCTTATTGTAACTCCTAAGTCCTTTTCTTTTACAGAAGTACCCAGAACACTATCTCCCATTTTATAGTTTACATCCAAGTTCCCATGTCCTGTATGTAGGCATTTACATTTCCCAAAATTGAACAACATCTGCCATTTCTCAGACCATTTCACTAATCTGTCTAGATCGTTTTGTAAATGTTGTTTATCACCATCAGTATTAACCTTTCTAAACAGTTTTGTGTCATCCGCAAATTTCAGTACGGTACTTGTTATACTGTCATCCAAGTCATTGATATATATTAAGAATAATATAGGTCCTAATACTGATCCTTGAGGTACCCCACTCAAAACCGATTTCCAATTTGAAACTTCTCCATCTACTACAACTCACTGTCTTCTGTCAGTCAGCCATTGTTCTGTCCAGTCAGTTATGCTATCCCTGATACCGTGGGCTTTTAATTTAAGTAGTAATCTTTGATGTGGCACTTTGTCAAAAGCTTTCTGAAAATCTAAGTAGATAATATCTACTGGCGATCCCACGTCTATCCACTTAGTGATTTCTTCAAAAAAACATAACATATTTGTTAAGCATGACCTCCCTTTAAGGAATCCATGTTGAGATGAATTTAATAATTTATGCTTAACGAGGAAGTCCACCATATGGTCTTTAATTAACCTTTCTAATAATTTACAAATCACTGACGTTAAACTCACTGGTCTGTAATTCTCTGACTTATTTCTCGAACCCTTTTTAAATAATGGTATGATGTTTGCTTCTTTCCATTCAAAAGGAACAACTCCCTCTTTTAATTAAAGTTGAATACTCTTGCAAGTGGTATACTGATTTCTTCTACTGTTTACATTAGTAATTTTGGAGGAATTCCATCCACTCCCGGTGATTTATTATCCTTCATTGCCTTTATTTTCTTAACTACCATTTCTGGAGTTACAACTAACGGTCCTAAATAGTCAGATTTAGCCTCCTGAAATTTAGCATCAGCAACTGGTAATGAACTAATATCTTCTTTGGTAAACACTGAACTGAAGTAACCATTTAGGTCTTCCGCCATTAAAAACCCCTGTGATATTATATTTCCAGTCTTCTAGAGGTCCAACTAAGAAGAAGAAGAAGAAGCAGGCCCTGGATTGATACTAACGTCTCCTGCCCGGAAAAGTATTATGGCTAATTTAAATATTGGCCTAGAGAAAGGGATTGGAAGTAACTTGTGATTAAAACAGAGGTTAAGACATGGCGAACCATGTAAAAAGGAAAGTGAATGATGTATATTCATTTGTTAGGGATATATTGACGTAACAACCAACATTTTATAAGTGACTTGCACAGGGCAAAGTCATCACCTCTCAATGTCATTGAACAAGACAGAAAGAAAATATGCAGTAGGAATAGCTTATTTTTATATATATTTGTTTGGAATGGCTAAGACATCACCAAAATTACACATTCAGAAACAAAGCCTAGGTTAACAGAAAAGTCAGAAATAAACCATATAGGCACCAAAAAATTAATTAATGACAGATGTTAGAATTTTTTTTATGCCCGACAGTTTCCGTAGAAATACATAAACAAATGTGACATCATTACCCAGTTTCTCTGCATCATAAAATATGCACCGTAATATTAACATAACGATAGTTTTCCAAACACAATTCTAACAATAGTACAGGCCTTGTTTCAATGTTTCAATAATTTTGTTTAGCAGGCTTTCTTTTACAAAATACAAGGGTGCAATATTTAAGAAATATATAAATAATATTGGACAGTGAAAGATCAGCATGTACCAGTGAATAAAATACACAAAGGGAACCAGCGAACCTGTCTTTAATGAAACAAATCTACTGAAATAAACACACACAAACAAATATTTGAGATTAATTTGCAAAAATAATATTATGTGCAAAGGAAGGGTTATACAATTAAAAATAGCAGACCAAAATGCTGTAGTGTATGTTGTGACCAAGTGGTATAGAGCGTGATGTTAGTGTTAGGTATTGGGAAATGTTTAATCTAATATGACACTGATCTGATTTTTTATTTAGTGTATTTTTCTTATCTTTTCACCAAATAATATATTAAACCAAACCATCTTAACAGTACAGTGAACTGTTTGTAAATAGTATTAGAGTTTACTATAAAATGACTCATTGAAAATAAAATAATATTACAATTTCCATTGATACAACAGTAGTTGTCAGTGCTTTTTTAGTTTCACTTCTCCAGAAAAAACTCACAGTTCATTTGAGACACCTAACTATAATCGAGCTAGCATATGTATGTTTGTATGTTAACATTTTCCTCCTAGACGGCTTGCACCTCGGGCGCCAAACTTTCAGGGATTAATCTACGATTGCACAAATGAAACGTAATGCGTTTATTTTTTCAAAATATCCTGTATATCAAGAGTTCTTAGTGGCTTTTATGGTAAATCAAATGTTCACTGTAATGTAATGTAAAACGGTAACTTCCAACAATCGCAGAAACCATGCGTGCGTGCGTGGTGAATAAAATCATTTGAGAGTACGTAGCGCCATCTGGGCAGTTTATATTATTAAAACGTTAACTTCCAACAAACGCAGAAACCACGTGCATGCGTGGCGACTACTTCGCCTAGCCATATTCATAAAAGTGATCACCTATTTGGTAAAAATTGCTATCATGACTATCACGTATGAACTACCAAGTTATCCCATCCTGGGGACGGGCATTTTTGCTAGTAATATTAATAATAATTAACTTCTATGGCACCTATATCCTCAGGAACCTGAGCTCAGAGGTACAACAAAACGGAATCATTAAGCATAATCGTGAACAGGGACACACAAAAGTCATTATCAGAACGAGGGACCACTGAAGAATTATGGTAGAAATGCAATTTGGAATAAATACGTCTTGAGTTTTTTCAGAAGGTGGCTATAGTTTCAGATGTTTTTAAAGTGATGAGGAGTTCATTCCTAGCCACAGCAACAGTGAAAGCACGTTTGCCCAGGTTAAATTTAGCTTTAGGAACAATAAGTTGTTGTGAAATGGATGATATGAACTGCCTAGGGATATCTGAAAGATGCAGGAGACTAGCCAAGTAGGGTGGTCGTTGTGTAGATAGAACACAATATGTAAGAGTGGACAGTTTAAAACTGATTGGATACGTAACAGGAAGCCAGTGTAACTGTTTAAGTACTGGTAGTGATGGTGAAAAACGAGGTGTACTGAATACCGCATGTGCCAGACAATTTTGTATTTGTTGGAATTTAGCTCAGTCTCTTTCTTCAATGTTGTTTAGTAGTGAATTACAATAGTCAAGGTGGCTACTAATTAGTGCTGTTGATATCGTTTTAGCAGTAGATTCGATGGAGATCACATATATAAGCAGCAATGGCATTTATCCAAAAATTAATTAGGCCAATCAACATACATTAAAAATAGGTACAATTATTGATGAGGGACTGTTTTTCAAGTATCACCCTTATGTAATTATACCATGCATGCATGCATTGGGTGAGTAACTTAACTGAATCATTAAATTAAGCTAACATTAACTTTTGAAGGTTAACTTAACTTGTAGCGAAAATAATTGATTATTAGTTTTCTGTTTCAATATTTTTTACAGAGTAATTAGATTAATGTCATCCACATGTATAGATACAGGTAAAAGGACAGTGGCTCAGTGGGTGACACAGGAGTTTATAGGATGTGCAGCCGGTCAACTATTTTACAGGTGACTACAATGAAGTTAATCAGTTAATTTCACTACAAGTTAACCTTAAAAAGTTAACTAGTTAAACTACATTTATATTCACTTAATTTAGCAATTCAGTTCAGTTACTCACCCCATGCCTGCTAGGTATACTTTAATAAGGGTGTTAACAATAAATACTTGAAAAACAGTCCCACATAAATAATTTTACCTATTTTTAATGTGTGTTTATTGCCTTGATTAATTTGGTGATAAATTCCACTGCTAAGGATATTATGTATCAAATGAACTGTGATTTTTCTGGAGAAGTATGCATTTTATTTGTTCATAAATAAATAATTATATAATAAATTTGGTAATACTATTTACAAACAGTGCATTGTATTGTGAAGATGGTTTAGTTTAATAGATTTTGTGAAAAGATGATAATACACTAAATAAAAATTCAGATTAATGTCTATCTGACATTTCTCAGTACCTAATACTAACTTTACACGCTTGGCCATGATGTAC